>OX387603.1:11082150-11487150 GCA_947568835.1 Protonemura montana
GTGCGTGTGCATGTGCGTGTGCGTGTGCGTGTGCGTCTGCGTCTGCGTCTGCGTTTGCGTCTGCGTCTGCGTGTGCGTCTGCATGTGCGTGT
This sequence comes from Protonemura montana, assembly GCA_947568835.1. NCBI lineage: Eukaryota > Metazoa > Arthropoda > Insecta > Plecoptera > Nemouridae > Protonemura > Protonemura montana. The sequence goes on from OX387603.1 coordinate 11,082,243, forward strand.
GCGTGTGCGTGTGCGTCTGCGTCTGCGTCTGCGTCTGCGTCTGCGTCTGCGTCTGCGTGTGCGTCTGCATGTGCGTGTGCGTCTGCGTCTGCGTCTGCGTCTGCGTCTGCGTCTGCGTCTGCGTCTGCGTCTGCGTCTGCGTGTGCGTCTGCATGTGCGTGTGCGTCTGCGTCTGCGTCTGCGTCTGCGTGTGCGTCTGCGTGTGCGTCTGCGTCTGCGTCTGCGTCTGCGTCTGCGTCTGCGTCTGCGTCTGCGTCTGCGTGTGCGTCTGCGTCTGCGTCTGCGTCTGCGTCTGCGTCTGCGTCTGCGTCTGCGTGTGCGTCTGCATGTGCGTGTTCGGTGTTCAAACATTGGATGATTTTATTCGTGGTGTCGCCTATAACATTAGGCATAGGTAGGCTAAATGTGTACAAAATGTGACGAAGATGATACTGCATTAAAAATATAAAACTTATTATTGAGTTAAGCTTTTAATTGAGGATGCAGTGTTGTGACTAGATATTTTTTTTTTATCGAGATAAAGATAATTGGGAATTTTTTCATCTAGATAAGATAATAGATGATTCTCAAAAAAATCATCTAGCTAAAAGATAATAGATAAAATAAATTATCTAGATAATTTTCTTTAGATAATAGAGGATTTTTTTTATTTAATGGATTTTAGAATATTGGAAAATATTTACGTTAAGTATCAATGCTGTTGGACCGCATCCTGACTTCCAATAGGTAGATGTTCTTACATAGAGGGTCTAGACTCACAAATCATTAGGCATTAGGCATTACTCTCAAGATTGGACGTTACTTGACAGAAGAAGTCAGAAGTAATCGCCGTTCTGAAGCGGCGGATTTTGTCTTTTTGTCGTGCAAAATACGAACATTATTATTATATCTTTTGATATATATTGTTCAGAGGTGTTCACTTACAATTACAAAAAAAAAGTTATAATTTTATCTAGATAAGTCACAACACTGTGAGGATACCCTGTATCTGTGTACTGATTCCGTTTTTTTCCGTCGCCTATGTGTCCGTCGCCTATGTGTCCGTCGCCTATGTGTCCGTCGCCTAAACGTCTCTCGCCTAAGTGTCCGTATACCAAAAAAATAATAGTCCCATCATACACATGACCAGTTCTGTTCGGGATAATGGTTGGGGGGATGAAAGTTAGAACAACAACTTCATTCGTCTTGCTTATCATCCTCTCGGCAGCATGGATTTGTGGAGAAATTCTGTTGTTCGCGTTTTACCGTCCTTCGGAAGGGACGTTAAGCCGGTGGTCCCATTGGTGCTCGTCGACAGGAGTAGGCTACTTGCCGGCACCGGGTTTCCCCTACCCCCTTCTAGTCTAGGAAATGTTCATCATTATCATCATCATCCGTTCATTCACCGACGCCATTAGACCATTAGCTTGTCACGCACGTCTTCCATGAAAATTTCGTTTCGAGCAAATAAAAGAAAACTAAGTTTTTGTAATTTTTGTAAATTTTTGTAAAAGTTTGCCTTTTTTTGACCAGGGCTGGGCCAAAAATTAGGACTTTCACGGATCGATACCTTGTCACGTACTCTATCTTCTGTGAAAAATTCAAGAATGTACCCCCCCCCCCCCCCCCCTCCCCCTTCATTATCGCGCAAATAAATGAAAACCACCTTTCTGTAAATGTTAGCCTTTTTTTGTCCACGGCTGGGCCAAAAATGAAGACTATGATGGATCGATAGCATAGCTTGTCACATACCGTATCTTCTATGAAAAGTTTAAGGAGGTACCCCGCCCTTCATAGCATAAATGAAAACCAAATTTTTGTAAATGTTACCCGGTGTTTCTGTGAAATTGTTCGGTATACATTTGATCAATAATCAGTTCATGGTAGTGTTAGTTTGCAGAGATCTTACCCCAGACCGTAGGTAATCTTACTTTGGAGCAGAAAAGTTCATGAGTTTCTTCACCAGCCTTGGAGGTGGTTCGAGTTTGAATAAAATACTCTGCTTTGAAGAAAATTCTGACAGCCAAACAAAGCCCACGAATCATCACAGTGATCAAATAATTTCTTTTCCCGTTCACAAATTCTCAGCGGAAACAGCAGAACAATCATCATAACCATTACAAATTCCAGCCAGTGTTTTATTAAATAGATTTCAAAGTAGATGGCCACAGGTAATAGGTATTTGTGTTAACAAAACAATGTTTTAGTAAAATAGGTACACTAACATTCAATAGAAAAATTATTCTTCCATCCAGAAAATATTTGCATTTGTTACACCATCAAATCCACATTTTGGATAGCTTCTCAACAACATTTTTAAAGCAGAAATGAGATTATTTTCTCCAATAACTGCATGCACAACATACCTAACAAGTAAACTTAATAATGTTGGGAGATAGATTTTCATTCACAGGAAAAAAACAAAATCAGGGCGAAATCTGGCAACAAAAATTCTTCAAGAAATGCAGGCAAACGGTCAAAGACTTTCAATTATTTAAGTTTCCAGGAAAAACAACAAATAAAACCTCGAAAACAAAACGCGTAAATTCATCTTCGCCTCCTCTATAGACATCGAAACCTAGAACAACATCAGGCCACGTGAATATCCGCGGCCGCCGCGAGACTTGACGAGTTTCTTACCCACCTGGCCAGCGCACACTGAACCGCTGCGGCTGAACGAAATGGAGACCCAAGTCAGAGGCAAACTCCCTTTTCTGGACCGCCTCATGACGAAGAAACCCAACGCAACGCTTGGATTAACGCAGAAGAGATTTTCCTCTCGAGGTAAACGATAGCTGCCAGCGGTCGTCTATTATTGATTTCGATCTCCCACAGTCAAGATGTTTTTCGTGAAATCCAGCTACTGCTGCAGGCACGCGAGGAAAATGAACTCGGCCGTGACCAGGCACGTAGCGTCTTTGAAGCGAGGCCAGGTAGCCTTGTTTACCTCACTGGTCACTACCAAGCTTGTGACACATAGTCCACCATCTTTAAATTTTAATCTTGTGTTTCAAATTTGGGCCAGATTTTCTGAAAGGAATTAAACGGCATCTAATAACCAACACCAATATGATTTCATGGTTTATCCACTGCTGTCCCTTACCATCATTACCATACCATCATTATTATTATTATTTAAACATCATTTATCCTTCACCACTCATCTACATGTATCATATGATCATATAAAATTATTCTATTCTAACCATACGCATAATCATAGCATAATCATAACATAATCATATCACATAGCATAATCATAATCATAATCATTGACGATACCCATACCATGTACAATGTACTAGTCAACAGGATAATAATAAATACAATACATGTAATCTTTGCATGTAATGCACAGCACATACGTGCACACAGAATTGCGTTGCGAAACGGCGTTGTCTCTACTCTTTTTCCGTTTCACGATTCAACTCAACGATTCTACCGTCCCTTGCGCCAGAACAGCTGTTTTGAATTTAACTACGTTTGAAGAGGAAAAGTCATCCAACTATTGCAGACGAAAATGATTTCAAATTTATTTATCATATTGCACCTGTTTATTTACTTAAATAATTTACAAGTTATCAATGCATGCTTAGTGATAGGGTTTACATAACAGTAACAACGTTATAATTAATAGATAATATTATAAATCAGTTTGCCTAATTATAAAGAATCGAATGATCATTTAAAACTCTCGTGTCTTCCATCCTATAATTTGGATAGATACGAAAATCTGCAGTTTCAGACCCTCATCGATTCAAAGTTGCACAAGGAATACAACAATACCAACAAAAATGCAATCCGAGAAGGGTTAGCCTTGCGGTGGTATAGGTACCTCATTATTACCCGATTATGTGCCTTTTCATTTTAATGATGGTAAGCAGTGTTGGACTGGCTCCAAAAGGCCCCGGCGGCAATGAGACTTTTGGGGCCCCGCAAAACCGATGCCTGGGGGGGGGGGGGGGGGTTGCCACACAGAAAAGGAATGTATAGGCAAGGTGGTGTATAGGTATGCTAAAGGGTTGTATACCTTATCATAAACTGCAATGAAACGCGATTGAGTCTCCTTTAATAAACAAAATATTAACGAAAAATGCAATACCTACACTAAACACACTCAAAAACGTATAAGCTTGTAAGATCCATACGCAAACAAGTTAAGAGGTATATGAGATCCAGGCTTACCTATTTTCTAGGAAGGAAACGGGTATGGGCTCGCTCTTCGGGAAGCCTGGCTGGAACTCTTAACTTTTAGCTCTTATACCTCGATATTTAAGGAATAAACAAGAAGCTTCATTTTAACTACATTGCAGTACAAGAGTTGAAAGTTCTAAGAGAATAAGCAATCCCAGCAATATTGCTTCGATGCATCATGTGTTCTTGACGAAGTAGTATAATATCGTACATTTTGAAACGAAAAACAATACTATCCGATTATTTTGCAAATGTGAAAAAGTGTAGGAATGAAGATGTCCCGATTCCACAATGAGTGGCCGGAAGATCTTGTATGTATGTATCCGATTTATTAACAACTTAAGAAAATACAAAAGCATTGCTCCGGTGGTTGCTAGATTATTATATTAATGTACATTTTATTTAATGACTTAATCAAAATTAAAGTAAATACTGGTAACTGCATGTAGGAACTTGAACATTTGTAGATGTTGTGACTCAGAATTAAAAATTAAACATTAAACAAGGTCTTGAATCAGGCCGGCTACTGCCGAGAATTCTGCCGGGAATGTTGCCATCACTGGCCCCGGCAGCCGATTCCACTGTCGTATCGAGCGGCCCAAGAACGAGAAACGGCCCACGTCGGTCTTATATCTTGGCAGATATAGCTTCTGCGCATGATATTTATGATATATTTATGATATTTACAGTCTTGATATTTACTGAGGACTTTTCTCAATTATTACTTTTAAGAGTGTATCAAAAGCATTCATTCCGTTTTTTTAAAAGCCAACCGTTTTATGTTTGCCACCTTGATTCTCATTTTTCTCAGAATTTTAGTGAAATGTTGATTTACTAAACATGCCATAGATAAAATAGTTTTCATGGACATATTATGTGGACTTTTTTTTAATTATTGTTTTCGATTACTTTCAAGTTGCACAAGCCATTATTATAATTTTATCACCTTTATTTACTTTTTCATGTTGTAAACGGTACAATATTACCATGTTACCTACATATAAAACGCTATATTATAATAGGCCCATACAACTACCATGTACTTGTCAGCAGCCAATAAACACCAACAACAACAAGCATCCAACAGTTATGTGAACACACATTTTGGGAGTAAATAGTGAGAGGTAGAGAGGACATGGAACAGAGAAAAACAATGATCACAATAATTTCGAAATGGTTTATTATGTTTCTGTTACTTAAGGTGACGCTACAATCATAGAGAAATTGTGTGTTGATAAATCAATATTTTCTACGCAACCGTTCTTAGGTTTTATTTAACAAGCTACAAAAAATGACGATTCTGCCATCCATCTTACTCAATATAGCCTATTGAAGTTTTTCACTACAATCCACAGAATATCAAGATTTATTGATCATTATAACCCATCATCCCACAAATCAAGAAGGGGGGGGGGGCATTACATTAAAGAGTGAGCTACAGATACAGGATATTTCTCATATCCATCACTCACCAAATTATCAGGACTTTCTATAACGAATGGGGCTACAGACACTGGAGGTTAAGCAAATGAAGGAACAAGGAACCATTATTAGCTATTAAGCAATTTTAACTATTAAGGAACAAGGGGGAATTGAAACAGAAAATGGGGCACACACATGGGATTTCACAGAGGTATCACACTTAATATCACCTATACGTGCACCGGGGGGAGTCTCAACAGAAAATGTGTCCCCAGATGAAAATTATTTCTGTGAACCATCACTCTCATTCTCAATATCGCCCATCAAGGAATAAGGGGGACTCGAAACTAAGGACTGGGTTCCAGACACCTTAGATTTTACGTAACCATCACTCTCTACGCAACCCATCAAAGAATTAGGAGGACTGGTAACTGAAGATGGAGCTGCAGACATCTGAGATTTCACCGACCCATCACTGTCTACATCACTCATCAAAGAATTAGGAGGACTTATAACTGAAGATGGGGCTGCTGACACCTGAGATTTCACGGACCCATCACTGTCTACATAACCCATCAAAGAATTAGGGGGACTGGTAACTGAAGATGGAGCTGCAGACACCTGAGATTTCACGGACCCATCACTGTCTACATCACTCATCAAAGAATTAGGGGGACTGCTAACTGAAGATGGGGCTGCTGACACCTGAGATTTCACCGACCCATCACTGTCTACATCACTTATCAAAGAATTAGGGGGACTGGTAACTGAAGATGGGGCTGCTGACACCCGAGATTTCACGGATCCATCACTTTTTAAATCACTCATCAAAGAATTAGGAGGACTTATAACTGAAGATGGAGCTGCAGACACCTGAGATTTCACGGACCCATCACTGTCTACATCACTCATCAAAGAATTAGGGGGACTGGTAACTGAAGATGGAGCTGCAGACACCCGAGATTTCACGGACCCATCACTGTCTACATCACTCATCAAAGAATTAGGGGGACTGGTAACTGAAGATGGAGCTGCAGACACCTGAGATTTCACGGACCCATCACTGTCTACATCACTCATCAAAGAATTAGGGGGACTGGTAACTGAAGATGGAGCTGCAGACACCCGAGATTTCACGGACCCATCACTGTCTACATCACTCATCAAAGAATTAGGGGGACTGGTAACTGAAGATGGAGCTGCAGACACCCGAGATTTCACGGATCCATCACTTTTTAAATCACTCATCAAAGAATTAGGAGGACTTATAACTGAAGATGGGGCTGCTGACACCTGAGATTTCACGGACCCATCACTGTCTACATCACTCATCAAAGAATTAGGGGGACTGGTAACTGAAGATGGAGCTGCAGACACCCGCGATTTCATGGATCCATCATTATCTATGACACTTATCAAAGAATTGGGGGGACCTGTAACTAAGGATTGGGCTCCAGACACCTGAGATTTCACAAATCTGTCACTTTCAGTGTCACTCATCAAAGAATTAGGCGAACTTGTAATGGACGAGAGGGCTTTAAAAGTTGGGGACATCATAGAAGCATCACTCTCTTCATTGCAAATCAACAATCTTTGAAGACTTGTTACAGGAGACTCAGCTTCAGGTACCAAATATTCTTTGGATCCACCACTCTCAATGCTACTCATCATCGAACGAGGGGTACTTATAACAGACGGTGAAGTTATAGGCACTGACCACTTAATTTCATCCACCACAGAACCTGGAAGACTTGCCAAAGGTACTAAAGGTTTCTGAGAATTACCACCACCAATCAATTTATGAATGCTGCCTATGTCACACGAGGATGGCACAACAGTCTGTGGAGATCCTTGTTCCTCACTTTTCAACAATGCTTGATCCTCACTCTCCTTGCAATCAAGGTACATAGAACCAGAAAGCTTGTGGAAAATTTCTTGCGATGGTCCGGCCAAACATTCTAGCGCCTTCTGACCAGAGTCAGGCGCTTTTGATTCAGATGAGTGAAGTTCACAGTCGCTCTCGGTTGCAGAGTAGAAATTATTGGACTCTACTTCATCCTCTCCATCACTGTCGGTTTTAACCACCATCCCTCCTATCCCAACAATCTCCGGTGAAAAAGTTATAATGGCCTCTGCAGGGGAGCAAGTAAAACTATTTGCATCATCAGAGTTTTCTGCAGCTTGCCCATTTTGTATACCCACAGGATCCACTTCAGAACTGCTCCCAGCATTGGCCAGCGTATCTCCCATTCCACTAAGTTCTGGCGACAAAGCTACTATCGCTTCTTCAGGGGAGTTGGCCAAATTGTTGGTGAAGCTGGAATTCCCCGACGTTTTCTGCATGTACACGTTGCCATCACTTTCGTCTTCTGTCATCAACTCCACTAGGCCAGAAGTATTCACTGGCAATGACTCCTTATCTGATGAGCTAGAGCACAGTTGGCTGGATGGAATAAAATCCTCGCTCCCATAATTGTCCCTATGGTGTTCATTTAATATTGCTGCCTCGCCTTTGTTAAAGCTCAAAGTATCTGATGATCTGGCTAGACATGGCTGGCTGGAACAGATTCCTTCACGATCTTCAACGGTCGGAAAGTTACCAACAGCATTTTGTTTGTCCTCTACCACTTCCTTCGAAGAACCAGAGCCTTGGTGAGAGGCAGAAGAAAGCCCATGTTCGTCAATAACACAATAGGCTCTCGGCAGTAGAGTATTGGCAAGCCCACTAGATCCCGCAGATGATTTACTCTCTAGATCCCTCTCTTTCTTTGGTTGTGGCACTGTGCTAGATTGAACACTGTTTTTATCAAAAGAGCCAGCATTAGCAGTAATGCTCCATTCCCCATCAACCACAGGCAAAGTGTTCACGGCCTGACTTAGGGATCGAGACCTTGAAGAGCGCTTTTGAGTTGGGGCGTTTTCGAAAGAAACACTTGTGTCTACAGTGCGGTCTGAGACATCAACAGACCGGTGTCTAGGTGTCTTTGGTGGGGTCACTCTGGCACTGGCAACACTTTGGTCTGGAATAGCATAACAGGGCAGATAATCGTTAAAACTCTCTTCTCCGTTTGAAATCTCAGCAGGTTTGCCACCTACTGAGTTATTACCAGCTTCACAAAAATCGGAGGTGCCAGTACAGTCTTCAGCAGCAATTACCATCCTGGGAGAATATTTTTTTTCCAAATTACATGCTGGATATTCGTGGATGCTGTTGACACTTTGTTCGTGTGTAGCGCGTGTTTTTTTTTCAACTTTCTGAACCAAAGTTTGGATCGGCAATGGAACATACCTTCTCTTTGTCTTTCCTCTCTCAGTGTTTTTCAATGCCACGGCTTGAGCTGTCTTGCTTGAAGACGAGCCTGGTACCAACTCTATCGGAGACGATGAGCCCATGGGGTCGAAGTTGGGGACGGGTTTCCTTACAGACTTGCCAGCAGGCTGCTTCTCAATCAGAGTGCTGTGCCCAAAGGGTTTCCGTTTCAGAGGGCGCTGCTGTGGCATATGGTGACTTTCTAGGAGAGTAGGTTGCATTTCGAGCATAGAGTCGGAGCTTTCAGCAGGCGAAAGCGCAGGATCAGAATTCGAAAGCACCTGATCTGAGTTGTCTGAGTTCTCAGGTTGAGAAAGCTGAATTTTGGGTGAGCCTGAGGTCATAATTGGGCTCGATTGATCCAGAATACGGCCTGAGCTCTTGGCAAGGGAAGAAGTAATCGGCCTTCTATTGTCGCCAGGAATTTTGGAACTATGGAGCTGCAATGGTGTGTAGCTGCAACAAAACGTGTATTTGGTTCTATTTTTGCAATTAATTGATTGTTAATATGTACTAATTTAGTCCCTGTTAAAACTGGACACCAAATTTTTGAAAGATAAATTAGGTAGGATTAGGAAAATAAATAGCAAAACAATGGCAAATTTAAAGAATAGAAATTCAACCGATGCAGAAGAAGAAACATTCATTATGTTAATAATAGGTAGGGGCAATCAACAGTAATGTTTTATAGCCAAAAGCCAATTTAAAACTACTTGCTCAGCCAAGTTATCAGTAAATAAAGGTCACATATAAACAAACAAAAGGCCCTACCACGTATTTGGCGCAGCCACTTCTGTCATGCTTAGTTGGGGAAGATCGTTTTGAAATCGATCTTTTGAAAAGATCAAGCTCATCGTCAAAAAACTATCTTTTTAACAGATCGAAGTTTGCTATATAATTTAAATTCGTTTCAATAAAAAATCAAGTTCATATAAAAGATTGTTTTTGAAAAAAAAAAATCATGTGATCTTTAGAAAAAAACTTATTTTTTAGCACCTATAGGTGCTAAATGCGTTACTGGGAAATGCAATATCGTTGAGTGCAGGTTATAGGTAGAGTTACAACGTCTATGTTACAGTCTCTGCGTGAAAGATGGCAGCCAAATGACTACCTTACCGACAAAAATCCAGAGTACCGGAACATCACGTTAAGTGGAGCCACTGCCGTATGAAATTTAATTTCGATATTTCTCGTAGGTTAACTCGCTTTTGAGACTTTTCATGCTCAAAAGATCTCCATCAATGTTTACCTCAACGATTGATATACACGATGACTTAATTTGAGAAAAGCTGTGGTCGTGGACAGGCACGGCGGACATACTAGACAGCATTTGCACGCATCAATAAAACTAATAAAAGTAAAACTAATAACTGTTTGGAATCCTGGAAAAGCTTCCAAGTCTTTGAAGGATCTGAAAGCTATGGAAAATATTTCCATTTGCCACATTCAAATTACAATTGTCAGGTGTTGTTCAACAAACACCAAAACAGGAACGACTTTGCAAACGACCTTGATCTTTTAAAAAGATTGTGGAAAATCCAACCGCGATCAAATAAAAAGATCTTGAAATAAAAAAACAATCGCAATCAGATCGAAGATCACTAAAAAAAGATCCTTCCCCAACTTTGCTGCCATGTCAGTAAATGTTCAAACAAACTCAATTCATTGAACATAAAATGTCACTTACTGCAAACGGTCAAGCCTTTCATGTTCAATGGGAGAAGGCGGGGCCTCTTCAGCGTTGTTTGCAGTCGACTTCCTGGAAAACCAAGAGAATGCTGACAGTTAGCATCTAGCACAGAGAAATCCAGAGCTTTAAGCTGGGGCTTTGTGAGAGGATTTTTATAACTTGAGATGAAGACGTTATGAGTTTGATATGAATATGATCATTTTTAGTTTCTATCAATTTGCACGTTAATCATACTGACAATTGAATAGCACCAACTGGAACTAGTATAAGATTTTTGAACTAGAAAAAACAAATTAACCATAGCATGGCTGCAGCAGCAGAAAGTGTGACGAACATTTTAAAAACAAATTATAAAAAATTGCAAGCAAAACGGGGGAGTTAACCAAAGTTTGGGGGTGCTAAATCTATGCTAAATGCAATGTATACTTGTAGCATCATCTCTAGAAATAAAATTCTTTACAAGTGACTTTTAGCACAATGAAGTTTCATCACTGCAAATAAGATGCATAATCCTGAACTAAGAAAATAATTACTTGTTTATTACTAAAGTTTTCAGCTTCTAACTATTTGTGATTTGATCATTTTGTGATTAAACTTTTTTTTTAAGATTTCTTTTGTGCATATTTTATTACTATTATAAAAATGGTTCAACACATATTTTTTATTTGTATTGAGCAGAACTGTTAAGTTAACTAGTGGATATATAATTCCCACTTATAGGTACTATACAGTCGAATAATGGAACACAGCAATTTGAAGAGTGGAAAATGTATTACCACTGTCTACGAATGGGTTAACATAGATTTTGATTATAGTTTATGATTTATAGTGATTGATTTGAGTGGTTCAAAGACGCACTTTTTGGCAATGGGCCCTGCGATACTAGTCTCATGGCATCGTTGTGTGCGTGGATGATAATAATAACCTAACCTAGCCTGGAAGAGAGGAAGGGAAATCAGTTGCCGACAAGTAGCCTACTCCTGTCGAACAGCATTAAGGGGACCACCAGCTTAATGTCCTTTCTGGAGGACAACAGTATTTCTCCGCTAATCCATGCTGTTGTGAGGTTGATAAGCAAGGCAAATTAAGTTGCTGATTGTTCATCCCTCTGACCTCACTCCCAAACACAACATAATGCTATACTAGACTACAACAGTGGTTTTTTTTTTTTTACCAACCCTGGTTATATTTCCTACTACTTTATATTTGATATACTTCCTAAAAATATCCACATGGAAATTGAAGCGCAGGAGTGGGCCGGAATGTGCATTAGCTTCATGGATAAAATTGACTCGACTAAAAACTCTTGATCTACTGCTGAGATACTGTAGAAACGAGGACCTTTTGCCAACTCCATGCCTACCAATGTTGGTAACAAAGGCAGCTGTATCAAACGATCCAACATGTCTGCCTAGTTCCGAGGAAACTAACACAAGATATACATATATATACTTGGTGTGCTTCAGTGATATATTGACAATGAAACATAATGAGATGAAAACTACCTACCCATTAAGTTTCTCCAGTTCAGTGTTCTTCATTCTCAGCCTATTGACAAGCTTCTTCACGCTCACGGAAGACTTGCCGCCAAAACCTTTAATTACCAGCTTCAGCCTGTAAATACCAAACGGTCATTCCCTATTCTCAATGCATTGTCCAATAAACCTACCACTGTAAATCCAAACAGCAAAACATTTAAAGCAGTAAACAAAATTTCCGTATTGAAAAAATTATCTGACAACTTTTTAGATGATATCTTATTTAAATCGCAAACGCTTGCAATGCGCAGGGTATTTTATTATTAAGAACACTATAACCGTCCCAAAAATTGATGCCCAAACGGGGACTCGAACGTCGATCCCCACCTATCCCAGAAGTTGCTCTAGCCCCTTGAGCTACTTGGACACTGGCTTTTTGAGACGATTTTAGTGTATTTGATGAGAATGACGGATCTCCAAGAAGTAGAACCAAGAGGCTGTTGATATATGGTGTTGATAATAATAAAATCTGACAACTTCTTGACCAAGAAAGCTGGCAAGACCCAAGAGCCTCGAAAGTCGAGAACATTTTTGGACAGTGCTGATTAGTGACTACTTTGACAGAGCTCGATGGAATAATATGCCAAAAGTCTTGTGCCAGCCCGAGATATCTGTGCTGCATAAACCAAACTAGCCAAGTCTTAACTTCTTCGTGAGAAATATCGCCTAGGTACTGCATTTCTGTCTCCAAGGCAAGCATCTATCTCACGTTGGACATGGACAATAGACATTAGACTGCAGTGTGGCCATCCAAATAAAACTCACATTTTCTTCTTGTGTCCATCAGTCAGCTTATCAGCAAACGGAGCAAGAACCTCACAAAAGGGTGCCATGGCTTCTGGGCTGGCGATGCAGGTTGTGATCCTTTCTGCCATCATCTTAGCAATTTCTTCGGCCTTTTCCTCATAGTCTCTCTTTTTGGCCTTCTTGTTAGGTATCAGCCAGGAGCAAACAATCTCAGCAGTGTCCTAAAGGGGCCAGAAAATTGTTTATAGAGAGAGCTAAATGTAATCTAGTCAAGAATGGATAACAGATTGACTGAAGCAGATTAAGATGTTGAGGAGCTTTTTTGGTTGATGTAACATCTCACCATTTACCTAAAATAGTTTCTCTAGACAATGAGAAAGCAAGTAAACAAACTTGAACCTGGGACAATCTCACATCTCTCACGAATGGGAGGGAGGGAGCATTTAAAGGAAATGAATGTTGTAGCTAAATCCAAAAGAGCACACTGTTGGGAAGAATGTTACTATCATGATATGATTCCATTCTATGTAATATAAAATTATTTTTCTTAAATAATATTGTAAATTCTACAAACACTATTATAATTCTATTAGCCTTGGGTAATAATTTAAATATCTAAGCTATTAATAAACAAACAAATAAATAATAAACACAAGGACATTAAGTAACATCTCTAGTCTCTACTACTGCAAGTAGTGTCTGGATTTTAATATTGTTGTAATATTTTAGTCGGTGACATGGTCACCGTGCACAGTTGTTTTGGCACCCCCATGTATTAGTTAAATCGTTGAATACACACTCGACAACAGTTAAATCCTTTTATGCAACGCACATATAGCAATCTGCCAGTTTATTAGCCAGATTAGCAAGTTTCCAATCTGTGCATTTGGGGACATTTTGGAATAAAGCAGTGACCAAATATGACAAAGCATGTCAAAGCTTATTTTTTAACGATCCCCAAAGACCAGAAATAGCATTTCTCGACCAGACGCGTTTAGGTAATTCTAATAGAATAGAATAGAATAGAATAGGAGTTTATTTACAACTTTGGAAAACATTAAATGGAATGTACACATTTTTCTTCCTGTTGGTTGCAATAAATTTTAGATTTAAAAACTAGATTAACTAGAAAACTAGATTAAGTAGTTTTGTAATACTCGTGGTAGGTAACTAAAAGTCTTTTGCAGATTTGATTTTACTCATTTTCTTTCTGGGGATATTGTTCCAATCTCTTATTGTTCTGCCAATCAATGAGAAACGACCCAGGTCCGTCTTGTACCTGGGCAAAAACAGTTTTCTGTCGTGGTCTCCTCTCCCAGCGAATGTTCTTGTCTTGACACGCTCTGCGAGTTCTTTTCATGCCGGTTCTCCAGAGAGGGCTTTGAAGAGGTACCGTAGTCGGACTGAGCGTCTTCTGTCAACCAGTGATGGCCATTGGAGCATCGCCAAGATTTTTGTTACACTAGTCCAAGGTTTCTTCTTTGCCTTGGACCAGCGTTTCATCTTGTTGGTCACAAATCTCGCTGCTCTTCTCTGAACCATTTCTACTAAATGTGTTTGTGCATCTGAGTGAGGGTCCCACACTCCTGAGCAATACTCTATTGTAGGTCGGATGAGACATTTGTAAGCGTGCTCCTTGGTTTTCAGGGCGCTACCTTTTAAGTTTCGCTCGATGAAGTTTGTGTTCCGCTTTGCTCTTGATACCATTTTGGTGATATGGTTATTCCAACTGAGATCCTGGGTGAGAGTGACACCTAAGTATTTGACAGAGTCACTTTTTGGTATGTGCGCTCCATCCAGCACATACGGTGTCATCTCCAAATCCCCAAAAGGAGACAATGGCTGTTGGTTTTCATTTAAGTACATTTGCACCAGCAGATTTTGTAGTAGCTAATTAAAGAATTGAACACGAGGGTTGATCTCTTACCACATCCACTCTGTTGGAAATGTGAAGCATGGCATGACTGACCAATGCGGTTAACGCTTACAGTGCAAGTGAATTACTCATTTATTGCGATCTTTTCAACTCTTAAGCTATTTATTGCTCTAAATTAGGGGTGTGCGAATAGTGGTTTTTGAGTTCGAATCGAATATCGAATCGAATTATTGTCCACAGTTTCAAACCGAATCGAATTTCGAATAATTATTTACAAGAACGTCGAATATCGAATCGAATGTCGAAGTATTTCATTTGATCGAAGTATTTTCGAATTGCTACTTTTACACTTCATTTCGATTTCAAAACGCAGAATTCTGAATTTTTATTGTCACTTGGGTATTTATTAGCAAGTTTAGCATGTTTTAACTTCCAGTTCAACAGCATTCCATAAGGTACATACTTATAGCTCTAGTCTCTTTCCTTTAGGTACTACTAAAAAGTTTACCCATAAATCTCATGTTTATCAAATCAGGGTGAGTTGTGACAGATAACCATAGCATGATAAACACTTTAAACAGCATGATCATAAAATAACAAAAATGAGCTTTTTGTAGTGGTCCTAAATTACACTCCTCTTATTATCATTGATGTTATTGTTATCACCTTGCCTTTCCGTTTCTGCCTCACTCATATCAATATCCATGTTAGAAGCCAGAAGGGGTCATAAGTACGTAAATAGAAGAAGATTTAAATAAGCAAGAACCAGAGTAAAGGCCATTTTGAATTTCATGTTTGGAATTCAATTTTGTGACGTGTGCTGCTCCCTAGTAGCCATTACATGAACCAACTTCGAAGTTGACCTCGAAGTATTCGAACAGCGAATAATTTTCTTTCGAACCGAAGTATTTTCGAATGATTTTAAAACAACTAATCGACAATCGAAGTCGAATAATTCGATTCGATTCGAGCCGAATTATTCGTCAAGTTCGAAGCTTCGCACACCCCTACTCTAAATACTTTGAGAAAGCACACTGGTATGGTAGAGAGCCAGAGTCCATGTCCAGCTTTATGCTGAGCAAACAAGCCGACAAATTGTGGTAATGGAGGATTATACCTGATATGGCGCTTGCGGCCGTCCTTTTTAACAAACCTCTACAATTAAATAATTACGACTAAAAAAATCAATACATGTATATCAATCGTTGAGGTGAGCACTATTAAAGTTGAATTGAGCGTCAACCAGTCTCAAATGCAGTAATGTGCCAGAAATGACTAAATGAAATTTCTCAACACTCGAAACGACTGTGACTGTCCTGTGAGCATTCTCCATTATTGTCGGTTAAGTAGTCATTTGGTAGCTATTTTGAACGCAGACCGTTTTATCATCGATTTAACAAATTCACGATTTGGGAGTGTGGTAGTATTTTGTTTGCAGCTTCAATAATCTGTTAATCTGTGCCCCATGGCATGGCACAGCACTTTCTTTTGATTTATTGCTGTTTGTAAAATAAAAATCGTGTTTGCAAGTGGGACTTATTTTGGCCCATGTAATCTCTTTTCAAACTTTATTATCAGTTACCATCTTATTGTCCGCCAGAAGTAACTTTTCTTAAAAAATATAATTAGAGGAGTTTGACTATTTATTGGAATTTTCCAATTACATATCTTTGGATTTTCACTGGGAAAGACTTTGGGTATACAGATCTAATTCCATTATCCATCGACATCTCCAATTAATGATAGTAACCTATTGTTGTTCGTTATAAGCCCACAATTATCAGGTGTTATTTAAAAAGTGAGTAGCAATGTAACCTGGCATATGGATAGCCAAAAGCCTGACATATTATATGTATTGGCACTTACAATCTAATTTTCAATGGACTATTATTGGCGTGTGGCACTTACCGCCAGTTCCGTGACCATTCCGCAAAGCTCCAAATCACTGCCATTGCAGGACGAATATAGATCTACATAGGTACTTTTGAGGCCGTCTAGCACTACGGCACACAGGGGGCCATAGAACTCATCTTGCTCACAAAAAAAAGTGTGCAATTCGGCAACAATCTTCTGCAAATCGCTGTTAATCTGAACAGAGCAAAACATCTTTAGCAAAATATCTCACAGTTGGAAGACCTTTTAGAGCCATTGGCTCTTGCTTCCATTACTTTTGCATTGCTCTTGCTTTGGCATTGGCAAAAGAATACATCAGCCTTAAATGGTAAATTTCACCAACAAGGTATAAATCACTCTTAAACAGCAATTAGTTGCAATTTAAACCTGTGAAGTTACGTTCTTTAACCCTTTTATTCAGCCCAAAAACCTACATAAAACATATTTGAGCTCGATTTAAAGGGTGTTGGTGAAATTTGCCATTGGACAGTTCAGATTTTATAATCATTGCACAGTATTACCATGGGGTAATTCTTGTAGAAAACCGTGGAGAGTTCTGGTGCAATACAACCTTGGACCAGGAGCTTGAAAAACGCCACCAGTAACGATTTATCCCCTGTTATGTTCGCACGTGAGTCTGAAATCACATGTACCGATACAGCTTTAGGAACAGAAAACTAAGATTGCTTTGGTACTGTTTCTAATCATAATCGATAGATAGGCAATTATACAGAGATAGAATAGATTTCAGCCGAAGGGATATGATACAGACAAACTACAGACACCATTAAAATAGCTTAAGTAGGAAGTAATGTATGTTCCTAGTAAAAAATATTTCCTGTAACTTAAACGCCTTTCCGGTCCTATGTCGAATCTCTATCAATTTTATTTTCGCAAGTCCTGTGTCGAATGGCGAATAAAAGTGGCCATATAGTGGCCATATAATGGAAACGACACTTAAATTTGGCGTGCATGCTGTATTTACTGCATTGTTATATTTCATCGGCTGTAGTTAAGATCAAGATATGAAAGAAAAGCATTCTAGGTACATGTTTTGAAAATTCAAATGCTCTTTCATTTCAAATAGACCTCGTTTGATTAAAAAATAAACCCCATCACCCCTCCCAAACTTTTATTTTTACATCCCTATTATCTCTTAAGTGTGTTTTCATAATTTCTTGAAAATAATATATTTGGTAGCTTTATGTATTAACTTCATTCCCAGAAAGTTTCAGAGTGGAACACCAAGACATTCCCTTGAAATACCGTAAATTTATCGTGGGTTTAATGGAATAAAGAAAAAATTTTTTTTTTTAGGACTGGAAATGGTTATGAGTTCAATTTGACTTAAGCAACTGTTTTTTTCTTGTGTGCATTTGTTTGAGCTCCATCAGCCAAACGGCTGTTTCAGTATAAAGACATTTTTGTGACACTTTTCAGCTCAAGGGGGGGTGGGGGCTTTGGAAGCAGCCCCAAAAAATTAAAGAAATTAATTAGAAAAGAAAATAGCTTTGCTCATCCTCAGCCCTAGTAAGTTACCATCAATGTTTCTGGCAAATATGCTTTTTTCCACATACTCGGAGAGAATTGGGAATAATTCGGAGAAATTGTCAGAGCAGTCAGCCGGCTCCATGGTGCAAAAGATGTCCAGTGCAGAGCAGATTACCTGTGCAGTACCAAACAAAATATATGTGAATTGCATGCTAGCAGCAACTTTCCATTAAACAAACCGATTCCAAACAAGAATACAAGGCTCGAAGATAAAAATAGAACAACTCTACAGTCAACCACTACAGTTTTCCACCACCGAAACTCACAGTTTTCGTAGAGTCTATGAACTGCTGCTTGGACTCTAGAAATATGAGTATCACATGGAGCAGGTATCTGCCTTTTTGCTCGGTAGTTGTTCTAGAGCCAGTGAGGCTCATTAGTCCCCAAATGTAGTCGTAATACAACGCTTCGATCGCATATGCCTGGGCCTGGAAAATAAGAAAAAGCTATTTTCTTGCACACGACCGATGTGCTGGTAAATGTCAAATGTTAAAATAAACAATTTAAAATTACCAGTAAAATGCTCCTATTATGTAACGATTTGAGCTGATGTAAGTATTTGGTTGAATTTGTGTGATGGGGTAATGCCAATAAGAGTTTTTACTGTAAGAAAGTGGTACGAAGAGCAGAATCGCTAAAAGAAACAGTGGTCAACCAAGGCAGGCTTGAGTGCCTGTAGATTTACCTTCTGACCCCACTGGCTGGGCGAGAGTTCAACGTCATCAGCAACCTTGCTGAGGATCTCTAGGAGCCGTGTTTCTAGCGCTTGCGGCAGCGGACTGACGGCCCCAAAAGCAGCCAGCAAGCACAGCGATGATTCAATATTCTCGAGCACTGACGACGTCTGCACAGAAAGACATGGGCACCTCATTTAAGTCAACTGAAACTATCAGCCACATTATCAGTCCTTTTTTGGTGAAAGCTCAGATGGAAGGTTAGGTTGTTTGGGATGTACTGCCCTATGGGTAGAGCCAAGATTTTACGGTGTTATGATTTCGATAATTTCGTGGTAAGCTTTTTGGATTTCGGTGTTATGGCGGTGTTATGGAATTTGAACAGAATTTGTACAGAATTTCATGTCTATAGCAGATTTCAGACATAGGTGACGAAAAAAGAAGGTACGTGTTTTTAGCATTAGTTTTATCGAAATTTTAGTGCTAATTATTTGAATTTTAGCGTTTATAGCTAAATAGAAAAAAAGAGCTTTTGCGATCTACACTGTTCACAGGGGCTCAAATAGTTTGCTAAGTCAGAACTGCAAATGAGGGGTTTGAGATTTTTATGTCCATGAGAATTTGAATTAGACCCACTGCCCGGTACTAACATACTTTGCCAGATTGTCTTTTTTCTCCCAGACAAGTCTGGTGTTCCAGATTCCACACATCAAAATATTTCCATCACTCACAAAGAGTTGCTTTGCTTGATCCTCAAAAGTCAAAGATTTATTACACCCCATTGAAATTTGAAATCCCAGCTAATCTCTATATAGACTGAATGCATGTGGTGCTGGTGCTCACATGGCAAGGAGGGGAAGATTCAGCCAACCAATGGCAATGGTTTCCTACAGCAAACATTTTGCCCCACTACTTCTACCCCCTAAGCTTAGGAATGTTGACAGCATTTGATGAGAAACAGACCTGAATATGACAAATTCATGGAAATGTGTGTTTATAGAGATAAAATAAACATTTTACATTTTTGCATGGGAATAAGTGGCTATTTCGCAAAATACACGTATTATAGTGAAATAGCTTCATTATCTCTCAATTTAGCATAAAAACAAATGGGTTTGTTTATTTATTTTCCTTGAAATATGATTTGATAAAAGTGAAAAAAATAACAGATTATCTGAAATTTAAGATAATTGGATGGGAAAAGGCTCATTTCGCGATGATTTCGCGGGAAATAGTTGATTTCGGTGTTATGGATGATTTTTCGTGAATTTCGTGTTATGTCGCGATGAGCTTCTTACATATTTGAGTTGGGAATTCAATGAATGGCACTCATTTGTAAGAAAAACAAGAGATAAGAACAATTCGCGATTTCGCGCATCACCATATAATCGTGGCTCTACCTATGGGATGTAAAGATGATCCCCACTCGATCTTTGGACTCACTGTGCTTCATCATATATCCCAAATTACTATTAACAAACAATCCCCTCCACAACATTAAAATATCATCCAATATAATATAACTTTTCACAGACCTTTATAGGGCTTAAAGGTTTACGTCAGTTTCAGGGCTAGTGTTACGCTGTTTTACACAACTAACATTTGCGCTTGATTAATGCTAACCCCAACAATTAAGAAACATGTGTTGATATATTAAGTTGTAAATATTAAATCGAACAAGTTTTTTAAACAAGACAGCAGCAAGCACTGTCAGGCATGGGTACAACAGTAACCTCGTTTGATTGGCTGTGACCATGGAGTTAAGTTGTTAACTGGCAGATATATTTTTATTTAGACATTTTAATATGGCCAATAACCATAACTACTATCCCAAAGACACTTTTCCTAGCAATGATTCAACTATCTAACCACAATTCTCATAAGACTCCATATAAACCTACCTCGGGGCTGTCGCCCATGTTCTCCTCAAGCCGGGTCAGCCCGAAACGGAACACTTTGTTGACGGCGTCTATTGCGTCTTCATTACCCTCCGTAACCAGTTGCGCCAGCGCCGCCGCGGAAGGAACCGCAAGCACAAAGTGTTTTGAGTAAACCAGCGCCAGACGTGGTACATGCCTTATCATTTTTGAGCTAGCCTGTGGGGCAAACACGAATTCAATTATTTAAGCCAAAGTTAAGTTTTAATAGTAGTACAGCACATATTGTGGGCCGTGCCTATAATTCCACAGTAACGATCCTAGACTTGACGGGGCAGAACCCCGTCAAGTCTATAAGTTTATTTGTAAAGGAGATATTTCTAATAGAAACCAACTGTTAATAAGTACAATTCCAAATCTTAACTAGGTGTTGTCGTAAAATACGTACCAACTTGTATTTGGACATACACAGGGTGCCGATGTCCATATGGCGAATTATTTGCAAGTAGGTCTTAATTGTTTCAATATCAGTGCAACTGCCCAATATCTTGTCAAGCGGATCGACAAAAACTTCTGTAATCTTTTGACGTTGTATGTACGCAGCCGCGGTGCTATCCTGCAGATGGCAAACAGTGACCATTAAGCTGGCATGCAAGTAAAATATGTTGTACTTATTACAACAATGCAGAGTTGCAAAAAAACCGGAAGAAAGTTTCTTCTGCACCATGCAATCCCAGCCTTTGGGATCTGAAAGATCCCTGATCTTTATATTTGATTAATATTGATATATTTTTTGATTAAGATCCAAATTATTTGTGGCAACCACAAATTACTAGAATAGGTACCTGTTAGGGCAATGTCAAATATCGAAGGGTACTGAACAGGAATAGTAAAGGAAGGAATAGTACTGAACAGTAGGAAAGTACAGAGAATTTTCTTGATGGTTGTCATTTGACTCACTTAAATTTGTTCCATTGCAACTACCAGCAAGAATAGCAGATATCTATTGAGATGTCGACATAAAAAAATCTTGGAATCTCGGTGACGAGCTGTATCGAGTTCAGTTCAGATCCCTGAGAGCTATGCAATATAAAAGTTCCGTTTTTCTCTGGAAAAGTACGAGACTTTGTACCCTGATTGATATGACCAACGCTCAAATTGGTGCATTTAGCGGTTAAAATTTATTTTCCTCCTGATAAAAGACTCACGACTAATTGATACAAGTCAAATTGGATTTCAGGAAGGAAAGCTCTCACCAAGATGTAAGCGCACCAAATAATTGGTACAGGCAGTTGTGGAAGGCTAACACAGAATCTGCATTACTCATTGCAGTCATTGAAGGCTACCTGAAACCACTCTTACATAATTCCATCATAGTAATGAAGATGAACAAATAAAAAGATAAGAGACTCGGAGATAGCAAATTCTCTTTCTTTAGATTATGGTCATTCGATCCTCTCGACTCGCTAGGCCGTATCTTACCTGAGCTTTGGCGCCTTTGACAGCGCATGCAACTGCGGCGGCAATGATGATGGCCAAGGCATGTGAGTCAGGTCCAGGGTCGAGCGCGGCAGAGATCATCATTTCCCAGTCTGTGAGCTCAGGGCAATTTTTAGGTAGCGCCGCCAAGAGAAACGTCTCAGTGCCAGGACGAAAGAGTGCCGGAAGCTGCAAACGAGCGATGGTACAGGATATATTTGGACCTCTGTGTCAACCAGCCACCATTTTAACAAATAGAATAGATTCACAAACAATTATAAGACAAAATGCATTTGCATCATGCATACATGCTAATTCAAATAGATAAAATAGGATACTTTTAGAAATCATTTTCTTTTAGCAGTTTTGATTTTACGATTTTAGCAGCAGTTCCAGCCCTAATCCCACTGAAGAATTGACTTGCTTATCTCGACTTGATAGCCAAAAGTAATGTAACTAGTTTTACATACTCAGAGCATAGGTGACCCTAAAAGGACTTACATCACGAACGTTCCGGGCATGGAATCGGGCCAGCCACATAATGAAGCTACCGCAATTCATAGTCTGCAGCTTATTGTACATGACAATTCCCGCCTCTTGCGCAACCTTCTGCCGCTTCGCGTACACCATGTTTGCCACACCACGCCTGTCTACGGGAGATAGATCTGCGGAAGGGAACCTGACAGCAAGATAGGAAGTTAGTCCTTACTCCTTAAAAGTGAAATAACGCTCTTACTCATTGTAAAGTTAGGCCCATCCACAACAAACATAGCAGTCAAGTGTGGCGTTGACACAAAATAATACTGTTAGCATCAAAATTTGATCTCAAGTCATTAGCCAATAGGAATCATCGTTAGCAGCGCCCACCTGGATAGGAAAGCGGGACAAAATACACACATTATACAACAATCAAAGTTTTCCAAAAGGCTTAAGAACAGATCTTAAAAGCTCGTAATTATTGATGGATTACATGAACTTAAGTTTGTGCGAGGCAAAAATAAAAATAAAATGTGACCTGACGTCTCAAAACTAATGAGAATGACAATTCGCTGTTAATTTTCAGGAAGGCCAAGATAGGGTCATTCTTATGGCCTACGTTGTAGCAGCAAACGCTTCGGCAATGTGAATTAGTGCCACTGCAATTTCCACTGCAACTGTATACAAGTCAATAATGGAAACACAGGTACATTAACTTTTAGGGTATTGGCTTTTCAGGCACTTTTTTTGGAATGAAATATTTTCCTGGCTAAGTCCTAAAATCCCCATCTCTCTAATGCTATAAGTTATTTTCCGCACATTCAAATTTCCGCCTAGCGTTGGCGCAGCATCGGCCAATATTAAAGTTGGCGTTAAAAGCACTGTCCTCCGACCTTTTTAACATATCGGCTGACGGCGGCAACGTCTGCGTTGACATGCTCAGAGGGAGAGCTTTGTGAAGTGTCGAAGAGGTGTGAGGACGGCGTCGTCAACACTGACATTAAAATTGGCCGGCGCGGCGCCATCCCCCAGATGCGCACACGCCGAACAAAATTGCGTCTTTTAACACGAGAAATAAGGAATTTTAAGACCTAGTGTCAGTTTTTAAGTGGCACATTAAGTGATTAACTGACAGTTAACCAACATAAAGCATTTTCTGATTAGTTGTAGCCAAGTAAATAAAAAATTAACCAACTGCTAGCGTTGTGTTGGGCTAATGAAGACAAAGGACTTCATCAAGGCTTACCGCCCGCGGATTTTCCCGACCAAGCGGATAGCCAGGATAGCCACGTCCTCGCTGATGTCTAGAATGCGTTCCACCAGAACTTTCAAGGCAGCTTCAAAAAATGATTCATATTCTGAATCGTCATCCTCATCTATAACATCCAGTCCTGACAATGCAACCTGCAAAGACAAATTCAAATGTGGAAGTGCGTTTCTGGAAAGATTTGCTTTCGAAAGTTTCTTATTCCATGCAGCAGGGTCTAATGTAGAAAATCGGTTCGATTTCTGTTAATTAAATGGTAAGTTTAATTGGGAATGGTTTCAAGGTAAAATAAAAAATAATGATGACCAGTGATTGTTAGAATTAGCCAAGGTCAAAATGATGGTGCTAAGGAAAGGGGTAATTGGAAAGGTTAATTTAAAAAAGTTATTTATGTTGCTACTCTGTTATAAGGGCATGTTATTAGTAAATACTTTCCAAATTATGAATAACAGACACCGTGAATAATTTTATTTCTTACAAAATACGTGTGACATCTTTAATTTTCTCTTTATTTTGAGTTTTTGATCCACTTCTTTTTATCTAATGCAAGTTGAACTCATTAACATTTTTTCAATTAATCTCAAGGGAAAAGTGGTTTTGATAGATACAAATTTTGACTTGCCTAGAACCAAAAACTCAAATCTATACACAAAAGAAAACCATAGCTGGCTATGATACCTGTATCGCACCGAGACGGACAGCAACGGCGGGATCAAATGTGGCTTGGATGATAAACTTCCCATGGCTGATCAAGTGCATCGGTGCAGTTCTGACCCAAACCTCTAGTTCCTGAATGCTCAGCAATTGAATTGGCTCCCACATGTCCCTGAAATGTTCAATTGCAAACATATTACTTTAGTAACAGCAGACGTCTGGATTGGGAATTTAACCATATAATGAAGCAACAATAACCCAGGCAAATTCAATGGGATGGCTATCAAGAAGGTTAGACGCAACTTTTCTTTTTCTAGATTATGATTATCAGCAAAAGACCTACGTCCAAAACCAAGAGAATATGCTTTTTACTGGTCGGTGCTTTCTTGAATACCTGCATCAAGGCAGCTAACTAACCAGGTAAAAAACTAGACCAGCAGTTGATAGATTTCATCTTAAGCAACTCAAACGCAGTCAAAGGCTCGATTCTCATACAACCAGCAGTACTGTTGGGAAATGTGCAAAATAGACCTTGAAAGATATTTTTTTCAAATAAAATATGCAGTTGCTAGCTTCTTAAACCTTGACGGCTGATTTTTCCTTTCTAAAAAAAAGGAAATGAACAGATCTAGTATTTTTTAAATATTTAGATGAAATCTGATTTAAATTGAAAACGCTTGCAATGAGCGGGGTATTTTTATTATTATCAACACTACAGCCGTCTCAAAAATTTTATTTTTAATATATAATTTAAAAAAAAAAAAAAAAAAATTTTTTAATAGTTAGTGAAAAATGGCCACGGTACCTAGGTACAAGTTTTGAACCTGCTCTAGTTTTCATAACCTCCTAGCAATTTATGGAGGGTCGTAAGTAGTAGCAGCTAAGACAATTTATCTGATCTACTCACCTGTATGCATTACGAAAGTTTTTTTTCATCAAATATTCCCTCGTCTTTTTAATCTTTTGCTGCCGCAACTCATACAACTCTATTTTCTTCAATGCTTTCTCCTTTACAAGCATAATCCGACTTGCTTGTTTGCTTTCCAAGGCATCTTGCAAATTCTCAGAATTGCGGTCCAATGACTTCTGATTTTCGGCTTCGATACTTATCAATGCCGAGGTCAGCTTCATCGCTGAGCATGGAAACAATATCAGCCACTTAGATCATTAGCAAACATAATACATTTGGTACCAAAGTAATTAAAGCTTGGAGAACTAGAATCTCACCACAAAAGGTTGCAGTGTGGCGAAGATTGTTGAATCCAGTTTGTGCAGCACACCTCAAAAACTCCGCCAAATTCGGTATCAAATAGTCGTCATAAACAACCAAATTGTCCTTGCATTGGTAAATCAGTTCTGATATAAATTCAGACACCTTACTAGCATTCACTTTTGATTTCTTTCCAAAAAGTGGATGTACACCATACCCACCTACCTAGGGACAGATATTGCGTTATATTTTTCTTGTAATTCTTCTTGCTAGTTATGGGTACACAGTGCATGTGTGAAAAAAATAAAGTTATTCTAAATGCAAAGAACTTTTAGAACTATAGGCCATACATTTTTTTAATTGGTTTTCGTAGTGGTACTTACGGGGGATTTCTTAGTGACGATTTCTACCAAACGTGGGTAATCATATCGAGTCATTTCTTGAGTGATGTTACATTTGTATCCCCCACAGCGAAAGACCAACTCAATCAAAGTGTACTCGCCAGTTTGTTTATTTTGTAAATAGATTTCATTTAAAAAATGCTTGACGATGGATTGTACCTGAATCACAATAAAGTAATGTAAAAAAAGTGTATTTATTTATCGATTCCTGAAACGTGCTTAGTAAAAAAAATATATATATATATATATATATATATATATATATATATATATATATATATATATTTCTTAAATATTCTTTTACATTATCCTCTTAGCAATAGAACTTAGCAAAACATTGATTTTCTTGTGTAAGGGTCATTCCATGTGTAATCACTCACTTTTAATTAAATTTCACTTTGACCGACCCAGATTTTGATGAAAATTGGTATACTTGTTAAGTTTGTTGACTTAGGGGCTATTTTTTTTTTTTTTTTTTTTTGGTCCAACCGTTCGGATATTACAAGGGGGGGAAGTTGGGGTCATTTTGCCCCCCGGGCGTGTAGTGACCACCCTTTCTACGCAATATCTAGGGTTCTATGGGAGCTACAGAGCTGGGAAAAAAATCATCTGAAAGGTAATTTCATACCCTACCTGAATATGGAAACAAAAATGACGATATGTTAATACGAATTTAATTGTGATTTTACACATCTGCATTTTCCAAAATGACCATATCGCTGATGAGTCATTTTTGATTTGCCTGATTTTTTTTCTATATATACAGAACATACATATGATCATGTGTTCCAAAAATCAAGATGGGTGTTTTACCACTTTCCAAGAAAAAAAATTTTTTCTATAAAAAAGTGCCTTTTTGCCAGTAGAACAGCATTTTGATCACAATTATTGTGATCAGAGCACTGGCATATATTTTATATTAAAGTTGATTTTTGTTTGCACAGTTGCATGTTCTTGAAATGTTATTCTCTACAATACAAATCGATTGTTTGCCATATTCCTGTAAATCATGGATCAAGTTGAAACAGTTCATAGAAGTCAAAAGTTTGTTCATTTCTTGTCTGGACTTGCATCTACAAGAATCTTAAAATGGTATTCCCTAGAATACAACTATAGATTGTTTGTCATGCTCCTGAATCATGGATCAAGTTGTAACAGGTTACAAGTAAAAAGTTTGGTAATTTCTTGTCTGGACTAAAGCAATCAGTCTCTGGCCTCATGTTGATGAGGATAGAAGCTAATTTGCTCTCAAGCACCTTTTATTTAGAGATTCATAATGTGCTCAATTGGACTGTTCTTTGAAGAAGAATGTGGACCCATCGAAGATCTAGCGATTAAAAGCATTGAAAGTTTCAATAGTGACCAGCAGTTATCATTAGCTCTGCGTACTAAGTGTGATAATGTGAAGACCGTGTGTCATTTACATGAAAAGAAATTCCTTCGTCTGTATAGCTGTCACCACAAGTTATGCTGCGATCCGTTTCAGGCTCACTGTGGAATAGTGAAAGTTAATGGGTTAAGAGAAATTAATGCAGCATCCAGGACGAAATACTTGGAGATTGCCGACCTCATCCCTGGAAAGAAATTATGCTCAACTTGCCGTAAGCTGCTCTCGCTCAGGCTGAAGGAACTAACAACCGTTTCTGTTCTAACGCCAACTAAATCCACTGAACTTGACCTACCTTTCGTGGACATACCCTGTGAAGCAGATGCCGTGAATCAGTCTTTAGCTGCATTTGGTGTGTCACCTATTAATACCACCAAACTAAAGGGTAAATCTATGTTTTATTCGAAAAGAAAGTTCAGCGAAATAACACAAGGTGTAAAGAAGAGATTGGAACTAGTATCTCCCAGTAATGAAGAAATCAGCAAAGAAGATTTGACATCTTCAGAGGAGTGCAAGGACAGCATCCGTGATGGGTCAGAGATAATAGCACAACTGAAAGAAAAGTTTAAGACGAGTACCAGAAGCGAGAAAATAACAATTTTATCTGTGCTTCCAAAAAGTTGGAGCATTAAGAGAATAATGCAAGAGTTCAATGCATCTAACCATTTGGTACGTAAAACCAAACAACTAGTAAAGGCCCAAGGGATACTGCCATCTGCAAATCAAAAAGCAGGAAAAACTCTTTCCCCTGATTGCATTCAACTGATTGAAGAGTTTTATGAAAATGATGATGTAAGCCGTGTCATGCCGGGTAAAAAAGATTTTGTCTCGGTTAAAGTGGGTGACAATCGAGTTCACCGCCAGAAGAGACTAGTGTTAAGCAACTTAAGTGAAGTGTATCGCAGCTTCAAAGATAAATATCCTGACATCAAGGTTGGATTCTCGAAGTTTGCAGAGCTCAGACCCAAACATTGTGTTCTGGCAGGAGCAGCTGGGACACATTCTGTCTGTGTCTGTACGATACACCAAAACGTTAAGTTGATGGCTTTGGGAGCAAAGCTGCCTTTGCTTTCAGACGGTACCATCAAATCATACCAACACTGCCTTGCCAGCCTCATGTGCAACCCCCCGCTTCTCAACTGCTTTGTAGGAAAGTGTGGCAATTGTCCGGGAACCGATGAACTTCGTGAATGGCTAGAAATCTCATTCAGTGAAAATTTCATAGACTCTGTGACTTATAAACAGTGGCTGTCAACAGACAGATGTACCCTAGAGACAATTACGAAACCTACAGATGAGTTTGTTGACTGTTTTATTGAAAAATGCATTTTATTAAGAAATCATGATTTTATTGCACGGCAGCAAGCGGCATTCATGCAGGAGAAGAAAGCCAACCTTAAACCAGGGGAAGTTTTAGTAGTGGGCGACTTCGCTGAGAATTATTCTTTTGTGCTCCAGGATGCTGCACAAGGTTACCATTGGAATAACAGCCAATGCACCCTTCACCCATTTGTGTGTTACTTTAAGCCTGAAGATCGAGACATACAACATTTAAGTTACGTTGTCATTTCTGACTCGCTAACTCATGACACCGTTACTGTGCACACTTTCCAAAAGCACCTGATAAGACACCTGAAACAAAACATTTCGGATGTATCCCATTTAATTTACTTTTCTGATGGAGCGGCAGCCCAATATAAGAATAAGAAGAATTTTTCCAACTTGTGCCATCATGAAGTTGACTTCGAACTAACTGCTGAGTGGCATTTTTTTGCCACATCCCACGGTAAAGGACCATGCGATGGAGTTGGTGGGACTGTAAAACGAAATGCAGCACGGGCAAGTTTACAGAAACCATATGCCGACCAAATAATGACGCCGATAGACTTTTACCGGTGGGCAACAGAAAATGTGTGGACTGTAAATTTTGTGTTTGTAGCCAATGAAGAGATTACAGCAAATGGCATCAAACTTAAAGAACGATTCAAAGAATTAAAAACTATCGTAGGCACAAGAAGCTTTCATGCGTTCTACCCAAAATCGCTAACTTCCTTACATGTGAAACACTTTTCTCTTTCTGAAGAAATCAACATTGTGAAGATTGTTGAGAAAAATGAAGAAGGAGAAGAAGAAGAAGAAGAAGAAGAGGAGGAAGCAACAGCAGCAGAAATACCCGAGTTTGAGTTCAAAGACGTGGGCAGTTTCATCACTGTAGCATACAACGAAGACTGGTGGCTAGCGTGTGTTCTTGAAAAATCATCACAGTCTCTTGAACTTCAAGTCAACTTTCTACACCCTCATGGACCAGCTCCATCATATTTTTATCCCAGTGTACAAGACAAACTAATTGTAGCTTTTGCTGATGTTTTAACACTGGCCGACCCCAACACGGCAACTGGTCGAACATACTTTTTGTCGGCTACAGACACCAACAGGGCAACAGCAGGGCTTATAAAATATGTACCTCAATAAGGTAAACTACATCTCTCTTAAGATATGCAAATTTGTACTTCATAGTAGCTATGATTGTAAGTAATGATCATTTTCTTGAATGTTGTCTTAAATTCAGTTCATATTAATTTATATTATGAATGAATTTGCAGAAAACATTTTTTTTTCTTGGAAAGTAGTAGAACACCCATCTTGATTTTTGGAACACATGATCATATGTATGTTCTGTACATATAGAAAAAAAATCAGGCAAATCAAAAATGACTCATCAGCGATATGGTCATTTTGGAAAATGCAGATGTGTAAAATCACAATTAAATTCGTATTAACATATCGTCATTTTTGTTTCCATATTCAGGTAGGGTATGAAATTA
Organism: Protonemura montana; assembly: GCA_947568835.1. Lineage (NCBI taxonomy): Eukaryota > Metazoa > Arthropoda > Insecta > Plecoptera > Nemouridae > Protonemura > Protonemura montana. Next base: position 11,112,694 of record OX387603.1, read on the forward strand.
CCTTTCAGATGATTTTTTTCCCAGCTCTGTAGCTCCCATAGAACCCTAGATATTGCGTAGAAAGGGTGGTCACTACACGCGCGGGGGGCAAAATGACCCCAACTTCCCCCCCTTGTAATATCCGAACGGTTGGACCAAAAAAAAAAAAATTAAAAAATAGCCCCTAAGTCAACAAACTTAACAAGTATACCAATTTTCATCAAAATCTGGGTCGGTCAAAGTTTGAGGTGAGTGATTACACATGGAATGACCCGTAAGGTTCCGTTACATGTTATCTACAACATAACCAATGGCTGTAAGGGCCATTACTTGCCATCAGAATAAATTTGACTTTAATCTATAAACTTTCCTTCTTCTTTCTCCATTAACTTCATACTAGGTACTGTATGAAGTATATGGAGAAAGGTCATCGAACAAACGCTGGAAAACACTCATTTGTGTCCGACAGCGTTCGGAGATGGAACAGACTACCAGTGAGCGCCATGCATCGCTGGCCATCAAATATTAAAATTTTCAAAGGAAACATTATAAATGATGATAGAATGATGTAAACTTCTGATGTAATGTACAATCTTAGACACAGGGCATAAAGCCCAAAACTAAGCAAATCCAAAAAAAAGAGTTACTAACTGCAAGTTTGAAGGCTGCTTTGAAGAGCCTTTGTTCGATAACATACTTAATCAAATTATCACACATTCAGGTATAGTTGGCAACTATTCTGATGTAAGAAAAAAAAATACAAGAAGGTACTTGGTATGTGTTGCATTCCATAAATATATATATATACATATATATCATACCTCTCCTCTGGAATCGGCCAAGGCCGTAAACAATTGATTCCCAAGAACGACACAATCCGGTGAGAACGAAGACTGGCTTTTTTCGCCAGAACTGGATTCTCTGGAACTCATTCTACAACATACAACATGCAGATTGTACATTTTCATGAATATTGAACACTGCTCAACTTATTTTGCTAATATCATCAAAAGCAGACTTTTCATTCCTAGCACATGCCTATTTGAAGAATTTGTCCAACCTGCAATTGGATCTGTCACCAATTGCTCGATTGACCACTGGCTTAACGACGCATCAGAACTTGGATATTTGTGGCAAACACAAGTTTTGCAAAAATGTGTATATGTCGTGTTGCTTTAGCAAAGTGCAGTGCTAGTACTACTAATCCATGCAACCGAAGCAATCAAGACATGGTAATAGTAACACAGCCAATCCAATGATAGCGTTGATCGTGATTAACAGTTGAGCAGGTTTGCAACTAAAATGGTGTTCAAACGTGGGCCATGGCAACACACAGTTGTCTTGTTGTCAGTCTGTTGTCACAGTTGACAACAACAGACAGTTTTATTAAGCTTATCTGGATGAACAAGATGCAGAAGAAAGCAAAACTAATCTGCTTGGAGTAATTATCGACTAAGAACTCAACTGGAAAATGCACATTAAAATGCTGTGTAAAAAGATTGCATGCAGTTGCATTCTCATAAAAAAATTATTAGATATAACATCTACAAGTCTAGTAAGATTGGTTTATTTCTCTCATATCTAGAAAGCACTAAGATATAGCATAGCACTTTGGGGCAGAAAAGAGCGGTAAGATTTATGATGAAGGCAAGTCGGGATCCATGTGCCAAATTTTACTACAAAGATTCATGAGTAAAGATATATAGCACAATACATTTTATAATTGACAATTGTAACAATTTGCAATCTATTGCCGATGTGCAAGCCCATGATTTAAGAAATAAGAAGGACTTACGACAAAACGCTCATATAACAGTTATCTCACCATGTGGCATGGTGAGAAATAAGGCAGGAGACTGATAAATGTAAAAATCTTGGCAGAATTTGCCACTGCTGATAAAACCAAAATTGACAGAACAAATGCTGATAAATATTTTTTTGTATCCGACAGCATTCGGAAGTTGAACGGCAGTGAAAAATAGTTCACCCTTTGGCAAAAAATGTAAACCCTTTCCACATCTATTATTTTTTAGAAAAATAAATATGACTTTAATTAAATTGTGTGCCTCTCTATTGGGTGCTTATCCTACTTAAAAGAAAGGGAATCTGCAGATTTTTCAGCCTGTTTAGAGCCCTGGACTTTTTCTCACAAGTATCTCAACACAAAACCAGGTAGTGGCCCAAATAAATAAACAAAGTTATAGCCTTGAATTTTTGACATTAATTTTTGGGCCTGAGGAAGCTTTAAAGAGTAGGTACACAGCATACTATACTTCCCTGTATGTTACTACTATACTAGACTCAGTATAGTAGTAAGAAATAGGGAAGGTAGGTGCCAAGCTCATGGCACATGCCTGCCTCAATGACAATCCAGTTGCCATTTCAGAAAGGACTTGTCAAACAAATCTATCAAATACAAAGCGAACAATATTTTGTTCATACAGCACTGAATCATTTGTCAAGATGGTAGCGTATCTGTATTGTCCATGGGCTGCCTGGGTTCCTATGCCGTGTTCCATCTAACCTGATCAGGACAAAAACTTTTTTGAGTGGACCGTTTTCAGCGTACTGAAATACATATTCCAAGCCACCAAGGCAGTGCGCGTCTCCAGACCCAAAACACTTTGAATTTCTGTCATATTAAAAATTTTATATCCAACGCAAAGAAAACCTCATGCGACAGTGCAAAATACGCGCGATGCAATGGCCGCATTCCTCCCAAGCAGACAATAGTCGAATGTGCGAGACGAGGGAACAAGCGAGCTAATGATGTGGAAGTGTTCTAACCTTACGGCCACCTGATGCTTTAGCCTATGGGAATCCAAAATATTTACCTCGGGCACAAAACGCTCTTGTCTTTGTGTAGTTTTTAGACCCTTAAACACGCTTTTACTAACATTAACTAGTGATTTCGTCAACAGTTCTCAATAGCCGAACGCAACTTCACAGGGGATCAAAGATGGCATCCTTAGCCTTTACCAGCATTTGGCGTTGAGGAAGGGCTTTGCTGGATGCTGATTGGCTCGACCGGTGGGCGGTCCGAGCTTACTACGTCATCAGGTTTTCAAATTTTTGTAGGTTTCTCACGAGACGTGAGACCCTTCCAAGGGCCGCAAACCTCTTCAATGCAGAGTATATCCGAAAAACACATCGTAACATCAAACCATGGTTCTGAAAACAACCACTCAACCATGACTACTTTAACTAACCTTCGCTCTAGTTTTGACAACAACTATTTAAACTAGGTTTTGAATGCTAAGTGAAGAACAACTAAATTTCCCAACATTTTTCAACTTGTATCTGTTTCTTCATCAAGGGTGAAAGTAGTTCTGACAATTTTCCAATCATTTTCACTAAGCATTCAAAACCCAGTAAAAACAGTTTTCTATGCTATGTAGACTCGTCCTTATCATAAAATGCTCATTCACTGATGCCGCTAGACCAGTGCCATTGGTTCTGTCAATTTTGGTTTTATCAGCAGTGGCAAATTCTGCCAAGATTTTTACATTTATCAGTCTCCTGCCTTATTTCTCACCATGCCACATGGTGAGATAACTGTTATATGAGCGTTTTGTCGTAAGTCCTTCTTATTTCTTAAATCATGGGCTTGCACATCGGCAATAGATTGCAAATTGTTACAATTGTCAATTATAAAATGTATTGTGCTATATATCTTTACTCATGAATCTTTGTAGTAAAATTCGGCACATGGATCCCGACTTGCCTTCATCATAAATCTTACCGCTCTTTTCTGCCCCAAAGTGCTATGCAGCTACCTGATCGTGCTGTTCCACATTTTGTAACAACTGATGCAAGATCTGGAAAAATAAACACATTGAAATAACTACTCAAAAACTCCAGCAATTGAAGGCGATTTGAGAACTGCAACTGAATTTTACCTGCAGGCCAGTATCTGCAACATTTCTCATCGTGTGTCTAAATGCCCAGATAATTGAATCCAAAACCAATTTAAATTGAGCTGGAGGAATACTTAAAAATGCAGGAAAACAGTGATTGTTGACAGCTTGTAGAAGTAGGAAGAAATTGGTTCGATGCTCTGGGTATTCTTCAAAGTCTCATACTAAAGTTTTTATATTCTTCAAATTTGCTCGATGACGTCATGCTCTCCACTGGGCTTGCACCAGCTCCGAGCAAGAACGCTGCCACCCAATCACTTGATCGATAGCGGTCAGTGCTTTCATTTGTTTTCCAATTACACAGCCAAAATTATCGGAGCAAGAAAAGTAGAGCAAGCAACTGTTTCAGTCGATCACGTGAAAGTTGCACTGGGACAGGATCACTCCGTCAAATTTGCAGATTGCTCCCGGTGCACAAGCCAGAGCGCACCAGGGCAGCCAGTGGCATAAGCCAGAAGACGTTTTAAATGTCTTACAATTTGTGAAACATTTGCAAGGCATTTTATCATTTGACCAGTTATCTTTGATTTTTCTTACCATCTCTCGTTGGCCCATAAAACATGCTTCTCAATCTCAGCCCTAAATAGAAGGTACACACTCTTGCTGAAAAGTACAATTCTTGTCTTCTTCATGTCATCAACTCATATCTACTTCATCTAACCTCAATACTAGTATAAAAAAATGGGAGTTTTATACACTAAAAACAACTTAATTTCTCGACGCATTCCAACTCCTGTTACTTAAGGGTGAATGCAGAGAGGAGCTCGCACTGTCGTCATCACCCTCAGCTGTAGGAAACTCTTGCCGATTGCCACACGACCGAGCATAAAAAGCGGAATTTGAGCTAAAGTAGTTGTATACAACCTTTTTTTTTAAGTGAATTTGTATCTATTTTTATTTACAACAAGGGAGTAGTTAAATAACGAGTAGAATTATTATGAGAAACACATTTTAATAGAAATAATTTTTCAATTTTATTATCATCATAATCATCAATTCATTACATACTTTCAGCCAATAATCAAAACCATTTTTGGCCGGAGCTAGAAATGTTAGATAAGAAAATGAAATAACGTTATTGGGGGCTAGGATCAAAGGTTAAACCAGCTTCCCACACTCAGAACGTAATGGCCCACCAAGTCATTCAGCAAATTGACCTGAAATTTCCCAAAAATATTCTGATATATTTTGGATTTTACATGAGACATCATGATTTTTCACTGAAATTGGAATTGAACCATAAGAGGCAATCCATTTACTGTATTAGCTCCCAATTATTCAAGAACTACATTTCACAGAATAAATTACAAACGCATTTAAAAAAGAAAGCATTAAACAACTCATGTTCGTCCATGCCGTAAAAAGAAGTTCCTTGAAGCAAATTTCTGTTTTCGTTCACTGGCCTCAGCCCAACAAAGGACTGCCAACGGCATCGAAATTGAATCCCCTACACACGTGTTCTATAAAAAAATCAGATCTGAGCTGAGATACATTGCAATCACCCTATTGTCAATCCATTTATCATGGCTAAAACCATTTACAAATACAAGGCCGGTCATCCCAGCGCACAGTTTTTCTACCTAACGGGACAAAAAGTCCCACAACAGATCGCAAACACCAGCCGAGATGAATACCTCCACTTCAAGACTTCAGAAAATCTATAGAAAAGCCCAAAAAACCGAGATTCAATGTCAATTTCAGCCGAGCCCTTGGGCAACAGCAGCGGCATCGGGCCGTGCGATCCGATACGCTACGAGGTACTCAGGATATGCCTGCTCCCCACGATAGACAACACATTCGGGGAAGCTGAGGCCACCGGCACTAGGCCTTCCGAGCACCGAATGGTGGCCAGGAGGAGCGTGGGCCATCTTCATCGCGCTCAGCTGCAGGAAACTCTTACCAAGGGCCACGCGACAGAGCAGCAGATGGCGTTGGCAAGAGTAGCATGAACGGTCTTTGTGCGCAGGGCAGCCAGTGCCGCCACCAATGCCGTAAACGTACTGGTTACTCTTGGAGGAGTGCTCCGCAAAGTAGATGCCTACGAATGATCAAAATATACCGTCAGAATGAAAAATTTGTTTCAACTAGAAGGTTTTGGCAAAGCATGTCACAAATCCCTTAACATCTTGAATATGTTGAACAAACAAAAGGTCAGTTTTTTTCAATTTAATTTTAAAGAACACTAATAACCTCTCAAAAATTGGTGTCAAACGGGGGACCCAAAACCCCAATCTTCACTAATCATGGGTTTTTCTCTAACTTTTTAAGCTATTGTAAGCCTTGACCTTTTTGAGAGGATTTTAGTGAATGACGGATCTTTAAGGATTAGAGAGAAAATCCAACAGAAACCAATAGTGAAACTATTGAACTGAACTGCCAAGAAATGAGAGCCGAGCAGACTCACCGGCCCCGAACATGCCACCAATGTATGCGTGCCTCTCGTCGAAGCCCTTTTGCACGATGGCGTTGATGAACGGCGAACCGTGGAAGAGCATTCGCTCGTTGGCCGAACCGGCGTTCTCCTCAGCAACCTCTTGGCGACGGTGGGCATATCGCTCCCATAGTTTGCGGTTCTGCACCTTCTGTATCTACATCACCAAAGTGAAACCACTATTAGATATACAGCCCAGGAATTCCACGCCAAGTGATGTCAACTATTCGCAGCACGAGTGTCGCTATGTGCTGCATCACTAATCATCAAAAGCCCAAAATACACTCTCTAGATCTGCAGCAGCAAAACAATCCTGATACAAACATTTTTATGCCTTGTTCTTTATCATGTCTACTTTATCTAACTTTATGTCTACTTTCTGCTATCTTGTTACAAGTTACGAAACATTGGGAAATTTAGTTGTTCTTCACTTAGCATTCAAAACCCAGTTCAAATAGTTTTTGTTATCCAGAGACTGTTTAAGGTGTCAAGCTTGAACGTCGGGAAGGAATCAGATTCCTATTCCTAAATTAATAGTCCCGAATATACTTCTAAAAACAAGCACCTGCTAAGCATCTCTTAATGGCTTCTTAAATTCATTTAATTATTTAAAATGTTAGCTTTTGAGTGGCGATTCCTCAGTGAAAACCATTGAAGAATATTTACATAGTTAAGATACCTGTACTATCATTGATCATCTCCAACTGAATCTAGCTTACTTGCAAATTCCTCAGCCGCCAATGCCCAAAAGGGAGCAAAACCGTTAATGTAATCAAGAAGCAACGACCAACATACTCTAATGATGTTGTATCGCGAGAAAATTCCTCCAGAGTGACCGTTATCGCGGTGTTCGCGCACAGACGCCTGCATCTCCTGTTCAACAGCAAGGAACTCCTTGTCCTCAGCTAGCAGGTCCACGAGGAGTGTGCCAGGCGCAGGCGGAGACACCCAAAGTGTGCCCGCTGCCGCCAACAGCTTGTCTACGCCTTTCAGCAGCTTGTGTCGGAAGCCAAATGCAGTGACACCAACCTAAGGACAAAAGGTGGTGTTTGGAAAGTCGCTCCACATGGTAGCTTATCATCACAGAAAATTTCAGAGATGCGGTTAAATTTATTCAATGTGCCAACAAATGAAGACGTTATTAGAATTATTGTTGGGTTCATATATATTTCAGAAGTTAACTCCATAAACTTTATTTCATAGCTCAGTACTTAGCTCATGCACTGCAATTACAAGATTCTATATTGATGTTGACAACTTCTTTTTGATAGACGTCTCCAATTGTTGCAAATGGTTGCAACAGAACAAATGCAAGGTTATCGATGGACAAAGAATTGCCTCATTGCTCCCAGCATACCAATATCAGGATGCAAATTGAGCTAATTTGTACCTATCCTGATTTAGTGGTTGTGCAATTAATGTTGTTCAATCAAGAAGTTGTAAGTGCCATAGAAAAAAATTACAAATATCTCAAACCAGTCTACTTGTAATTATGTATTTAGTTATCAATACTAAAAGGTCCTACCAATTAAGGCAGACATGAAATTAAATGTTAAAATAACAATGCGCTTTTTTATTATTAGGATCACTATTATCCTGCCCTTTAACACTGCACTGCTTGCAATCATCCTGCTATCAAAGTTCATATGCTATCTGTCTGCTTACCTGCTTCAAGTCCTCGTGGCCCATCTCGGAAAGGATCTCCAGTGTAATCTGCTCACGCTCCAACAGCTCTTGAAGATGCTCCAAGCCCAGACTGCCGGCAAATAAAGGCAATAGTAAATCATCGTCGTCTCTGTGTATTTGAAAAGTATATTTTAAGTATTTGAAAGTATAACTGACGTGATCCACGCATTTTAATGTATCTTTCTGATCAAATAAAATACAATACAATACAATACAAACAAATATGCAGAAAGTAAATAGTATAAAAATTGTTTTGTGATTAATGTGGAAAAAACCAATACTCACTATATCCCCCAAAAACAAAGACAGAAAATTGAGAAGCTCCATCTGGCAATCTCAGAAGCTACCGAAGGTCAAATCTACCATTAATTATTGTGTGCTTGTGAACAACGAAAAGACTGTCTTAGAAAAATTCCCGTACAGTTAGTTCGGCCAGAAAGAAGTTAGATCTTAAAACTGATAAGATTTAGTTGAGGGACTTGAAAAAGAATGCATATACCATTTTGCTACAAATTACATTGCCAAACATACTCTCACACAAAATCGTACCCACCTCGCCAAAAAACCAGGCAGCGTTGCAATCTCCTCGCCTTCCCCTTCCCCCTTCGCCATCGCCTCTGCGACCGGCCCCGCGGCTGCACACGGCAGCGAAAGACTGACGCTCGCACCAGACGGCATGACAACAGTCTCGACAGTGGGCAACGGAGCTGCGGGCACCTCGACGGCCACCGGGGTTTCTACCGAAGCCACCTCGGCAGGGGGCTGCGTCGTCGTCATCGCAGCCTGCAGTAGCGCGCGTACGTCGTCTGCCTGGGCGAGATCTGATGGTGTCTGCCCTTCCTGGTTGCGCAGGAATGGGTCGGCACCGTGTGCAAGCTGGATACGAGAGGGTTTCCTGGTCTTAGTGACTTTATGGCACTTTTTGTTCAGCAGTGGGAATTTTATTAAAATATAAATGATTTAGATTCGAGCTTTCTTGAGTCAGTTGACATGGTTGTCTGTCAGTCAAATCCCAGTCTCGTTCTTTAACAGGTCTTGAAATATGAGCAGTATGGCCATATGAGCTGTAGACAGATGTAACTAACAGGAATAGAAGCCATCAACGACTGTTATCTAATAGTGTACAAAATAAAAAAATCTACTCACTAGCAGCGCACAGAGCTGCGTGCGCCCCTTTTGCGCAGCTTCGTGCAGCGGCGCAAAACCCCACTTGTCGGTAGCGTTGACGACTGTGCGATGCTTGATGAGCAGTGCGGCGATATCCAGGTGGCCGTACGACGATGCATTGTGCAGCGGAATCAGCCCACCCTTGTCCTGAGCGTTGACGTCAGCGCCGCGCTCCAGCAGCAGTTCGGCCACTTCGACGTTATTGTAGCCGGCTGCCAGATGAAAAGTGGCGTAAGTGATTTTGCTTTAGAGAGACATATTTGGTTTGCAGTTTGTAGATCCATGACCTTCTGTACGGTTTTATTCTATTGGCAATTAGCACTAGTGGTTTATTTAGGTAAATATGTTCTTACAAAGAAGTGCATTAGATCAGCTAATAGCAACCCTGTTGGAATATTTAGCCTTTACAGATAGAGCATGGTAGTAGGCACTGTGGATAAAATAAAACCCGTTCAGCACACAAACCCATGGCTCTGAACCACTTTGCCCTACCATGACAAAGATATTCTCTCGTTTTTTCTATGATTAAACTGCCAGCCAAGTCTTGCTATTGGTGCTCACAGAAATGATTCACTTATTGATCCATCTATCAAAGAGGCACACAATATTTGGTCAGGGGCATTTAATGCACCCTAAACTTTCGAAAATCATCAGAAAGAGGAAATTGATTTTTAATACTACATTTTACCGTTTTGATATAGACCTACAAGAAATACACATGCAGAAAAATATACAGCCAATAGTAAATAAAGATTTCCATACAGTTTCGTTAACCCAGCACAATGTTAGCAAATAACGAATCAATCGAGCTTACCCGCAAGATGCAGCGGAGTTGAATTCCGTCCGGCAGCGTCACGGCAGTTGATGTTCTCGGGCGCGAGCAGGCGTTGTACCCTTGCAAGATGTCCTTTCTTGGCGGCATCGAGCAATGCGGCGTCCCCGCGCAGTAGGTCCACTACCTCCTGGTCGCCGGGCCGAGCAAGCTGAAGTGCGCTAGCGCCGTCGCGGTTCTTGCGACCAGGGTCTGCGCCATGCTGAGATCGTCAAGGAGATTTTGTTAATGATCTCAATAGTGGGAGAATGTGGCACTTCATTGAGCTAAGTTTGGCATTAAAAATTTGAAGCCATTTTTTTTAACAAATATTGTGAAAAATGTTAAATTTTTGGGGATTAGTTTTTGCAAAGAAAGGAAAAATGTACAAGTAGAGCCAAGTTGTCTTCAAGACTTGCATAGTTGCTTTGTTATAAGGGAGGACTTAGGTTTATTCAATGTTGGAGGGACTAGTAACAATATATTTGTGTCCGATATATAATCACTAACGAGATAGAATTACATTTTTACTTGTGTACTAATTATACTATTTAATCATTTGTAACCAAACGATGCGACTCTTTATATTTTATGAAAATTTGGAATGTGGCTCTCAGTGAGTGCCTCACACTAGTGCTTGGCATAGTATTTGCAGAATAAGTAAAACCAGAAAAACTGCCCAACACTGCCCATAAAAGCAAGTGCAAGAAAACTGTGTGAACGCCATTTTTCCTAGGTGGTTCTTATCCTGAATTAATTCAATAGGTAAACAATAGCAATACAATTAAAAACTAAATATTTTTTTATTTAGAGCATCTTATGTTTATAGTGAATCCTCTTGCAATCTGCCTGAAGATTGCATCCTTTGTGCAGACATGAGCCTCTTACACATTTAAGTTCCTAGGGCCATACAGACTAAAACCAATGCCCAACACACCCCAACCAAGCCCAGAGCCTCACGTACCTTGAGCAAGAGCCGCACAATCTCGAACTTCCCCTTGGCAGCCGCTTCATGCAGCGGCGTAAACTTCCAGAGGTCGGCAACATTGACGTTGGCCCCGTGGCGCACGAGCAGCTCCGTTACCTCGAAGTGGCCGTACGAACACGCATTGTGGAGAGGGACCAGGCCCCTGCAGGCAGAATCAAGCAGTTAGCATGTGTCTTCTTTGTGGTCTTTGTGTGGTCACTGACAAAACTTTTAGTGAGTTAATTATTTTCATTATGTTCGTTTAGATGATATCTTATTTAAATTGCTAACGCTTGCAATGCACCGGGTATTTAATTATTATGAACACTATAACCGTCTCACAAAAATTGATGCCCAAACGAGGACTCGAACCTCGATCTCCACCTATCAATTTTAGAGATGGTTGTAGTGTTCATAATAAGAAAATACCCCACACATGGCAAGCGTTTGCAATTTAAATGAGATTTTATCTAAATACAACGCATCCAGCTGCAAAATTTGAAGTTACTCGAGATTGACAGGTTGTGACGTGGTATACCGTCACTCGAATCAGAAAGACTGTGAGTATTCACAGCCTCTTGGTCTTACTCCTAGGAGATCCATCATTCTCATCAGATACACTAAAATCGTCTCAAAAAGCAAGTGTCCATATTTCAATGGGTTAGAGCAACACCCGCGATAGGTGGAGATCGGGGTTCGAGTCCCCGTTTGGGCATCAATTTTTGAGATGGTTACAGTGTTCATAATAATAAAATTATGTTTGTTTGTCACACTTTTTACACTAGATTGATTAAGGAGTCCAGTGTGTCTGTTAGCTTGCAAAAATAAGTTCTAGTTCGCTACATCAGAGTTTTCGTTAGCATTGCCATTTTTAAAACTTCCCACAATATCTTACGCCAGCTCTGGAAGCAGTGAAAAGTGTGACTCTCGTGGCCTACCATCAATAAGTGTCTCAGTAATTTCTTTAACTCCACTCTACAGTCTTCTTATCTATACTCAAAACTGCTGCCAGCTTTCCCGTTTGGAGAGAGCATTTCATTGTTAGCAGCGTTCATTAGACATACCCTTTGTCCTTAGCGTGCACGTCAGCTCCGTGTTGCAGCAGCAGCTCAACGACAGCGACACGGTTGTAACCGGCTGCAAAGTGCAGCGGCGTTGAGTGTCTACCGTCCAGATCGCGGCAGTTAACCAGCGCAGGGTGTGCTGTCAGCAGCGCTCGCGTCTGACCCGCATCTCCTGCGCGTGCCGCCTCCAGAAGACGAAGCTCACAACCGTCCACTGCCATTGGGGGCGGCACGGGAGGCGTAGACACAACGCTTGCCGGCTCTGTGATGTGGCAAAGAGTTTCTTATTTTTTATTGTTAATTATTATTTACCATAGGATACCTACAGTGCCTTTAGTACATGCAATTTATATCTTGGTTTATTGTACCTAAGTTCCATAATATTTTTTAATTCTTTGTACACAAACATAGATGTACAAATTTACTTAGTTAAAATAGTTCACTAATAGCTAGACCCTAAATTGACGAACAGATTTTTTTTTTTTAAAGCTCTGGACGTAAATTAAAAAGTTGTGGTCATTGACATTTTACTTGGTTCTTAATTTGTGATCTACTTTCTAAGTGATGATGGTTGTGAACTGGGAATTATAATTTATATTAATGAACAATGAGGTAGTAAGAGGATGAGTAATATAATGCTGTACAGATAAGGATAAAACATTGATTATTATGAGTATCAGAAAATAATCGAGGATACATTTAGTTGGCGGTCTGCAAAAATGCAAAATTAAGCTCAGTGCATACGTTTAAAAGGGGATAAAAAGAATAAGAGTTTGTGCATCTACTGCATTCAATTATTTGTATTCCTAACCTTTGAGCAGTTTGCCGACAGCTTCAGATGCCAGCTGGAGAGCGGTGAGTCCTTGCATGGAGACGATTGTGGTGTCAGCGCCGTAAGACAGCAGCAGGCGGGTGCCCTGTGTGTCATCTTCCCTTGCACAACGATGCAGCGCTGGAACGCACAACAACGAGTCAGCACAAAGTTAAATAATCACGTAAAGGAAAGCCTCGGAGATGCAACAAGCCTGTCCTGACTTCAGTGGCTGTGATTTAGTTCAGTGGTAGCTAGTAGGAGTCAAACCAACGGCAATAAAAGCCACTTGACCACGGTTAGATCCCTGAAAATCATCGCAACTAACAAGTATTTGTAGCTGTCTACCAGTCATATTTAAATGAGCCACTGTTTGCTTTTAATTTTAATTCCATCCAAAAAGCTGAGATTTTTAAAGGCTCACCCAATAACCAATTTGTTAGGCGAATAACTTTTTTACATGCCACCAACAACTGTCTTTCCCAGCATGGGGGCGCAGCTGAAAAAATATGCAGCCAAACGGGGACATAAACCTGGGACCTTCCGATCGCTGGCCTTGTGAACAGACTGGGCTGTCTCAGTCCAATTTTACCTAAATTATTTCATTTTATCCAATTTTATCTATGACAGACCAATGGTAATTGATATTTTTTTGGTTCAAAGTTCAAAGTTCAAATGTTTTTATTTCATTGTACATAAGTTTTAAAATTACGTACACGCTCCAGTAAAAGTATAAAATAATACAGAAGTCATAAATACACTTTGGAGCATAGAAATACATCACTATAATAAAAGTTATGTTCAAGTAATACAATTGCACTTCTGTCTTTAGGTGAACTCGTCATTAGTGTAAAAATAGTGCTCTATTGTGCATTTTTTGACCCTGCTCTTGAAAATACTTTGGTTAGTTCTCGTTTCCTTCAGGGTCGCCGGTAGGCTGTTAAAAAGGGCAGCTCCAGCATAGGAAGGGTATCGCCTGGAGATGTCAAGTTTCATATTCCCTATTGCTCTTTATTTCTTTGCTTTATGTGTTTTTATGTGGTATGTCCACATAGGAGATAAAACTAGTAAGCAAAGGAAAGAAGGGGGGCAAAGCTGTAAAAAAAAGTGCAGCTGAACCACGATACCAACCAAATACCTCCAATTGCCGGTTGGGTACTCTACCTACTGAGCTAACCAGGTACACAGACTAGTCCTCCAAGAGCAACTCACCTGTCTGTCCTAGCCCATCGAGTGCGTCCACCTTGGCGCCAGCACGGAGCAGCGCTTCCAGCAAATCATGCAGGCCCGATGCAGCAGCAACGTGCAGTGGTGCCAACCCTTCTTTATTGCGCTCGTCAAGTATGCAACCTGGCTTGCGCAGCAAGGAGTCCAACACAACACGCCGCTTGCCCCCGGCTCCACCAACACCCGCACAGTGCTGGAACAATATGCGGTTGTCAACCATGATCTACGTCTTTTGAAACTGCTGGTCGAGTCGATTTTCACCAGGCGCTTACAATTGGCTGTGTTTTGGGTTCAATCAAAGAAGAGTTGAACTAGTTTCTAAATGTTACTTGCTATAAAGATTCATAATATTTTTGAGATTTCAAACATACATTAAATAAATAAATGATATCAATAAAAAAAAATAGTTATGAGAGCTTTGACAGATCACATTTATAAGTTTTGCTCCCCAGTCTCTACTTTTTACAATTTATTGCTTAGGAGAATCTGCATAAGGGATTCAGAATGTTTGCAAAAGACAAGCTTTAGTCCTCTACACCAACGTATTAGCTGGCCATGCCAGCTACGCAAATTCCCACACTAACTGACTCTCTGGAGGAGCGACCCAGTGCTGTGACGTGAAAACCACCGACAGAACTGCAATAATCGAATGGTTCTGGTTCATAACTACCAAATACACTGCCCAACCAATTTTATCCTCAATCCATTCAAATTTCTAGCAACTTCTTCTTTATACAAATAAAAAAATAGACAAAACCCATTACACAGTTACAACCTACCTGCCTTAAAAAGTAGGTATGAGGAAGACCTCAACGAAGCCACTAAGAAAAAGGCCAGTTCACTAGACTGAGTGGGTTCAACTGTTCAAACAAGGCTCGAGTTGCCTCCGTCTCCAACTCACCAAGAGTGTGTCTCCAGTGAAAGGGTGCTTGAAACTGGCCAGCTCGGGCGTGAGGAACTTCTTCACCTTGGCAGGGTCAGACTGCCGGACTGCGTCCAGGAGACAGTGTCCTTTGAACTCATCTGCAACAAAAACACAAACCATTCACAAATCCCGACTTTGGTATAGTCTCGGTAAGATAAAAAGGTAATATTTAGAAGCTCTGTCAGGCGATCTAAGCATCTCCATGGCTACTAAAAGTTGAACCTACCATTGAATCTCATATGCTTGAATGTTATTTTGTTTTCAAAGTTGGCAAGGAAAATTACCTTCTTAAACTTGGAGTATGTGTTTTTTTTTTTTAGGAGTTTCCAGCCCTGAGGTTGATATTGGCTATGATAGGGATATGTAATTTATTGGTATATAGCCTGTTAGTTATGAATAGTCCAGGCATTACTAAGATTTTCTGCATTTTCATTACAAGGTCCTTTTCAACAGTTGTCATTTTGTAGCAGATTTTTTGGGGAGCTAGGGATATTTTTTTAATCTTCAACTTTTGAGCTATCTGTAACTAATTTCTTGTTTTTTCTAGCAACTTAGTTCTATACATTATCACCCCAAACCATCACGTTCAGACTACAAACTTTAAAGGGAAAAATTACAATTCTATAAATATGTCCATTTTAAGGTTATTACCACGCTAAAGTTACATTTCTACAGAGTACAGACACCACTTGTAAAAATGTTCTAACCTGCCGAGAAAAATCAATATCACGACTTGGGATTGTCAGCACTTACGAGTAAGCCGTTCTTGTAGTTCCCGGGAAGGAGCAACGTCAACCGCGCTCTTTGAGTGACAATTGAGTAGCGTAGGGTCGGCTCCTTGCGACAACAGCAGCGAGCAGACTTCCACGCGGCTTTTGCTGGCCGCCTCGTGCAACGGCGTGAACTGCCACAGGTCCATTGCGTTGACGTTGGCCCCGTGCCGCACGAGCAGTTCCGTCACCTCGAAGTGTCCATACGAACACGCGTTGTGAAGAGGCACCAGGCCCCTGCCGGTAGAACACGGTTTTGTGTTTTAGCAAGATTCTAGGCACCATATAACTTTGAAGCTCCAAATACCCACTCTTAGACATGTGTTAAAAGTGTCCTTGGTCTTGAGGTAGACAAAAATTTACTTAAGAGGCAGTTATTAAATCTTATCATGTTACCGTAGCGCTAATGTTGAACTGTAATAAAGTACCAATCATTTCACCCTTAAAAGACCCCATGTCTGAAAACTAGTCCCCTGGTACAGACACATGGATTTATGGACTTTTTATTCATTCAATGTTTACTAATTTTTTGAGAAATAAAATGTGGAGTCATTATGATGTTCAGTACTTTATAGTTTACCTCATACATTCTTATTACCAGCCCACACCGTGACCACCTAGTCCTGACCGAAAAGGAAAACAACACTCACCCTTTATCCTTTGCGTGAACGTCGGCACCGTGCTGCAGCAGCAGCTGCACGACCCGCGTGCGGTTGTAGCCGGCAGCGAGGTGGAGGGGAGTGGAGCGGCGCCCGTCGCTTGCGTGACAATTCACATTGAGCGGGTGCAACAGCGGCAGCAGCCGGTCCTCTGCGCCGGCACGTGCTGCCTCTAGTAGCTCTCGTTTGCCTGCATGCACAGTTTTTATTTTTTTAAGGTTTCCAGAGACCACAGTTGATGATATTTATGTTTTTATCGTATAAGTTCTTTTGCAAAGGGATTTTTGTTCTACAACTAGACTTGGTCACACTGGAAGTATTTTTTTACAATAAAAATTCTTTCACAAAGAAACTTACACCAATAAACAAGACCTATAACATTTTGTTTTGTTGTGGTTTTGCAGTAATAAAAGAAAGCAGAAAACCAATTTCTTCCTTGGATAGACCGGTTCTCAGCACAAGCATAACACTTCAAAATTTTAGCACTAAACAAAGCAGAACTCCATGATAATAGTATTCAGCAAGACGTTAGGACCTTCTCTCCAATTACTTCTCCACCATTGAGCATACCTCAGAGAAAAATTCTTGAATGTCTTTGTGTAATTTTTTCCTGGTTTACTTGGCATTACCAGATTCACCATGCAAGTTGTAAATACGAGCCTTACCATGTTCTCCCGCCAGGACGGCGCGAGCGCCTGGTTCACCGAGCTCGGCAGCCGTTTTGCCGTCAGCGTTGCGCACGCCGGCGTCTGCCCCGTGCTGTAACAAGGCTGCACAAAAAAAACAGGACATCAGCCAACAACGTGGGTACTGTGTAGAATGTGGCAGGTGATTTTAAAATGTCAAGGTGCTCGAAATTATTGCAGAGGCAGTGAAGTATTTAGAGATGTGACAGTAGATATGTAATAAAATTAAGGTGTGATTAAAGTAAGGTATACTTTAAGGTAGATGGCATTAGGTACCTATCAAACGGACAAGTTCCTAACAAAATTCCTAACATCCTACAAATTTGTGAAAGTAGGTGAGCACATAGCAAGAAAATACCTTTTTCTAAAGCAAAATTACACATTCCTAACTTTTAATCAACACTCATTCTGCAAAACTTCCAAAGCAAATATGAAACACTATCTATCTACCTACCAATATTGATGATGGGTTAGTTACTTTTGAAGAAGTCAACAGGTTGTCAAGGAAGCGTGGGGAACAGTTTGCAACTAAAAGCCTTCAGCTATCAAAGTATTCAGTGTGGGCTGTTTTATATGTAAAATAACAACCACCAGCTAAGGCCACTTTCTGAGTCGCCTAAAGTACCAAATGCAGGTAATAAATATCTAGACAAGGTGTCATGGAAAGGACATATAGAGCAGGTAAAATATCAGAGTTACAACACTGCTAAATGAATGGAAATTATGTGAAGTAAATTGAAACCCTTCCATGTTATGTTCTCCTGCAGTCTTTGATACCTGCCCTCATTGCAGTCGATAGTGGCATTAACTGCCACGCAGGTCAAGCCAGTGAGGGTTAACAGGTTAAGGACTTACCTATACAGACATCCACCTTGCCCTTGATGGCTGCTTCATGCAGAGGGGTGTAGTTCCAATTGTCTCGTGTATTAGGATTAGCGCCAGCTTGAAGTAGTAGGCGCACAACATCTGCGTGCCCAAAGGAACAAGCGTTGTGCAGAGGGTGGAGACCTCCGTCGTCTCTGGCCTGAATAGAGGCACCGTTTGCCAATAGAAGCTGAACCACGTCGCGGCGTCCGTATCCTGGTTAAGTAAAATTTTCTAAGTTTCGAAATAGGTGGGCTCACAAACCATGACGACATCACCCATCAGCTGAAGAGTACACATTTCCTGGTTGATCCTTAATTGCCCACACTAGACGAAGAATTCTCGTACATGGATCAAAGCAAACGAAAATACAGATCTGAAAATTATAGGCTTTGCCCAAAGGGCTTAACTTGAATGTACGGATAACGGAAGGTGCTGTCAGTTGGACTGGTGATGTTGTTGTTGTGAAAGACACAAAGAGAGAGGACAAACCAGCTGCGAAGTGGAGTGGAGTAGACTTCCTTCCTGCAGTGTCCCGAGCGTTTACTGTCTGCGGATTGACGAGTTTCTTGACGCG
The DNA here is from genome assembly GCA_947568835.1 of Protonemura montana. Classification (NCBI taxonomy): domain Eukaryota; kingdom Metazoa; phylum Arthropoda; class Insecta; order Plecoptera; family Nemouridae; genus Protonemura; species Protonemura montana. The sequence goes on from OX387603.1 coordinate 11,131,235, forward strand.
AACTATGTCCCCTGTCTTGCAAGCCTCAAAGAGCTCGCGTAGAGGATCTGTTGCAGATGTAGCGAGCATTTCACTGGAGCCTGACAGAACAGACCTCCTGCTCGCCATTTTGGAGTCATCTCTCTGCCAGGACCTCAGTGGACGAATTGACAGTAACTTCACGCCACCCTAGCAGCCAACAGCGGAACCTACTTGGGTTGTCGACCTCGAATGAAACTGTTCTTTCTTAAAGTTGCATAAAAAGTACTGCCAATGCTACTTACTGCTTTACTTTCACTTTTATTTTTATTACAATGATGAGATAATATAAATTAATTACTATCTTCCTATCATAATTAAATTAGTTTCGTTGCACATTAAATCATACCAAAGGATATTATGTTAGAATAGCTAATTAAAAAATACATCTGCTTAATTGGGTAGTTAAATAAAATTGCAGCATCTATTGCAGAATATTTGTTACATATAATAGAAATTAATAAAGAATAGAAAAGGGTTAGGGAAAATTAAATTACCTAGCTTATTTTGAATATATTTATTAACACCAAGGTCGGCTTGCGCTGACACTACATTTAGATTGATATGCTTCAGAGAGTCTTAAGACGAGTGGCTACGTATCACAGATTGGTCACGAATCACGAGAGAGAAGGGCGGTACAAATATATAGTAGAGAGACTTTTGATTGGGCTCGATCACAACGATCACGACTAGAGGCAGACACGGGTTTTGACACAAACGTTTCGCTGGCTGCAAAAGAGCACTTTGGCATCCGAACTTTGGCCGCCGGAGCGATTGGAGGGGGATGAATAGATGTCGCGACACAGAAATAGATATAAAGAGAGACACTGAATGAACATTTTTGGATCAAAACAAGGTTAGACACACAAACTTACGAACGGCACGTGCTTTCCGTCTTCCGAGGGGTAGGTTGTCTGAGTGCGATGAGAGAAATAGAGAATGATATGTTTGATACAGCGATTCACGAGACAGACAACATCGATGATGGAGCTAAACTCCCTAAAAACTACCAGGCCATACAAGCCTTTTCATTTGAACTTTCATTCGTTGGCTAGCTAGAAGAACCGTGGCAGGTTCTAGCCAATCGATCTTGGCACCTTAGGGCCCTACTTTTTGACACTTTCATCTGTGAACTGACAACATTCTATGACCATTTGTTGGGTCAAAAGGCTGTGGAAGGCCGGAAACCATCGATATCTTTACTGTTATCCGATGTTAGCATCCGATTAGATAGTATTAGGTAAACTTAGTACGACTTATGAGGCCAAGTTAACAAAATTACGTTATCTAGTTCTCATTGTGGATTGCATTTGTCAATTATTTTGCAGAGCTATTATTATTATTACTCATTATTGTATTTTACTGTAATAACTATTATTAAAAACAAGTGAAATCCACTAAGAGTTCCTAGGTACCTACATCTCTCTTGCTGGCACCTGTTCTGAAGGCCACAGGGCACTCCAAAGGCCCATCCTATATAGATTGTAATGCAAATATGCTGAAGACATCTTTCTACCTTTCCCAATTCCAATTGATATCTACCAGGATATCAAATCACTATCAGACATCTCTAGACTAGAATGAATTACAGACGAGTTAAGGTTTTGTTTTGGGCAGCAGTTTAAAAAAAACTGGTGTCCACAGCAAAACGTTTACATTCATTTGATAACAGTTTAGATAACATTAGAATATCAACACATTATTTTGCCAAACCACTCACTCTTAGCAATCGACTGAACGCTGAGAAAATGGACATAACAAAGTGCACAAAAGATTTCAAATATATATGGAGTAGAGCCTCAAAAGTATGTTTTCCTTGTTACAGACATGTCCTGCTAGTTTATTGCATTACATTAGGGCATTTTCCTTCTGAAATGAATAGCTTCAAGTCTAAGACAAACATCCATTTTGTTCATTTTTGCAGCTGTATCCAGTCCTACGCTACGCTGTTCTTATGCCTGTCTTGAACAATCAATGAGAAAATTGTACAACTGAGGCTCCATGGTTTGTTAACTGGCTATACACTTTTATGTTCATTCCCTTCAGTGAAATCAACTTTTCAACTTTCCCGTACCCAATATAATTCTATAAAGAAAATATTCGTTGCCATTTCCTAGGCCTCATATTGTTTCAGATAAATTAAATGGGATAATCACTGTGGCATGGATGTAAGTGGAATTACTCCCTGAGTGGTAGATAATCCAAAGATTAGATTAGAATGAATAGATTTCCTGAATTTTGCAATCTTCTGCCATGGAAACAATCACAACCAATACCAAAATTAGGTCAGCTAGCCATAAAAACTTCATTCACAGCAAAACACAGCTTCTAATTATTCTGTAGAATTCTTTCAAGTGCCTTGACTGCTAAAATTGAGTGGAAAATGTAAATTGCTAATCATGTTAAAAAATAAGTAAATAAATAATGAAATAAATAAATAATAAATAAAGTAGACGATGCCTAAAGCACATAAAAGGTATAAAGAAAAGCCAACCTTATCTGCAAGATCAGGTTTTCAATTCCTCTAAATTTTCAGCAAGCCACTGCACACATGTGCAAATACTTAACTAAAAACGTTAAAGTGAATCATTCTTAACAGAAGCAAAACCTTGCATTTGGAAGAAAATCTTTATCTGTTGTCCTTAAATTTCCTTCAAACTTTGTCTATCCACTCGTAGAATCCATTTAGACAGATGTCAAAGGTAAGCTCCTCTTCTTAAGAAATGTTGAGTAATAATACCCAATTTGTATTTTGGCACCTGGTGGAAGGTTTTGCCATAGTTGTTTGCGGTGGGCAGACAAATTTTGATTGGATATGACGTGGACATTTTAAACAGACAAAAGAATCGAGTTTTGACTGGTTTTGTTTTGCAAGGCTTGATAAAATAACAACCACTAATAGCCTGACTGGCTGTTAGCATGTAAATAAGTCTTTAATTGGCAAATAACTTGTAACCATACCACTCAAACTAGTAAAAAACTTATTTTAGTACAATTTTTCGAGTTGTAATCACTTTCAGAGGTGAGTTTCTCCACAAACATCTAAATGGGCATACTATTCGACTAGTTTGAGAAATTTTAACCTTAGATTTTAGGCATCTGGCATACCCTTGGACTAGTTCATGACGTGCCAGTCTGGCAGAAGCTGCGAGACACGCGTAGATGAATGGCTGGAGATATTGTAGAGCACAGTTTCGCCGTGCGCCAAGATTGCACCCCACACTCCGAACGTGCCGTAGTCGATGATGGAGTGGTTGCACGCGGCTAGAAGTGCAAGATCGCCGCCAGCGCCACCACCCGCACTCACCTGCGCGGTGCATGCCATTTTAGCACATTTAGATCAGGTTATTTTAGCATACTTTGTCATTGGTTATGCTTAATCTTACGCTTACTCAAGCGCCACAGAAAAGTCACCATAACAGAAGTGTAGCAAAACAGAGATTAAAATGTGAGTCCCTTTAAATATTTAAAATATAGAGCCTAAAATAGTATGAATACAAATTTAAATCAAATAAAGCCTGCAAACTTTGAAGAAATTAAAGAAAAAAAGGTAGGACGTTGTTGCTCAACCAACAGGAAATGTATTTAAAACATGTTCAGTATGAAAAAATCGCAATTTTCCTGGCAACTCACCACAAAGACGTCAGCCGCGGCAAGATGTCGTCGACACCACGCGGGGTCGTCGCTGACTACGAGGAATGCAACAGCGGCAAACTTAGCACGGAAATAATCCATTGCCGAACGGAAGTAGGCAGCACCTGCCAACGGCACGCCACGCGTGCGCCACAAGTAGTCGCGGTAGTCAGTGCGCCGAACGTGGATACCAATGAACACCGGCGTAGAACCATTCAGGCGGCGACCTGGGGACAAGGGGACGGGTTATTCTACAATCAAAGAATCGCAACAAAGGGCCAAGATAATCTGACGGTGGCAAGTTGTTGCACAATGGTGAGTAATAAGTATGCATCTAAAGCAATCGGGTGTACACATGTCCTACAAGTTGTGCAAAGTGAAAAGCTGTCACCCAAAAGTTTGGAAATTATTGATTATGTGACAGACATCTCTAATGGATAATTTTACAGCTCAATTAACATTTCCACTTATGTTTTAGAGTGTTCTGAATTTATGTATAAGCAATAGTTGTGTCTGTTTTCAATATCTGTTTTCAGATATAATGTACCTGTCTGCAGCAACAAATAAACTGAAACTAAAACTGAAACATTGAAAAAAATATGCCAAGTGTACACAGATCTAGAAGAGGAATTAAGAGTGTTTAAAGTGCAATATATCACTTCACAACAGATCTTTCAGTGATCCGCAGCATTGTAAACCTACCAGCTGTTTTAAGCAGACGACGGCTCGCTTCATTGAGTGGCTCACGGAAACGAAATTCTTTGCGTATGTCATCAGCCCAGGAGAGCACAAGTTCGGGCAGTACGGCAAAACGCGGCAGCAATATGCTCTGTCCTGTTCGCTGCCAGCCATCCAGAGAGCGTGAGGCTTCGTCCCAGCGTAGAGCGCAGTGTCCCACATACCCTACAGCCGAAACCATCAACGATAATAAGTCCACTGAATAAGTTAACTTAACTATTGTACAAGAGTCGTTCAGCTTGATTTCAGAAATTATTATCTTTAGATAGTACACAGCAAATAAAATATATGCTTTGAATTAGAATTGAATTTTCTTTTGAACCTCCAGTGCAAGGATAAAAAAATTACCAATCCAACAACGAAAAATCTTTTGCAAGGATAATCGAACGAAATGGAACTTACCTAACGGAGGAACTGATAACCCTTCGAAAACATCATCCAGAGTCCGCCTAATACATCTAGGTACGTAGGGCTCCAACCCAGTACGCCGTGCCACAGCCCATGCTGAGGCATACTCCCACATTTGATTTCCAAGTCGGCCCCCTTGTGCAACAGTAACAATACCATCGCGCGGACAACGATGCCTTCGAGTGGCCCTCGTTGGTTTCAAGTTTGATGCACAGATAGACTGTTCAAACTCACTGAGCAGTCTTGGCGAACGCTTTTGAGGCTCATTTGGGCGCAGTGGAAACACAAATAGGTGTACGAAAAGGATGATGCATGCTGCCAAGAAGATAGAGAGCACGAGCAGGTTCTGGCTGGACCGAGGCATTTCACCAAAGGTCACATGCTCGACTCTGTGCGTCGGTAGTGACCTACCGTCGCCTTAGTTCCCCAACTTTCCATCTCATTGTGAATTCTTCTGTGTCTCTGCTTGCTTGTTGCTTGTGAACTTTATAATATTATCATCTTCTGAAGTTCTCTTAAGATGTGTTGTTGATCTGTCAAGTGATCTGTCAAAATGACAGAGCAAGACAGCGGAGACAAATGTAGGGTACAATGAGGGACTACTGTTGCGTGCACACTAATGAGAATAAATAAAGAATCACTGTGTGACACTTATTTATGGTTCTCATCTAATATAGTGACTAAACCCTCACATTGTTATCACTTTCGAGAAAATTCTACTGCCGCTCGAAGCCCACCGCCATTCTTCATCCAGTTGCTCCAGGAAATTTACCCCCACCATCATATCAGGGCTCCATGCAGTGGCGTTATCTAGCGTCAAATTTGTGTGCATTTAGAAGTCTTTGATTTAGAACCTTTGTCCATCTTGAGCGGGATCTTGAGAAGGAAAGGGGGTCGTAAAAGCATAATTTTCCCCCACCCCCTTCTTATCTTCTTCTTTCATCTAAAAGTCAGCCAAAATGTTCAAGAAAAAAACAATACAAATACTCTATCCTTGCAGAACGACATCAAATTAATGCAATGAGCTATTCCACAACAGTTCTAAAAAAATCACGTTACATGTCAACAATTATTTTCAGGACTCAAGGTAGCAGGATGTGAAAGAATAACACACATGATTCGGCTGCCAGATGGCGAGTTATCTTATTAACGAGTATCTCGACTGCGATGAGGCAGACAAAAGTCATGCGAGAACGTTACAAAATCCTAGGTGCTATAATTGCTATTATCTACCATCGCTATAGAAATACTGATATGCAGAGCGCTACGGGCGCGGAGAGAGCGTTTGTCCACGAGGAATGGAAGTAAAAAAGATTGTCTGTCGCGGTGCGGACAGGGTATAGCTAGATTCCATGAAATCTCTATATATAATATATATATATATATATTCTTAAACATTTTGTGAATTAGGTAATACATGAAATCTAATTAGCTATGAAATCTAAGTGAAACCTTTTGACTTTTTCCTCGCAATTGCTTACTTTTCGACAAAAAATGAAACTTGAAACCATTTTTGTCAGTAAGTGCGGTGCTCCTAAACAGCAACCATCTCTTAAGAAGTACAGTAGGTATTTGTTTTGATCGACCTTTGCATGTTGCATTTAATTCAGTAAATTATTTATATTTTTCATACAATCACTGATATGTTGCTTCTAAAACTGAACTATAAAAGAGATATTGCAAAGCATCTCTTCCCATGATTCTCCAGGGTCAGATTTTATTTAGTAAATAATAGTGCCTAAAAAGATCTTCTGCCAGTTTTTCATAAGCAAGTAAAAGATTTCAATTAGATTTCACAATGGAGATTCCAATTGCCTCGACACTATTTGCGACCCAGAGAGCGGTTACCGTCAAGGAGATTCTGGCAGGTTTTCAGCCGAATTCTGCCTCCCGGTTTGTTTGATAGTTTTAAGAGCTCAACTGTCACTAACAATTTTTTATCCCCAAAGGATCTCACATCTTCCCAAATTGTCAGCTAGTTCCACTCGACTTTGTGCAATTAAAAAAAAACATTAAATTTTCAAAGAACTGCTTACAATATCCAACACAGAACCAGTTGCAGAGTAAGATGTTCCAAAATGTTAGCACTGAGTCAATGACAAGTGTCCACTTCATTGAACACGGCTAAGAAACAAGTTCCAAGCATTAAAAGGCTCGAAGATGCATGTCTGCCACTGCAATTGATCCGGTGGACATCGGCCAGCTTGGTGGTTTGCTTGCGTTGTCTTCGGACTGGAGTCACCGCATTCGGTGGTCCGTGTTCACTAGACATGAGCTCTGCAGATGCCCGCCTGCTAGGTTGGTTGACAGTAGCCTCCCACTAGAGAAATACTACCATTCCGGCGGGCACACGGCAGGCCCTGCGCACCAGCGGGCCTGCCGAGTCGGCGGACAAGCACGACCTCCTCGCCTTGGACGAGTAAGGATTTCGCGAGAGCGAGTCGTTTCACCGATTCCACATGGCTCGGAACACGAGCCCCACGCCGACCACTCCGACACGCGGCAGTCTCGGGGCGGCTCTGAAAAGCATAACCGATCTCAAAGTTGAGAATTCATTTTATCATATGAAGACCTTTTATGATTTCAAAGCTGTGAATAACTTAATGCACGAATTATCTTGTCTGACCAGAGACCACCCCTCCAAAACCCAAGTTTGCACAGTGGTAACTTTCGTTTATGTCTCTGTGTGACAAAAATGGCAGTGTTTTGAAGTAATTCATAGTATTGCTCTGATTAGGTCCTAAAAAGGAATACAGTGGCCCTGGAAAGGGCGGATAAGTCAAGCCACTAGGTCTCTTTTAGGCCCGACAAACCAATCCAAGAAATACGCTACAAACACTCTAAAGCATCCAACTGCTCCTTTGGAACCACTATCCAACCAATAATGTCAGTTTCTTCTATCAAGTATGCTTTAAAAAGGCTAGAGCCACTTATATACAACCCGTTTTCTATGCATTAAGCAGTAAAGTTAAATATTGAAGTTATAGCTTGAAAATAAACTATGTACATAAAACAATGTCAATTCGTAAAGAATTATTTTTGGATAAAGCTGTAAGCTTACTAGTATCATTGTGCCGTTGTAATTTCATTCTGAACTTGTGGTGGCGACGCTCCTTGGCGTACGAATGCACAATGCTGGTGAGAATGGCACCAGTTTCGGGCGATGCTGTCGTTGGTGGTGCAAGCGTCGTGTCGGCGTCGGTGGGCAGATCAGTGACGTCGCCACTGCGCACAGACTTGCTCAGCTCGTATTCGCGCAGCTAAGCAGCCAGAGAAACTTATGCATTTATCATATTGATTTCATGATTCAAGTAATAATAAGAATTAATATGTGTGTTTTTAATCTTTTCTGGAATCAAAAATTATTTCTTGAACTGAATCGGAATTTTCATTTGTAAGCTCTTGAATGAAACTTTGAACCACATGCCGTAAATCATCACAGATGACATAAAGGTTCATGCATTTTGGCTCAAATTATAAATTTGATATATAAATTAAATTATGTTGATAAATTAAATTATAAAGTTGATATATGCTCAAGATGCTTCTTGATTTTTGAGACAGCCTAAGTTGAATCTAGGTCATTTCCAGGTAAAACGAATTTTTCCACTTCGGGAGACTTTTTTTTATTGAGCTTGAAATTGGAATTGGAATTAAAATTTGTTACAATTACGACCCCCCGTATTTAAATTGATGAAAATTGAACTCGAAGGCCCATGGCTGTCAATACAACCTTCCCCTATCTATCATGCCTATACCTCTCAGCCTATACCATCGTACCTAGCACCACCTAAAAATCCGATGCAATCTGGAGGCACCAAACTGCATTTGGAAATCCAACATGTATACTCAATAGTTAACTACTATAAGTATTCACTGACCTTGACAAACTGAATCGTCGCAATAGGGGGCAGCCGTGCCAAATGAGGGTAGTAAAATGAGCCAGCAGGGTGCGCTGGGAAGTGGCTGGTCACGTGGTAGATTACTCCCGGAGGTTCCGTCGGCCAACGTGGTGCGGTGAACGTGAAGCCGTTATCAGTGCCGGCGTCTAGAGGGTCGGCCTGTAACTCAATGGTGTAAGTCGAAGACATTGGCCACTGTGGTAATGAGATGAAAGGAGTGAGGATTAAGAGGTGTCAAATCTTGAGGTCTGGTATTCTGGCATGTTGCCTGCTTAAATTTTGAAGAGCTCCAAAGAAACCACAAAGTTGCATCCTTCCTGCAATCAGTATTTATAGCAGCAACTCCTCAGCCATTGCCATGACTCATCTGATGTTCATCAAAAAGTGGTATTCACCTGCATTTCCAAATCTCATGGTCATTTGCTTAGTGGTCACCCTTCCAAACCAATGGTGCAAAGTAAGTGCTGCTTAACTTTGGTATCATACAAAACCCGATATCTGGTGGGTCCATAGTCAATAGCAATACACAATACACTTTACTATTGCAAAATAACTTCTCTGGTGCCAATGTGGACGTGAGTGAAGTCTGCATGAAGCTGAAAGGTTCCAACTTAACTGTTAAGTGTCCCACAAGTTTTCGGGGGAAATGAATGAAGAGTCAGTGTCGCAATTCATTCAGCTACAACCAAATCCCACGGTCCTCTCTTGCCAACTTTGCCACTTCTGACCTTTCAAGACAAGATTTAAACATGTTTGAGAGACAGAGGAACAGAGAACGCGTCTGGATTTATAGAATTGCGAGTAATGGAAAGCTCGCTTGAAGATGTGTATACGCGAAACAAAGTTACACGAAATTTTAGATGGTGTGGTCTGTATATGGATGGAAGTTTCCTCAATTCACATAATCTGTAAATCTATCTTACCAAACTGTACTGCAGCTCTATTTTGCACGAGATATTACCACAAAGCTAAACATGGTGCACAGGATATTAATGGACGAGAATAATTAGATGGTAGAAGCATGGAGTTTATAGCTGGTCCGTGGAGAATTAACAGAAACTATAAACCCCGTAGCTCCAACGAATTATGTTGTTTAAATTACGTAATCTAGCAGCGTCCTCCTCTCTAGAATAGTTTATAACTTTTGATGATGATGATTAGTGGTGTTTAACGACGCACTGTTTTCAGAACGGGCCCTGTGGCTCTCGTAAGCGGTGGTGAATTCACGGCGGCCGGCACTAAACCACATGCTAGCCCAAGTACACCAAGGAGACCATCGTTCCGTCTCCGTTCGAGTTAACCTAACCTCGCTGTAAAGCGAAGAGACGATTTCTCTTCAAATCCAGTATTTACGCTACAAGTTGGTAGGCTTAAATAGTTGGGTGTAGTTGCGGAATAGATACAACCGACCCAACCACAGCCTCAATCCCAAAACAAAACCATAGGTTATACTTATAGGTGTTGTAAAATATACATTGTGGCTACTGATAATCTATTCGGAACTTGGCTATACCGCAGTATTTAATATTACAGTAGTACAGTGTATCCAGAAAACTCGCAATCGAACGGAATTCGCAATCGAATACGAATCGAACAAAGACCTTCCTAAAAGCCACTTGAAAAGTCACAGCACATGAGTTTTTGGGACCTACCATATCTAGTAACTTTATAGCGGCATATTGACGCCGGTGTTACTATTTCCAGATCAAAGACGATTGCAGCAAAGGTTTAGCAATCAGATGACATCCTAAGCAACAGTTTAAATAACATTGAATAACCAGCCGGTATAAAAAATCTCTTACCTCGATTGTGATGTGGTCCACCCAACGGCCATTGACACACAGCTCAAGACTATCAACACCGACGAACCAGTCCGGCGACGGAGTGATCTTTGACAGCAGCGACACCCGTGAGTGGTTCCCAGTGACAGTGAACCGTACCTCAGAGCGACCCACTCCAGTCCCAATGGCAGGCCCAGAGAACTCGTCCCAGACTCCCGGGCCGGGAGTGGAACCGTCCCAGCGACCGGTTTCCGCTAGCTGTTTCACCCCAGAGGACGCGCGAAGACCGAGGCGGAAGACTACGTGGTTCGCGGAGTGGGATATTCCTGGAGACAGGAGAGCGCAGGAGTTATTAGTCTCAGTGTCTCTCAAGTGTGCGGTGTGCAGGGCATAATAGCAAAGTGGGGATTTCTGGTACCCTGTCGCAGTCACGAGAACTGAGGTACCGATGATCTAATTGCTAGTGCAAAATTGCATTGTGTTTTTGGTCCATTCGTAATTCAGCATGGTGACACAATATTTTTAACCTGTGATCTGAGTGTTGGGAGTGCGAAGTTTGGGCCCCAAATACTCTTTTTGATACCTTTGTCTATAAGTTTAGCTTCACAGAACGAGGAGAACTTGCTAGTCGAGCTTGGGTAGTTAAAGCTGAGTATTCTGCGAGACACAATGTGAACATGGGGGGATGTAAATTATGTCCTCGAATGAAGAAGAGAACAAAATAACTCGGTAAGGTAGTGCATTTTCAGACAATGACTAAATTCACTTCCTTGACGGCCCTGCCACCTGCACTATGCTCCTTTTAACACACCAGCACCTCTCTCAAAGTCTCTCTGTTACGGCAGAAAAAGCTATAAAGCGCCATGAAGCGACGGCAAAGTTTGATAGCAGACTTCATCTGAGGGGTGTCTAAAACGGCATGGGTTGCGTATCTAGATGAAATATGTTGAAGGGTAGTTTAGTGCACTATTGGCAATTTCGGGCTTACTTTTACCATCATGGACAATAATATTTCAGGTTCATGTGATCAGGATACATACATGGCAATTGGCATCACCTCAAAACGAGCAAGGGACACATGGACCCACGACACAAAAAACATGGGATGGTGCAATGTATAATGCCGCTGGCGTTGGCCAACGTTGGGATGAGAGGCGATGCTTTCACACCACCCTTGGCAACGTTTGAAAAGCCGCTCCATCTGGTCACCTTTGTACTACCAGGCCTAAAACATATTTTCTTCAGCGCAAACATTCACATCTTACGGCATTGCCAAAGAAGGGTGAGCACATTTCGAAACCCTATAGCAAAACCAGAACGGGCGAAGCCACCCTCCTCGGACAATGCGGTCATGGAAAGAGACAATAAATCTGTATCCCCCACCACTTCTCGTCGACGCCGACGCCGCCGCCGCCGCTACGACGACGAAACAAAACAACGAAGACTACCACGACAGCGTGGACATGGCTCCAATTAAACACACCTCTCTCCCTCGCTCACCATTTGGTATCTCTCTCTGTCTCTCGCTGTCAGCCACATTCGGCTGTAGCGATTAATTAGCACACTCTCCCGTCGCCACCATCCTCCTCCCTCTCGTGCCCTCGCAAGGTCCCCAAGGACTCCGGGATGCTGCTTCGCGTCGTTCGCCACCATTTGTTTCCATCAACGCATCGCCGGCTCATCCTGGATGCGTGCAACCACGTCGCTTTTATCCCATATGGCGGTGACGAGGGTGGGGGCGATGGAGGATATTCGTTGACGGAGAGTGGTGACTGGCGCGAGCTGGGATCGGGGACGCCATAATGGAAGGACCAAAGATACTATTATAACCTGGAAGGACTATCTTCTGAGCGAGCAGAATTCTAAGAGACAATATGATGGTTGCCAGAATCTCCACGACCTTCATTGTTGGCATTTTGCTGGCATCTCTTTGCACTTTGAAGAAGATAAAGGGTGGGTATTTATGGGTGGGATGTGACATAAAAGACTGCGCGCTATTATTGTATTTTTTTACACCATGGGAAAAAAGATGCGTACATTGTCTTCTAATTATTTATGATGACAGGATCGATCTCTTCTCACCGAGAAAATAAAAGCTCTCGGCACTGTCACGCAGACTGTAGAATATTGTTGATACCCTAGCCTTTACTACTATGACGTGGACTGACCTTTCATTATTAAATACATCAAATAATGGTCATAAAAGTAGAAGTATTCAGTGAAAAAAGAGATATATGGCTGTTTACATTTCATCATACCTACCTAAACTAAACCTGAATAATTCATATGCAATTTAAGAGCCCGCGTGGTAGCGACCGATAGGAATCAGGTTCCTAATACTGCCAGTTGTATTTGACCTAAAGTTGATTGACAAGCCAGTCAATCGTTTCAGTCCGACAGCCCACTCCTTCAATACCAATGCTGTCGACAGCGCAGGGCACAGAGGCAAGTTTAACACGTGGCAAAAACGTAGCATATTGATTAGCTGCGTCGCCGAGTGGGACAGAGACAAAAGAATACCAACCACCCACGAGTCGAACAGAGAAAAAGTTAGCCAAAGTGTATGGGACGCCACCATGTAAATGCATATCTCCACACACCGTAAAGTGGCTGCGGCCGTTGTGGTTCGGGAGGGCTGGGTTCGGTGCCCGCTAGCCGGCATCGGGACGTCCCTAGGGTCGTGGTATCCGCCGGGGACGTCGACTGGTCTCTGGGAAGAGGCGTCGTTAACGGCGTCGCCGTCGTTGCGTTGGTAGAGTATGAGACATGCAATATGCAAGGCAATCTCGGCGAGTGGTGGACGCTGAGACCGACATCGTTTGAACATGGTTTGAGTTTGTCCTGGACGGATAGCTGGCTTGCTTTATCTCTTTGTGGTGGCAATGGTTGGACAGTGAGCTGGCTATAGGGATGTGGGATTTAGGACGAAGGGAGGTTAGGGGCAAAATTTTATTTGTTTTTGGGCTTCGAGTCACGTTCAATTTCAATTTCAGCGTTACCATGGGGAGAATTTGTAAATATATGTAGATAGAGGCAATGAAGAAGTTTCTTGTAAACGTTTCCGAATATTCGTTTTTCAAAGGCGCCTCTTATTTAATTTTTGTGCAAACAATTCCCTTTTCACTTTAACTTCATTTTTCTTGGAACTATGAAAATGTTGATCAACTGTAGGTATTGTTTGGTTAAAATCACGTACCTACCCCAATCGGGTGCGATATTGGAAACCCCGCGCTAAATTCAGTTACGTAAACAGAATTTTTGATTGCCTATTCTCATCACCAACGACCATATTTAACATTTTTCGCGGAATTTTATAAATATATATGGTGTCCAGCGTATATAAGTGTATATAAATATGTGTGTGTGTGTGTGTGTGAGTGAGTGTATATAGTGCTTAAACTTAAAAGTAGCCTTCATCTAATCTAATTGGTGTATGGTACCAGTAACTCTTTTGCCCCTCTGAAGGAGTGGCTGTGGTCTTTGCCGTACGAGGCTGCCTCATCTCTCTGCGGCCGTTTCAGAGCTCGAGGGTGGGCGAACGCCTAGATGCGTGTTTGGCACGTGTAACGAGCTAGCTGGAGAAACGCCTCCCCAACCCACCGCCGCCCGCCAAGCACGGCGCGTGAATAAATAAATAGCTGGGCTCTTGGATATAGGTGGCAGTGTTTTATCAATTTTATGAACGCGCACTCTCGCAAAATTGCGACTGGCAAATTCTGGTTGCAAAGCGGGGCATTGGGCGCGAGCTAGCGGGCGAGCGAGTTTTAGAAATGGCGTCATGAAGAAGTTGGACGTACGTTCGTACACGTCGTGTGATGCGAGGCAGCGGGCGGGATGCACAATTTAGGGGCGCAATTTCAAACTCGGCGACCGTTATTCCATGACTCGGAGCGTTACTATGTATATATATAGATATATGCTGGCCGTGGTTCATAAAGAGGTCTCTCTGGCTTTTGAGTCTTGGTTAAAAAATAGAGAGTTGGGTTTATTTTTCCCGGCACGATCTGCTCCTAAAATTCAATCTCCGTCATTAACCCCATGCGCCGATACGCGTGAAATGAGAAATTACCGCTCGCTCGCCGTTGATTCGTGAGCCGATGGTGTGGGGCTGGAACCTCGACGTTCGGTTCCACATTCTATCGACTATCGAAAATTCTTGGGGTTCTTTTGGGAGGCAAACCGACATGACGCCAACGCCAGCACTTCCCTTAACATCTACCTTAAAGTAGTAGTTTTATGATGATATATAGAGCACGTTCCAAAGTTCAAATCCCATGACTTCTACGCGAATTGCTTAGTCAGGGATTCCGAGCGAGGATAAAGGGGTTAGACTCGGAGAAATTGCACTCGACTAGGACGCTTGCCAAGATTCACTGCTGCCTTTTGATGTTAATATGAAGGCGGCATTAAACGGCATTAAACGTGTAAAACTAACTCAAAAATGTGAATCTATCTGACATTCTGTTTCGCTTATCGAAGAAAACCCTGATTCGGAAGTAAAGGTCGGGTTTCTTTCCCTTTATTACTGACTTTCTAATTTCTGCGGAAATATCAATTTGCTGCTATGTGATGTATCAAAATATCTTTGCCACACGAACCCTCGAAATAACGTTGAACTAAAAACAAAGAGCTTCGTTTTCATCAAGAGAAACTATTCTCAAAATTCTAAATGTCCCATCCCAATGGGCCACCCAATCTTCTCGATCTGACCCTTTCCGCAACTTGCCTACACGCAGTCCACCCTCCTAACCACATTACAAAGTTTCTGAACTCTGCGTGCCAAAGGCGACGTTTACAACTCCGACTTCCCACTAACTCACTCGCCCTACGTCTCGGTACGTAACATTACTCCAATGGACTGAACACTGGTCGCGGGCGATTGCCAAGATCACAGAGAAATTATTCAGTCACAGGAGACTTCACCGTCGTCTGGATCGCCGCTTGACTCATCTTATTTACCATCGGCATTCTAGGAAGGCGGTGCTCTACCCTGCGACATGGGCCGGACCGGTGGAAGGGGGACACGACGTCACTCTGTCGTGCCAAACGTCGGAAATAGGTCTCCCGGACTCACCACTTGGCATAGAGAGCCAAGGCACCGTGTTTTTGTTTTTGTTTTCTGATTTAATGGGAACGTTTCGACAGTTAGGTCATTTCACGCGGCGGATGAGTAGGAGCACAGAGGAATTGCATCGTAATGAGAGCTTACTTCATACTGATACGATGAAGTTTGTGATGGACCAATTGCTCATAGCTATCGTATCAACGGAGCGACATAAACCGTTGCAAGAGCGTTGAGAGAGGATTGATTAGATACCCCTTAACTCATGTAGAGCCTATCGATTAAGAGGTTAATTAGGGTTAACGTATGGTCGTTGGTATACCTACAACACGATTTAGCAAAACACGGAGGTCATAGATACACCTTACATTAATTCCATATATAAATACATTATAAATAACGATTTCATGGGATAGGAAAGCACACCATTACCAACAAACTATCCGTTGGCTATATTCACAGGGATGTATACATATATGTGATGCGCATCGCAATTCAGAGTACGCTACTTTTCATTATAAACACGTACACTCTAATTAAGTGGTAGGACCCCTCAACTCAATGTGAGTCAAACTCATAATCGATTAATAAATCCATCCAACTAAATGATGAGGGCGCCGTCACTGTCGTAGCTGACGGTCGTACCGGACGGAACGGCGGCTATATGGACCTCCCGAGAGAAATGTACCCGACGATAAAATGTAATGTGCGAAATTGCGCTCATTCCCCATGATATTGAACTGACATCGATCGCAAGGGACATGTGAGATATTTTGGCACTCAATGATATAGAGAGAGAAATCCGCTCACTCAGCTGAGAGTGTTTGCTGTGTATGGCTGCGTTTCCCCTGTGCGGGCAAACATTAACGCCACGGCATATCGCCCGGTGACCGCAGGCACTCCGAACGCGCCCCACTGCGCTGATAACGATGCTGAAGGGGCGCTTTGCGGTCAGTGTACACGCATGGGCTAATGGCCTTATGCCTAACGGCACCTCCATCACGCAAATATTAGTGAATTCGCCTACGTTAAATTGGATAATGGTCGTAAAACTCTAAAGAAAACTCATAAAAACTGTCGTAAACGTGCGTTAATGATCTTAGATTCCTTAAATATATAACCCATGGCGTGGTAAAATTACGCATTAACTATCCGAAAATTTAATAAATCTTCTGTAATAATTCTTGTGATTTTAGCGGAAATGTGTCCTCATTACATCACTCTTTAGGTAGAGGATGAGAGAAACCCACAAATATAATTTGCTATAGAACATATGGGGGAGTCAACTCTTGTAGATGGCAATCGGAAAATGAACCACCCGGTGGTAACACGTTTCACGTCGGAGCCACAAATTTTCCTGGCTGTTCACACTGAATATAACGAAGGGTGCGGTGGGGTGAGTTCCATAACTTTGTCCTCGAAGCTGAGACACATGATCAACCAACATTTCGTATAATTGGTCCATTGACAACATTGACAAGAAGAGAAATATCTTACGACCACAGCCTTTCCTAAAGGCAAGAAAAGTTATGGAAAAACACTCTAGACCCCAGGGAGTTATTCACATGCCATGACAGCTAGAGGCCGTATTTCCTTCAAATATTGCAAACCTCCCAAACCTAGAAATACGGCAAAGCGTGAAATTTATCGTGTGTCATAGAGACTTCACATATCGTCAATCCAATTAGCCGCCCCTATGAAAGCGTCATAAAATTCATTGCCATCGCATTTTCCCACTAAACATGTGCAGCAACTGGACATGCACCGTCTAAACTGCACATGCACCGTCAGTTCACAATTTCCCTGCATAACATAATCGCATCAAATCGCCTCGCCATCTGGACGCAACAAAGAGTCGCCGCCGCCGCCGCCGCCGCCGCCGCCGCCGCCGCCGCCGCCGCCGCTAAATTCCTCACGCATTTTGTCTCAGGGTCACGCGCCGGAAGCGTCCCTTTGAATGACACCGGCACGGCATGCGGCGACGTCGGCACGGCTCTCTTTTGACAAGACATGGTAAACAGGGCAAATGGGGAAAACGGGACACGGACGCTAGGTGCGCACGAAGTTGGTTATCAAGAGTCGACATCGGAATTAGTGATGACTTAGCTGAGGAGACTTGCTGACGAGACGTTAAGTCTGCGGAGTCGTCACGGGAGGTTTAGGTGCCACCCATGCTTTTTTTTTCAAATGTTTACAGTTACATCGGATTAATAGCATCGAGATGTGGTGACAATGCTTATTGTAACGTCGCCAAGGGATGGGCGCTGTTTTAAATTGTTGTCCTTTTTTTGGAACCATGTCATCCGTTGCTGTGTGCATCTGAGGTATGCAATATAAATATAGTTGAACCATGGTCTAAGTGACAGTTATCAAGGTGTGTTTCATTCCAACATTTTTAACACCTACCACCCGGCCGCACTGAATTGTAGGGGCATAACCAATCGGTGTCTAGAAAAATCATCTAAATTTCCACTTCAGCATTCTTGATTAAGAGTGAATTTCCTCTGCCATTAACATTTATTCCAGGATTAGCCAATCGGTGACGAGGAAAATCGTCTAAATTTCCATTTCAGCATTATTGATTATGAGTAAATTTTCTCTGCCATTTACATTTTTAAAGGATTCAAATAAAGTTCATGTCTACATCACGAACTAAAAAAAATAGAAACGATTTTAATAAAAGTATAGTGCATGCGATAAGCTACAACAAAGGAGTAGCAAAACACATAAAGAATGCAGGTTGCCATTCGTTTTTGCAGCAAGGGTATAACGACCGACAGATTATGGGGTAGAATAAGGGTTGGCAAAACACGTGAAGAAATTGGGAATAACGTTGTTTATCGTGTCTACGGGAACGTAAGTTAATAATTCCACATTCTTTCAAACACGATTGTGCACCCCCATGCTATATTTTGCCACCACCCTTTACCAAACTCACTCCCTGGCCCCGTATGCTACACTGTGGCGACGACGACAGTTAGGGGAGGGGGGGGGGGGGGGGAATAAACAGAAGTCAGCGAGCTAACTTTTACTTTTCCATTTCCACCCTCTACGCCTGCCAACACCGGTGACAATAAATAAAAAAACGGGTAGCGCTCTGCGACATTTGAAATATCTGTTTATAGTATCAGAATGGGATTTTGCGGACTTTCCAGCATCGCATCCTCACGCCATGCTGTTGACCTGTGTTGCCTATTATCAAGGGTACCGCGAGGAATATTCCCCAAAGAGAACTCTCACTGGGACTTAAAGGCTCCAAACCTCCAAGTGACCCAAGTCCTTGCGGGTGTAGAGATAACGCATACAACCAAATGCGGGTCCCAGGTGTAATTCTTAGCTCTTAAGTGAAAGACAAGGGAGCTTACGGGGATCATCTCCATTCTCTTTACCAAGTGGTTCAACTTTGCTGGATTACTCCCTTCCGTTTTATAGTCTACGTCTCTACTCTTTACGCTCTGTAATCTAGATTGGATTGGCCGTTATAGGCGCCGGGAATCGCCACTTAACCGTAATGAAAGCCCACTCCACTCAATTTCTTTGAAAGGAATTCTCTTATCAGCAACCCCGGCTGGACCCGGCTCTTGCCCGGGGGAAGCAGTCAATAGAAGAACACGGTCCACTGGGCAGAGAGACCCTTTCGCACGTTCGCCTGGCGCCCCACATACACGAAATGAA
The DNA here is from genome assembly GCA_947568835.1 of Protonemura montana. Lineage (NCBI taxonomy): Eukaryota > Metazoa > Arthropoda > Insecta > Plecoptera > Nemouridae > Protonemura > Protonemura montana. The sequence continues at coordinate 11,150,452 of OX387603.1, forward strand.
ATCCATGTGGCGCTATGGTCGGGGCTCCAGATTCATGTTCCACGTTTGTGATGGAACGTCTTTGGTTGTGTCAGGAGGCGATGACAGCAAGATGGATGAACAGGATGCTGGGACGAAGCTGGGTTGTTCCGTTTCGGGGCGAATGATTCCAGAAGGGGTGGGTTGTAGGAGCATTGAAAAGCATTAATTGTCTAGCATTTAGACGGGAGCCGTGTTTTTTTCGGAAAGCCTAGCACATTTGACAACGTCTATGGCTATGACAATGCGCTTTGCTATAAAGAGCAAATTCTATACAATCTGGACAAAGTCTCGCTGTCTGTAGAGAATTAGAGATTGACTTGCAATTCAATTTAGATTATCTCTTGTTCTGTTTTCAGATGAATTAAAATTTTCACTTTGTTAAAAAGAGATTGCGCCAGAATAATCCGGGTATAATGTCTTGACGTATTTCGAGATATACGAATCCTTTGGGAAACCAAAAATCACTCAGAATATGAATAAACCGATGCAACATCCCTTAGGGCCACGGTTGTTGATAACCACTAGTCGGGGGGGGGGGGGGGGGGGGGGGGGGGTAAATAAACACCGTCATCGCCTCCCCGCTTGACATACAGACAAAAGGATGACCCACGACTCCAATTCCCAACCAATCCTCATCTCCGACCATCCCGCTCTCTCCGACGTCAACAGCGACGCCGACGCCCTCGGCTCGACGCTTGGCGCCGCCGGTACACCGCTATTAATAAACGTCGGCGTCGTCGGCGTCGGATCTCCTTTTACTTTCCGTGTGCCACCTGCTTGCACGACGTCGCGCCTGCGGTCGCGAGAGCGCGCTGAGCGCTAGCTACCGTTTTCGCATGCCGGCGCGAAATGGGATATTTATTGGCAATTTGTCGCCGCTTTGAACGATGGGACGAGCCACTATTGGCAACCTATAACTTTGCCAAACTTGTTAATGAGTGTACGCGGTGCGCCTATTTTGGTTACTTTCAAGTTTCAAATGCAATTTGGAGCATTGCAGATCAAACGAAGACTGGCCTGTATAGTCACCACTGTGGCTACCAAGATGGTTTAAAACCAAAGTTCCAAACTTTCTTGTTTCCACCAAACTTTGGAGGACTGCTGATTGTTGATAGGCCTGTAGTCCCATGGTCTTACCAAATGGGTGAATCTGGTTATATCCATACTTTGAAACAAATATTGGAAAAAATGTAATTGCCTGCCAGCGTACAACCTTACCAAACTGTTTGTAATGTTCAGTAACTTTCAAATCAAATTTGAAGCACAGCTGATCGGTGACTGGTTGGCCTGTCGTACCACCACGGTGGGATACTTGATTGCTGTAAACTTGCCCGGTTTACGATAGACAATAAACGAAGAGGGTTTGAACAAACGCATCGTGGTACAAATCCGTGGGGTCCCCGCACGTGGTCTGCCCCCTGCCACCCACCGAGAATCTAGGGACCCCACCGTGCATTCCAGGGAGGTTCGACCGGGATGCGACCGGCAGCACGCTCGATTGGCAACCACTGCACGATCACAGAGCGAATTCGGTAACTAGCAAATTAATTTCAGCGCACTTTCATTAAACACGTAGCTCTGTCTAAGATGATTCTCACCGTTTGGGGGAATCATTTTAATTATGCTACAAAATACAAAATCATCTAGACACATGGAAACGGGGTCGATGAGTATATTGCTTACAATGCAGCTTAGGACTAAGCATATGACAGAGGACTGCCAAAGCTACAATTACTCTGATAGTTTTTGACGTTTCCCATTCAGGATTCATACAGATGCGATTGGGACTCACCAAACAACGGAGACCACTGCGCCGCTGGTCGCCACTCGGGAAAATGTCTAGGAAAGCGTTCCCGACTCCACGCCGTGTGCATGACAACGCGGTAGACCAACAGCTGGTCAGGAGGACACCCCTGCTCACAGGACGCCGTTGTGACAGCTAGAGCGATCAGGACGAGGCTCCAGCGTGCCGTCATGGCGACGACAGGATGACGACGACGGCTTTAATGACAGGATAGCGACGTGCGTCGGGATGGAAGGACGCTGCGCGAATGAGACGAGATCGGAGACGTCGACGGTGTCGGGGGCGTCGAGGGATCGGGAGGCGTCGGGTTGGTTCGGGTAGCGTCGCCGGCTTTGTCCTGCGAGAGACGTCGTCGGGATGTTGTGGGTGGGTGGGAGAATTTGATGGGTTGTCGACGATGAGAGGATTTCTGTTCGAGAGGAAAAAGGAAAATCTTTGTGTCGCTTGCATGATTTACAAGTCAAAGGATTTTGTATCAATATTTAAGGTGGGCGGTCGGAAGTCAGTGGACTTTGACTTTTTTGTCTCAGAATGTCTCCTGTATAACTGAAATAGAGGTCGGGGCTTGATTGTTTTGGCTCCGAACCTATCCTTGGCAGCTCTCATAGAAGCAGTCAGCATTATAAGAGTCAGATTTCTTTATTGGAGGAGAAAAATGAACACTTTAGTTCATGGCATATATGCAAATTACGTTTGAAATTTGATAAGTTGTATCTGCCCTTAGCAGTGAGAGAATTCGACGCCGAATATTTTCCAAGACATGCCAAGAAAACTCGTCTGTTTTTTTTTCTATTTGATTCTCCATTTCGATTCATCGAAATTGGATTTGAAATTGAAACCTGAAAGAGTCCCGAGAAGAGCTTTCGGAGCGCGAGTCCACCTGCCTGTGAGCTAGGGCAGAGAAAAGCGTATACCTAATGTCGAGAGGCTTTGAAGGTTTTTTTCAAATTAAAATTAATTAAAGAACAAGTTTTTAATTTCCCTAGGGTAGCAGAGCTGTAGTTTGCTGGATCGCTACTAAACAGCTCAGCATCGCTGCAGGGGTTGTGAAACCGATGAAATAAAACGTGATGCGCTCAATGACGCATGTCTTTTCCGTCCTTCTCAATTCCGTCACCGTCAGCAAAACGACATCGCTGTCAGCATATTAATTATTATTTTTTAATGCAATGATCCACCAAAGTACGGAGATATATAGCCATACTCGAGCTGATTGTCGGCACCATTTTCAGCGTAGAAATTGCAGAATTTTAGGCCCCAAAGAGAATATTTATCTGTCTAAAATGACAGAGGGCTAGGTGTTATTAAAACATAAATAAGATTATCAAGAGCATGACTTCTTTTCTACCAACCATTTACAACAAAATACACGTCTTATACACTACAGCTACTCGGTCTAGGGTTCCCATTGCAAAGTTTCGTTGATGCGAATTGTTTGGTTCGTTTCTCGGCTCATATATGTGAGGGAGGGGGGGGGGGGGGGGGGGGGGGGGGGGGATAAGTAAAACATAAACACAGCGTCTCCAAGTAAATAGAGAGCTTTTCTCCAGGCGTCCTCTCTTCGAGGGCAATCCCCTCCTCGTAGGTACTGCACGTACCCCGCGTTTTGAATTGACTCGAGGGACAACCGAATGGAAAAGCCTACGTAATACCGTTCGTCATACCTTATACTTTTGTCAGATGTAACGATCGTAACTAATGACTCTGTGTGCGGTATTTCCTCCTCCCCCCCCCTTTTTTTCAGTTTAAAATCAGTAATGGATCAATTTGTTCAGTTCTCAACGCCAAATGGAGGTAGGTGATGGCGAACCAATTTTTGGTTTTTGATAATATCTATATACACTGAACCTGAACTGTTAGTTTTATTCGAAGTTAATACATCGAATATTCATGTGATTATTCTGAATTTGTATGCTTATTCTTTTTTAATGTTTTCTATAAATAACCACAATTGTAACTTCAATTCACTTTTTAGAGATTTACTAAAAAAATTAATAAAAAACGTCAATTTTTTGGTATTAATGTGGTCAATGCACATTGGTGGACGCACTCCTCATTCTACGTATTTATAGCCTTATAGACTGACAGATCGCTAGGGATCACGAGTGTTCAATGAAATTTAACCATTTCAACTTATTTCACTATATCTGTTGATGAAACCGGAACAGGGAGATTGCGGCAGGGGTTTAGAATAGTCGCTATTTACAAGAATTCAATATCTTTGTGAAAATTAAAAAAAACTCCATCAGTCTGCTTCCACCTCCTACCCTCCCCAATAGTAAAAAAAACTTTGTGCTGCGCTAGGATACACACCTTCACTAATTTACTTTTTTCGCGAAAATAGCAGTGAAATTATGAGAGGGGAGTTACAAGCAAAAAATATTTGACGCTCAATTATCATTGCAATAAAAAACGAAATTGACCAAATAAAATTCCTGGGATATATCCTCGTAAATGTTATCGACGAAACCTTGTCCTTGGTCAGATTTAGCAATTAGCATTGAGAGAATGTCAGGCATATTTATACGACTGCGTCTAGTTATACTTGGAGTACATGTACTGTACTAAACAGTACACGAGTAATTGAATCAGATACAATTAAACTGTTTTTTTTGTGTGTTGAAAAATTGAAAAATGATAAGGCTTAGTTCTCATTCCAAAACCATATTTAGCCGATGCAATAGGCAAAACACATCACAAAAATCAATTCACTCTGGCTCTTGCTGATCTGGCGAGCTAACAAGAAATAATGCATATCATATTTCATGTTTTGTCTTCTTCTTTCGTGGCGACTGGCGCAGTAATTTCTCCGGGTCTGGCGTGATAAATTTTTGCGCTAGCACAATTAATGTCGTCCTTATAAAATGATTTGTTATTCTTTACTTGAGCAATAAATTACTTTCAACAGTATTATCTGTCATTGTGCCAGTTCATTCGGGGTATCCTACTATGTCGTGCGCATGCCAGGTTTAGTAATGGCTATTTTATATCGGTAGTAAAAAGCATTAGGTGAATGATTGTGACTATTGACCGATAATAAATAAACAACTGATAAGACACGTTCTGGATTTTTTTTACGTCTCAGAATGGGGTCTCTTTATATTCCAGAGTGAGCCTCAGTGTGTATTTTGCGCAGGGCGTAAATTGTATCCATCTGTATTTTTAGACAAGGGCGTATGGGTAAACCTAAAGCACTTTGAAAATAGTGGTTGACATCCATGATTGGGATACACGTAGGCCGAACTCTCACATGTTGAACACACGAAGGCCTCGCTAATTTTGTTTACTACGCAATACTTTTAGTTCCATTCTCTGCCACCACAGCGCTACTTGTATCGAAAAACAGGAATCGTATCCGACCTTGAAATCTGTCACAAAACTCCGCATCAAATCGTCTTGTGTTTTTCGTAATTTACTGAAAACTCCTTTATTGTCAACTGATTCGTCCGTCTGGCACATCAGCGCCTATACACTGGGCTTGTCGTGTTCCAATTGTTTCGTTCCATCATCTCTTGAACAGAGCATCAAGTTGATTCGAGCTAACATCAACAGCGAGGCGGCTGTCCAAGGCTAGAAAGGGCCGCGACGCATCGCGTAGGTACTATGATGGACCATCAGGACCAGGACGACAGCGTCGTTCCTCCCAGCCTAGATGCGGGACCCACTTCGGAACAGCCCATTGGGGGTCTCGAACACCCCGGTAGTGGAGACTCGCGAATCAAGCGAAGGGCTAAGCGGGTAACTAGGCAGTCAAGTCAGGAAGCTGTGCCCAACGGGGCGGCTTCGGCTCAGTGCACTATTACGAAGATTCTGAAGAACAGCCGGCGTCCGCTGAATGGTTACGGCCGTGGACTGCCCAAGAAGGGTAAGGTCATTTCAGGCATTAACTTGCCAATGCACTCAACGGTAAATTAGTGCCACCTAGTCTTGTAAACTTGGAATAGTGTGTACTGAGTGATTGCTCTCCTTCAGGTGGTGCTGGCGGCAAGGGCGTATGGGGCACGCCTGGATCTGAACTACTAGAGGCCGACGTTGAAATGGAGGACCCAAACTACGACAGCGACTCGCTCGATGACAATGTCGAGCTCAAGTCTGTGGTACCTGTCCCTCCTGATGAGGAAATTCGTCGCTCTGTTGATTCTGTTGTGCTCGAGTACTTTGAGCATGGTGACACTGCCGAGGCTGCTCTGAGCTTTGATGAGCTTAACTGTGGACCCAAGCGGTACATGGTAAGTGTGATGACTTGCTTTAAGGGCGACTATATTCTGATAATTCAAGTACCTTAATTCAAGCCTAACCTATGCCTTTGGCCAACAGATTCCGATGCTGGCTATTGAGACAGCGTTGTCGCACAAGCCCTCTCATCGCGAGATGACTTCCAGGCTTATTTCTGACCTTTACGGGCGTGTAGTGAAGCAACGAGACATTGCTCGAGCATTCGAGTTGTTGCTTGAAAACCTTCCTGACTTGGTAAGCTTTTGCCACTAATCTTCTTTGCAAGGAATTTTAATTTTGTTTATTTTGACCCAAATTAATAACATCCGGGCATTACGTGAGTCAGTAAACAATACGTGGAAGCTAGAATGACATAGCTGGTTTTTTTTTATCTAGTTATGCATTGAAGTATTTCTTGGGCTCATAATTATTTCATCAAGTTTTAAACATATTTTTAAACTCATATTTTTCAAAACTCACCACAAATTTCAACAAACTTTCACGGCATCTCAATTGGCCCCAAAAAAGCATCTCAGTGCAGCATGTTTGACTCTGTCTAAGGTCTTAGTCAAATCTTACGCTAAGGACATAAAATAGAAACCTCCAAATGTTGCTAGGCCCTATTGCTCAATGCAACACAAATACATTGTAGAGCAAACCTACGTAAAATTAATTGACCACGTAACCATGTTCTTGACAGGCGTTGGACACTCCCGACGCGTCGTCACTGCTGGGTAACTTTGTGGCGCGAGCGGTGGCCGACGACTGCCTTCCGCCGCGGTTTGTGGCAGGCTGCCGCGATCGCGCCGAGACTGACGGTGCCCGCGCTGCTCTGGCCCGTGCCGACACGCTGCTCTCCATGAAGCACGGTCTTGTACGCCTCGACAACGTGTGGGGCGTTGGCGGCGGGCTGCGACCCGTCAAATATCTTGTGAGTAGCAAATATAATTTAAAACTGAATTTTATTAAACCAGCAATAAGGTTGGATACAGTTGACATGGAGTCTAAAAGCAATAATATGTTCATCTGTCTGACCCTTATCTGATTTTGAATATGTATTTATTTAGTAAGTTCTTAAAAATTACATTTAAATTGGTTAAAAATGTTTAATAATTCAGAAAGACCTTTAAACCTTGCTTTTAATTTGTTATAAGCACCATATATGAGGGCAATAGACCATGGATATAATGAAATGTTGCTTTTGTTGAGTTAATTTTTTAACAATTACTAACATATGTATCTAGAAGATTATGAAACTATGAAGAATCAGGTAGAGATAATAAAGATAAAGAAATAAAACATGGGCAAGCAATTAAGATCATAATAAAAGTTAGTTAACAGCCCTTTCTGATAACATATGTTTTGAAGTTATAAAATGGAGAATGGGAAAGAAGGAATGCAATGTACATGAGTTGAAAAGCTAGTTGGAAAAGATGAAAGTTGTTGTACAAAGTTTCAGCCATGTCACTGCCAGGATCGGAATCGAAAATAATCTGAATTTTTATTCTTGGATTGACAGAATCAAAATTGTTATTTTTTAACCGATGAAATTGGAATTTTTATTTAACGCAATTTCTGTTCATCACAGCTGACATAAAGGACCTATACTCTGATTCACATTGTTACGGGCTCACATTGTTATGGTATTTGCAGAGCCAGGAGTTTTTCATTTCTGCAAAAAACAGGATTTGTTTAAATACAGCTTTTTTCTTGCAGATGCTTATGTGTTAGATGTCATAGGCTCTGAAAACCTGTATTACATTTTTGGCAATAACAATAGATTTTACTTTAGTTGAATAGTAAACATTCCTTAATCTCAAAGTGCCAAACTTGTAAATCTTTGTACAAAATAACTAATTTGAAGTGGAGGTCTGGGGAATTCCAAGAAAAAGGGTCTGCTGAGATATGCTAGAGATATGTGATGTGTGATATGTGATATGTTCTTAAAGACTTCACCACTTGGTCTCAAGGTTGCTGCATCCTTGTTTATGGTCATATGGGGTAGGTACAGAGGAAAACCAATAGAGATATTCTTGGAGGGGAGAGTGAGTCTTGGCATGTTAGTCATTTCACTTAGAAAGGAATAGGTATTGGACCTTTGTGTGGTTGTCCTTAATGGTCATTCACTTTGAAGATGGCCAGGAGGAAAGAAGTATCAGCTGCATCCAGAGCAGAAGAATAAAGGAAGGAAGGGTTTTATCTCCTGGATAGGACTACTATTTTGTGCAAGTTTTGCAATTCAAAAATAGAATGGGCTAGGTGGAATTCCAGCAATAAACACTTGAAGACTAAAATTCATATCCAGCAAAAAAACATCATGGTATAAAAACTTTGTTTTTTCATTCAACATCAAACAGCAACTTTTTTCTAAATTTCCACTGCCAACTCACCACTTTTTGGTATTTATAATTATAATTTTTGGTTTTATTATCACCACAAACTCCTGGCTCTGGGTATTTGGTATTATGCTGCATTTGGACTTCATTGACATATTGCAATAACAAATTAGTGATTCCATTGATAAACACACAATTTGTTTGTAAGAAATCACCAGATTAGCCTTTTTTTCAAGCAGTTGGTGTCTGCTCTGTAGTAACATCATATTGACTTTAGTATGATTGAAATTAGAGATAGATATCATATGCCCTAAAACTAACCACAACCTTTTCTACCCTTTTCTCAGGTGCGGCAGATGACGCTGCTCCTCCGCGAGTTCCTTTCGTCGGGTGACTTGCAGGAGGCTACACGCTGCCTGTTAGCGCTGGAAGTACCGCACTTCCACCACGAGCTGGTCTATGAGGCAGTGGTGATGACACTGGAGGCCATTAGTGGCCCTACGGAGGAGGCGATGGCGCGCCTGCTCAAGTCCCTGTCCGATGCGGTCATCATCACTCCCGACATGATGGACAACGTAAGGGACACTTGATTCTATTGCACTTTTTTATGCTGATTCCCATTTAACCATTGGTTAAATAATAATTATTCAAAATATCAATGCACGTACGATATTAACGCATTAATAAGATTATTGAAAGTAAGCCAGTCTCAAATGCTAGTAATCCACAAGAAATAATACACTTAAATGACCGAGACTCTACCTCTGGATGAGCTCCACTTTGGTCTGTATGGTAGTCATCGACTGGCAATTTTTGCGAACACAAGTGCTGATACTTGACAAAACCTAAAACCTGATGGTTTTACCTTGCGATAGGAAAAAGTACGCGGACTGGCTTTCATGGCAAGTCATACCTTAAAATGACCAACAGCGTAGGTTAAAAAGACTCTTAGACTTTTCCCTGAACTGAATACAACTTGCTTTTTATTAGTTTGGTGTACTTGTTCATGTCAGTGTTTGCTTGCAATGACGATCACTATTTTCACGTCTTTCACTCAGGGCCTGCTCCGTGTCTACGAAGACATGCCAGACATCTGTCTGGATGTGCCGTTGGCATTCACGGTGCTCGAGCGCTTCCTAGTGCGCTGCCATGCGCTGGGCTTCGTTTCAGCGCCAATGCTGGCTAAGATGCCAGGCCGCGGACGCAAGCGCTTCGTCTCTGAGGGAGACGGTGGACGCGTCAAGACCCACGACCTCAAGTAGACTACGTTTCGATCGGAACTGCTCCTGCCCGAACTGCCCACCTTACCCGGCTTTCTCTTTGGACTCGTTAGACTACGCCTCTGTCTTGATCTGTCTGCGCCTACATAGCGGCAGATCGGACGCGCAATAAAGACACGCTTCTGTCGATTTCATGGGTTTTATTATTTTATGGTTTAGCTTGATTTCCTTAAAAGAAATTCCATCTGCTCAGCGACGGAAGTCAAAGTTGACACGAATGTAACAAGCTGTGTGGGAGAGTTATTTGGTTTTCAAGAGTTATCAAGCGTTAACACATGTCAGCTTTTCACTAGACTAATTTTCTTTATTTTCGCTGTAAATTCTCTGCTCAACCACAAAGTACAGAGAATTTTCAAAGACCACTGTTTGTGGGTTACGCTCTGATTGTAGAAGCAACCACAGTTAATTTAAAACCTAGATAAATTTGTTTTTTCTTAAACCTGTTCAAAAACAGGTCATACATGCTATTAATGCTCACTGTGACTTCCAAACTGATACAAGACTTGAAGTATTCTTTCTTACACATTCTCATAGTATTTGAATTTCTTAAAATGGTTCTCAAGGTTTTTCACGATTTTTAGCAATCGACAGTATTGATTAGCGTTTAGAATAATACTAATGTAATACTAAAATGTACAAATAATGCTTATTGTGCAATTGCGTGTGAGAACATGAGGTATTATGCAAGTGCTAAAAAAGTTTGACAAAGTTTTATTTGCTTTTAGGTCTGTTACGATTTAAACAATGTTCAAAGCTGAGATTGCATGTAAACAAAAATGTTACATACATACTAAGTACAAGTTCTTATAATACTAATTACAGCCCAGTAGCTGATAGTTATATGGCAAATTGGAGCCAGTATTTTGCAAGGATCTCGTTAAAATGATCTATTTCAACATGCCAACTCTGCCGGTGTGTAGGTCAATTACCCTATTGGCTCAGCCTCCCCTCCACCTCCTTCTTTGGAAGCAACTTGGACCAGTCTACCTCCAGCCTCCAACCAAGAGAGAGATATGGGTGCTCGGGGCGTTCTACTGTCGTTACTCCTCGTCTCCGTGCTAGTAACGTTACAGGCACAGAGGCTCGCAAAACCAACCAGAAGTAAGTAGTAATCGTTCGAAAAACTTCTTTCCTTCGATTATCAATATGTACCTGCGGTTTTATTTTTGTTTGGTTCTTAACAGTGTACTTTGCTAAATGGAAATACATTTAAGTCACCTTTTTTGGATTTCCTGACAATTGGCACTATTTTTCTTGCTGATCATTTGTTAAGCACGCAGTTAAAATTGCTTGTTGGTATCAGGAAGTAAAAGGTTCAATGAACTGGAAACCAGTATGCAGATTAGTAGGCTGGCAAATTCCTGCCTCTGGCTGTCAACAGGAGTGGGCAGAAAATGCTCGTGGGATCTCCTTACTGTCTTGCTCCTTGTGGGTCCTGAACTTTAGAAAGTAGAGATTGGAAGAGAAGTCCCCAAATTCATTTTTGTTTAATCTTTGCCAGACTTTTTAATGAGTATTCAAGGTTCATGCTGGTAGTTTCATTTTATTGCAAGTATCTCATTAATAATCATGTCTATGTAACTTCTAAAAATATTACATCATTGAATTCAATGGTTTATATGGCTGATTTCACCAAGTTGAAATCCTGCTTGATCAGCATTTAAGAGCAGTTTTAAGCCAAAATTGACTGTTACAGTTAGCTGAAATTTTGAAAGGTTTGAAATCCTGCTTGATCAGCATTTAAGAGCAGTATTAAGGCAAAATTGACTTTTACTGTTAGCTGAAATTGTGAAAGGTTCGAATAAAGATTCTGGAAAATACACAAATAACTCACATTTAAATTTAAATTTGGTGATGATTCAGGAAGGCACTGTCACATAATGAAATTTTATTTGGCAGCCATCACTATATTCTCTCTGCCTGGTAGGATGGGGGCAAAGACGATGGGGGCTTAACTTTTAAACCGAGATTTGGAGGTGAAAGTCAGTGGTCCCATTAATATAATGTTCATATTTATATTGCACCAAATATTCTGTTTCGAAGTAAACGCATTGCTAAAAACGACATTTTTCTTGTTCTTTGTTGTCTATATTTCTTGGTTTGCTACGATTAAAATATCAGATTTTTTTATAGAAAATTACTGTATATTATATAATCACTCCTAAACGTTGTTCCAGAGCATTTTAAAAGGTGTTGATGAAATCGGCCATTAAGACTGCAGAATGAAAATGCTTAAGCTGAGGAAAAAGAATCTGCAGATGTGTAGAATATTCCCATAAGATAGTAATGCACCAAGTTCAATGCTTTCCATATCTAAAGACCTACCCTTTTGTTCCATTGTGACCGTAGAATTAACAAATGAATACACTTGAAAGTATTTGCCAACGGAGCATGAATTACTTTCAGCTGAAGCCCGCAGACGGCCGGACTGCCCTTTGTGCGATTCTTCTGTCTTTTCGTACTGCAGCGACAAGTTGCTTCATGACGCTTGTTGCTGCTTGGACCCATACCGTACGTATGAAAAGTGTCTGTCTTAACTGGAAATATTAATAAAGGAAACTCTTCTTCATTAGTCAGGACCATCTCCATCAAATTGTCACGAAAAAAAGGGAGACATTGAAATTCAGATCTGATTAGTTACTATAATGCAGTTCACTGAATTATAGGTATTTTTTTCAATCAAATGCTCTTGTTTTTATGTTGCCAAAGTTTGTTGACCAATGGTCAATTTGTGGTGGTTATAACCAGTTTTAAAGTCATTCATCATAATGGTAGGTACGAGTTGAGGGAGCAGACAATAAGAATGCATACGATCTCATTATCATTTTTTTTTTATCTACTCGAAAGCCACATGCTCATAATTGTAATGTTAATTGTAAATTATTGTTATGTGAAATGTGCTGATGAGGAAGGATTGGCTGCAGAGACCGCGCTACCATTACACTGCCGGTTGGCCGACTGTACGTTTCTACACTCCAACACGTGTGCGGAGCACGAGCTCATCACCTCGTGCTGCTGTGACCGGCTATGATCAGGAGCAAGATCAACTTAAGTTCTTTCCTTAGCCTCAAATTTTGGACTTGTTTTAAGATTCTAGACCCTCAAGTTCACATTCCGAAAATAGATTGGCAAGGGAAACTTAGATTTTATTGGCAGGTAATGCAAGCATCAATTTCTTTCTCTTAGATATTTGGTTCATATTTTTTATTGCTTTTTTAAATGATCATTTGTGTAATGCCAAAAGTACCTAGTTATTTTACATCTAGTATATTTCAGTTGTTTTTTCATTAATATCAAATATGTCACAGTAGTAGTGACTGTAAAAAATCTTCACCATAATGACATTAAAAATCTTACTGAAAAGGTGCCATTTTTTTATTCTTTATTTCAATCTAGTCAAGAACAGGTCTTCTGCTATGATGGCTGTTTTCTCTGATCGCCTGCATTTTCGGGAGCTGGTGGCTTGGTCTCCCTACCATGGAAGACTTGTCCAGAGAGATCGATACTGAAATTCGGATCCTGTGTCGAGGCCAGCGCAGCAGTGATCGCCTCATCCAGGTTACTAGCTGTTATAAATGTGGCTGATTTGGCCTGTGAAAGAAAAGAAAATTTAACTACCCATCTACAATCTAAAAGTAAGGTTTATAAGATATCCAATGCTTTAAAAGTTATTTTCACCTTTTCTTGTCGAACGAGCTCTTCTGCTGCTTCGAAGATCACCCTTTGTTTCCTTTCAGTTTCCAACATTTTGTTCAAGGCTGCCTCCCTTGTTGCCACAGCCATAGCTTCGAGCCTGCTTTCCCTCAAAACAGCTACCTTCTGGTTCCATGCCAAGTTCAAGTCAGCGCACGACCTGTACTCATCTTCATTGGCTGCATCTGTGCCTGCAGCTTTTCTAGTCACATCTAAGTTGCTTTGTTCAGCTACTAGAAATCGACTGCAAGCAAACATGTTGAACTTTATTAATGGGGAAAGTGAATATCCTATTTTTGGAGACACTCGTACAACTTGACATGTAGTTCTTCCAGTGGCTTTTATGCAGATTATAACATTCAGGGTTATGAGCGAAGCATATTTAACACTTACGTTATAGCTCGAAGTTGTGTTCGGTAATTGTTATGTAACCTCATCAGTTCAGCGGCCTCATCTGCTGGTATTACAGTTCTTTCAGGTACCCGAAACATCTTGCTTTTTGCAACTGGTAGCCAACGTGGCTTGCGACGCCAGCGTACACACTGAAGGCATGTCGTAGTGAAGGATACGTCGAGATTTCGTGAGCTCAGACGAAGCATTTTCCTTCGTATATGTACTTATGTGCTTATATATGTACTTTCAGGTGATTTCTAACAGCTTGTGCTTTATTATGTCCTTAGATCCCTTAAGACGACTGGATGTGAAGTTAGATCTTCGGGAACGGTCCTTCAAACTTCTTGAAATGTAATCCGTAAGAGCAGAATAGCACCTGTCTATGTAGATAAGGACTTGGTATAAAATTAAGCAAACGTGATCGACATGAGATTGAGACCAAAAATTAATAAAGCAGAAACCACCCAACCCGAAATGTTCGAATGGACGCGTAGCACCAAAATCCTACAATAGAATTAGGGCGTCTAGTCAACATGTCAAATCTATGAGAGTGCGTACAAAGCTTTCAAAAAAGTCAGGAGCATTCAAACGTCGCAAATTAATTGCTTCATGTGAAAATGAAAGGGTTGAGAGGACACACGAAAATCACAACAGAAAGGAAAAGCTTAAATTATCTGAGTCCGACGTTTATCGCATTTGTGAAAATACATAAAATAAAATTGAAATATCTGACGAGTTCGGCAGCCCGCCATACAGGTGCACTACGCGGGATGCCTAACAAGCCATGCGTAATTGTAGCTGTCGAGTCGTGTACCGCATTCGTTTGTATTGTATTCTGAAGCTTGGGGCAAGTACATTGTATTTGTATGTGCTTTTAAGATAATAATAAAATTAATGACAATATCCATAGCAAAATCAGTAATAATATTAAAAGTATGATAAAATTATATACATATGTAAGGGGCAGGGACTATGAGAGTGGTATATTTATTGTAGTGGGGCCAACAGATCATGATGTTGTTAATGCGAGGTATTACCTCGAGATCATAGAAGGGGTTTACCGTTTACGATGAGGAAGGGGAGTCTTTGATGTGGGAAGGGTGATTGTAGATATTGGTACATAAGTAGGGGGGGTTGTGTGTGAGGAGAGTGGTGTGGTGAGGTACCGAGCGAATTTCTATCTTCTTTCTGGTTTCGTGTGTGTGGACGGAGGAGTTGAGTGGAAAGATCGGACAAGGGTGCTAGATCTCTGGTGCTAGTAGCTATCTGTATGAGTGTACAGGTGAGACGGTGAGAGTGAGGATTTGGTGTGCAGTGAAATGTAGCATTCAGGTACATGCTACCTGAATGCATGTACGTGCCCCTGATATTCGAGTTTGGCGAGTTTTGACTTGAAAGCTAAAAAAGAAAAACGATGGACGATTGAAAATTAAGCTTACCGGTTTTTGACGGAAGAAATTATTTGACCGGAAAACAATTCCTCGCAGTCTACTTGCTGCACTTTCAGCAGAGAAATGTATGCATGATGTATGTAAATGATTTTTCCGCCCTGGCCATGGCGGAAACGTCAAATTTACTCAAGAAGTATAGTCTCCCAGTGATTGGTTAATATTTGACCCGCCCCTGGTAATGAAGGTAGTCTAGCGGAGCGACTGCTGATCGGTCAGTCTGCCCTAATTCGCTCTTTGAGTAAGTCAGTGCCGAGTGTATTGTGAAGTTCTGTGCATCGTCAAATAACATGGGCCAAAATAATTCACATAAAGGTGAGAGCAGAGCTTGATTAATATATTCGGCGCCCAAAGGCTGCAACTTTACGGCCTCTTCCCTTAACCCAAAATCCTAAGAAGTGAAGTCCCAAGAAGTAAATTTCGCAAAGCTGACAGTAACAATGCAAGAGTGTGCAACTTTGAATGAATTAATACTTGTCAAGTCGCGAACTGCACTTTTATTGTGATCCCTGGAAGTAATTGAAGCCACTGACAAAGTGTCGTGCTCAATAACGTGCTCAGCAGTTTGAACTAAACCTAAACCTCGTTACACGAATTTCTAGATAAGATCCGAGCTACAGAAAATATGCCAGAAGCTTTTTGCCCGCCATTTTGACCAGTTGCAATAAAGTGAATCACAAAAAAGGGAATTTCTATGCTACCAGTATTCATTAAATTTAATAAACATCTAGATACCATGCTCCATTAATATTGGGCCGCTTCCAACTTCAACTGACCCTCGCCGCAAGAGTTGTGTCCCGAGTGGCCGTCAGGATTACCTGGATGCCTCGATTTTTGCCACAACAATTTTAATAATTTGGACTTCTCTTTTACCTCACGTGCCTCTTAAGACAGATTTCTTTCCAGCCGAATCCTTTCACTGTTACCGCTTCCTATCCATTGCATACCCCCGTTGCGTGAACTTGTAAGTGCGATGGTGTGCTCATATGGTGCCTACTAGTGTTAAGTCGAAGTATTTCATCCGGGTAGGCGTTCCCCGAAATTATCACCCAAGCTACACGAAAATGGGATAAAATATGCCATCAGAAAAGATAGCTCATCGCTGAGATGCTGGTATGCTGCCTCAACAATTTTGTGTTCTATCACTAGACTCCGTGTGGCTGCTAACGTGCACTCAAAGTGCAACCACACTCTTTGGGTTGTGGAGAAACGTATTGTAATTCTTATAAAGCTGCCATAAGAAAAAGCAGAAGATTTTGTTTTTCGTTGAAGAGCACTTCGTTGAAGTGCATGTATTCTAGCAAGCAATTACTTTATCTACTATGTTTCTTAAAAGCCAATTTGCCTATCGTTGCCTATCGAGGGTTTCTGGGAACACTGGTACATTTGGTTGGAATGGAAATGGACCCCTTGAAATTCGGCAGTGTCTTTCCAAATGCGCGCGGGGGGGTCATAACGCAAGGGTCTGACCGGTGCCGAAAGTCTTTTTAATAAAAGGCGAACTTTGATGCAATGAGGTGCGAAAATGAACGCAGGGGCGCGTGTTAATTGATGGACGACTTCTCTCCCCCCCCCCCCCCCCCCCCATACACAATTTTTCTACGAAATATTTGAAATATTATTTAGAGACACATGCAGAGACCTCAGGTGGCTGTATCTAGGTGTGGTGAAGACGGCGGCGCAATTGTTGCCTTCTAGCAATTGTTGCCTTTACCGTTAAATCCATTTCCGCGTATCGAATTCGAACAATGGTTTTATTTTCTGTTTCTACTTGCGACTTCTTAGTAGTAATTTTGTTGAACTAGAACTAAATTTTACTAACAATTACATACTTTCCCGATTTTTCCCCAACGTATCTCTATTTCGTTTTGTAACGAACTACCTCCACACAAATCCTCGACAGCCAACCCAACAATGCTCGTATATTATGATTCATACCCTAGTCGCCAAACCCCGCAAGAACCATTTCCATTGGATGAGACCTTAGTTGTATTTCTAAATTGTCAGTACGATAATTGACAAGTAAAACAAATACAGCTTCTTATGAAAACAATAATTTTAGACCACTACCACTTACTGTCTACAACCTAACTTTATCACAAACACCGGCGGGGCAGGCATGGCGATCGCCCCCGGGCCCAGATGTTTTTCCCTGAAGGGGCGCTCACGAGCGAAGGCTCGAGGGGCCCGCGAGGAGGGAAAAACGTGGCCAGCCGACGAGCCAGGGCCAACTACCCTGTTTTCTGTTTTTTTCTTCAAATCCATCGGAACCAGAGCGGATCTAACGGTCAGCATTTCAGAAAATGCCGACTAGACCTCTGCCCTGTTCGTAGAACATTTTTGATACAAGAAAATAAATGTTCATACATTTGATGAAATTAAAAGTAAGTTAATAACACCTTATTTTCGAAAAATGTGAGATTGACCACTAGGAACCCAAATAACCACTACATTATTATTTAAAGTTCTTGGTAAAACCATGGTATAAGTGGTAGAACTACTTTCGGCTATGATCTGCTACTATCGTCAAATAAAATTAAATATTTTCTATGGTTGACATCGGTGATAGAGGAATGTTAAGAAATTTCAGCTGCAAACTCAACCTGCGAGCTGTAACTTGTAACGTTAGGTCCGTTAGCTTGGCTAACAGCGTAATCGTAGATTCTCTTGAATATCCATAGATATTCAAGAGAATCGCGCTGCTATCCTTCGTCGGTCAGCGCCGCTTTCAGTATGGAACAAAGACAACTACTGGGTATTGGGTGGATTTTTTCTAGTTACTGAATGAGAAATTGTAAGCAAAATAGAACATTTATGATTTTGCACTGGGTATGCTGAAGGGTATTAAAGTAGTAATTCCAAGGCAATTTTCGCGTTTTGCGCACATAGAAATTCAAAAATTAACCCATACAGTCAGTTCGGGTTAGAATTTCTGCTTCGAACGTTGTCACATGCAGAAGTCAAGTAGCACGCGAACACATTACTAAAAAAATATCTTTTCTTCACTAACGATTTAGCATCCGAAATAAAAGCATTTCAAACCTATTTCTTTCGACCCGATGAAGCCTAAATTTCCGACGTTTCAAGTAGTGTTAAAAATCACCTGCAATTCATAATAACCAACAGCTTCGATGACATCCTTCCCGAATTCGAGATTCTGTGCCGTGTGTTCTTAACTCTGCCTATTGGCATCCCAAGAGCGGAGAGAGCGATGAGCTCGTTGCGCCGTCTGAAAGACTAACACCGTTCGACAATGTCCCAGCAGAGGACAAGCAACATTGCTATCCTGTCCATTGAAATGGAGGAAGCCAAAAAATTGAACTTTTCAACCCTGATAGACACTTTTGCCAAGGCAAAAAGCCGCCGTTGTGCCACATTACGCCGTGCACTACGAGAAAATGCGGTAAGAATAGGTTAGATTTTATTTATAAAATGAGGGGGTTAGTCAATAATAATTCCAGTTTCAGTTATACTCAATCAAATTTGGCGCAAGGTGTCTTGTTTCATTTTATCCTATTTAAAGTATAGGATGCCGATGCGGTCCCTTCGATCTTAAGTATATCATTCTTTCTCAATCTGTAATTACTTTGATGTGTAATATCACTGCAAATTGAGTTTGATGTAGTGTTTCAGAACGCGTATGAGACTGAAATATTTGCGTTCTCGTCATGTTGAGACAGCCCAAATTTCAAAATTTGTGGTTAGTTTGTGTTCGTATGTCATTGAATAACCTTGTTGTTTTTTACATTCTTCACCAAAGAAACTGACGATACAAGTCCAGAACGAGAGCTAGCTCAGACCATGGACTACTACCACCGTTCGTCTAATACCGCCTCAACCGCTACTACTGAAGAGGGGACTTTTATCCCAGAAAGAGAGCTCGATCAGACCATGGACCATGGACCAACCGCTACCACTAGAGAGGCGACTTTTATCCACGGGTAACTTAAAATTTAAAGTCACTATCAACTTTTTTCTTGAACATAATAAAAACTTAATACAGGAAAGGCCAGATAGATGTACCTTCATGTACTTGAAAATATTGAAGACATTGAGGAAAGAAAACACACTAGAACTATTTCTAACTACTACTACTACTTCTACTACTACTACTACAACTACAACTATACTACTATTTCTAACTCAAACTATAACTATAACATAACTATACTCTTAACAACTCATAACAGGAACACAAAACTACAGTGTGTGTGTGTGTATTTTTTTTCAAATTAATTCGATTGATGTTAGCCGGTTTGAGTTAGAGACTGGGCCAAAAAATGGGACCAGCACGGTTCGTTTGCTATTATACCTGCACCTTTAAAGGAGATTACCGCGTACGCGATGGAATTGATTCGCAATTTTAGCCCGAGTTGATTGAACTTGGCACCAAATGGTTTGGCGTGTTGGAAACGCTGGTTTCGCATGAGATCACCGAAGTTAAGCAATATTACGCTAGGTCAGGTATTGGATGGGTGACCATCATAAACACGACCAGTTCTGTTTGGGAGAGAGGCTGGAGGGATGAAAGTTAGCACATAACTTTCTTTGCCTTGGTTATCAACCTCTCGACAACCTTGTGAATAATTACAAGTACTTAGGAGTGGTTATCAGCAATAATCTGGCGTGGAAAGATCAAATCGAAAGAGTGATCAGAAGAGGCATACGTACCTACACTAAATTTTGTTATTAGGCAGTTAAGAGGAATGGGAAGTGAAGTAAAAGAAAAGGCATATTTTGCTTTGGTGAGACCAGGGACAGAATACGGTGCCTCGGTACATGGGTCCGCACTTGCCTTTACCATGAATCTAAATGCACGCTTCTGCAGTGTAAACAATCTTTTGCATTTCGATGCACTTCCCCATAGGATCACCCCGTGGGATAGTCTCGATTCTATGTTAGAGAAATACACAAGCCTTGCAGTTTCCAGTGTCGTTGCTTGCATCAACCTTTTTATGAGGTAGCAGTCGGAACTTTCCCAATTGAGAGATTCATCTATTATAATTCCCAGGAACCTAGTCTCCGTTTTCAGGGAAATGCTTTTATTTTTCAATCTAATCAGTGGACTTTCGTTTGGGTATCGCTAGAAAAAAGAAGAAAAATTGATAGATTGTGCAATTTCTTCAGAATAATGACAGGAAGCAGTGGATGGAAAGAGTTGGGTGTAAAGATAGAAATAGATGAAAACAAGTTTGGGTGCCGAAGAAAACATGAAATAATGTAGTTATAAAATATATGAAGAAAGACACAGGCAAATACTCTTTTTTAAATAGAACGGGTAAAGATTGGAATGGAATGAAGAAAAGTGCAATGGAAGGGACTGAAAACAATGTTAACATTTTCAGAAGACATGTTAGAATTAGTATTAGAAAATAGTTTAGGTAAATAGTTTTAGTATATTTTTTCTGCCACCTGTATGTTACATGCAAATTGCAATTCTTTCTCAATCTGTAATTACTTTGATGTGTAATATCACTGCAAATTGAGTTTGATGTAGTGTTTCAGAACGCGTATGAGACTGAAATATTTGCGTTCTCGTCATGTTGAGACAGCCCAAATTTCCAAATTTGTGGTTAGTTTGTGTTCGTATGTCATTGAATAACCTTGTTGTTTTTTACATTCTTCACCAAAGAAACTGACGATACAAGTCCAGAACGAGAGCTAGCTCAGACCATGGACTACTACCACCGTTCGTCTAATACCGCCTCAACCGCTACTACTGAAGAGGGGACTTTTATCCCAGAAAGAGAGCTCGATCAGACCATGGACCATGGACCAACCGCTACCACTAGAGAGGCGACTTTTATCCACGGGTAACTTAAAATTTAAAGTCACTATCAACTTTTTTCTTGAACATAATAAAAACTTAATACAGGAAAGGCCAGATAGATGTACCTTCATGTACTTGAAAATATTGAAGACATTGAGGAAAGAAAACACACTAGAACTATTTCTAACTACTACTACTACTTCTACTACTACTACTACAACTACAACTATACTACTATTTCTAACTCAAACTATAACTATAACATAACTATACTCTTAACAACTCATAACAGGAACACAAAACTACAGTGTGTGTGTGTGTATTTTTTTTCAAATTAATTCGATTGATGTTAGCCGGTTTGAGTTAGAGACTGGGCCAAAAAATGGGACCAGCACGGTTCGTTTGCTATTATACCTGCACCTTTAAAGGAGATTACCGCGTACGCGATGGAATTGATTCGCAATTTTAGCCCGAGTTGATTGAACTTGGCACCAAATGGTTTGGCGTGTTGGAAACGCTGGTTTCGCATGAGATCACCGAAGTTAAGCAATATTACGCTAGGTCAGGTATTGGATGGGTGACCATCATAAACACGACCAGTTCTGTTTGGGAGAGAGGCTGGAGGGATGAAAGTTAGCACATAACTTTCTTTGCCTTGGTTATCAACCTCTCGACAACCTTGTGAATAATTACAAGTACTTAGGAGTGGTTATCAGCAATAATCTGGCGTGGAAAGATCAAATCGAAAGAGTGATCAGAAGAGGCATACGTACCTACACTAAATTTTGTTATTAGGCAGTTAAGAGGAATGGGAAGTGAAGTAAAAGAAAAGGCATATTTTGCTTTGGTGAGACCAGGGACAGAATACGGTGCCTCGGTACATGGGTCCGCACTTGCCTTTACCATGAATCTAAATGCACGCTTCTGCAGTGTAAACAATCTTTTGCATTTCGATGCACTTCCCCATAGGATCACCCCGTGGGATAGTCTCGATTCTATGTTAGAGAAATACACAAGCCTTGCAGTTTCCAGTGTCGTTGCTTGCATCAACCTTTTTATGAGGTAGCAGTCGGAACTTTCCCAATTGAGAGATTCATCTATTATAATTCCCAGGAACCTAGTCTCCGTTTTCAGGGAAATGCTTTTATTTTTCAATCTAATCAGTGGACTTTCGTTTGGGTATCGCTAGAAAAAAGAAGAAAAATTGATAGATTGTGCAATTTCTTCAGAATAATGACAGGAAGCAGTGGATGGAAAGAGTTGGGTGTAAAGATAGAAATAGATGAAAACAAGTTTGGGTGCCGAAGAAAACATGAAATAATGTAGTTATAAAATATATGAAGAAAGACACAGGCAAATACTCTTTTTTAAATAGAACGGGTAAAGATTGGAATGGAATGAAGAAAAGTGCAATGGAAGGGACTGAAAACAATGTTAACATTTTCAGAAGACATGTTAGAATTAGTATTAGAAAATAGTTTAGGTAAATAGTTTTAGTATATTTTTTCTGCCACCTGTATGTTACATGCAAATTGCAGTTTTTTCTAGGAAAAAATGAAAAGAATAAATAAATAAAATAAATAGATATGTGGAGAAATTCTGTTGTTCGCGGTGTACCCTCCTTCAGAAAGGCCACTGAGCCGGTGATCCCCTTGGTGCTCTTTGACAGGAGTAGGCTACGACCCGGCACCGGGTTTTTCCTCCTCTCTTCTAGCCATCTAGTGCATCATCATCATCATCCTTATCATCACCCACTTATTCACCGACGCCATTTGACCAGAGCAATATGACCCGTTGTCAAAAAGTGCTTCGTCAAACCCCACTAATCATCATCATTGAACTTTGCCAAAAGATGAGACCATAGTTCGAAGCAATGTAGTTCGAAATTAATCTTTGTTATTCCTGACATTTTCACAGTAGGCCTACCTACCTTTTGACGCAAATTATTGAAGATTTTTTTGATGACAGTGCTTGTGTATATATACTTTTTGCTGCGATATTTTAATATGGTTTTCGGGTGCTCGACAAGAGCTAGATTTCGCTAATCGCCAACTTCGTGCACAGCCGAAAGCAAAGTTCTTGGCTGTTAGGGCTGTGGGACAACTGCTGGGTGTGCAACAATAGCGTACAGGTTGTCTAATATCTATGATTTTGGACGTTCGATTTTAGAAAATCCTTTTTTTTCATCCCCTCGTCCTTTTTTCATATCCTTCTTAAGGCACTTCAACCCAAGATCTTCACAAGTCAATGTAGTTTAGTTTCCTATACTGACATTAGACAGTGGATTTTCAGGTTATACAACTCCTAAGCTTTTGTGAACTTTGAACACGTTTGTATCAGATATTGAAAGAAACAGTATTATCGAACACACATATGAATGTTTTCCAAGTTGATCTTAGCTCTTAGAAATGAAAGATATGTCCATATTTTTACAATGAAGTAGTTACCTACCTAGGTACCTATCTTACTGTTGTTTGTCTCAGAATCAGGTTAGAGGAATATATCTACGTCAACTAAACTCCCTCTGCAGATTGATTCTGTCACATTATATAATGTTTTCACTTAACTGTTATTAATTTATTTTTAATTATTTTACTGTGGCCCCCATGGTTCGTTAAAAGCCATAATCCATAACCATAGCCAGAACCAAAATCAGTGGCTGGGTGATACAGCTGCAAATAATGATTTATAACAAATAGTTTCATGCTCCCGTGAATTATATATTACCACGAGACATTAATAACTCGAGACTCAAATTATTTTACTGTAATCTAACCAGGCTTTTGCATGTTGCAGAGGAATGGATGACGACGGCCTCTTAGACTGCGATGGTGACATCGAGTTGGGCGAAGACGACGAGGATGCTCTGCTTGCAGACGATTTGTTGGTGAGCAGCTGTGTATATCAAGTCTCTTCAAGTGGTCTTACAATTAAGATAATTTTTAACAAAAATGTTCCCTTTTTTTAAGGATTCGGGTCGATACGGACAACCTGCCGAGGACGTCCTCGATCTTAATCCTGAAAATGATCTCGAATGTGAGCTGACTACAGGTCTGTCCAAGCATTATCAACGTAGGTACCTTCTTAAGCTCACTGCTTGACTGCAAGGATTGAATGCACAGTGTGCCCCAAGTGTGTCTTAACTAGGCCTTGTGTAGCGACTGTGCATTTGGGCCTCAATAAGGCCTGTATGTTAAAGGTTACCTTCGGCCTGTAAGGGTGATCTGATCTGAGAGCTGAAAGGGCTTTATGGCATAATTGACTGGCTGCCCTGATTTGCTCTGGGAGCGAACAGCGTGCCAGCTGAGCTTGTGTCTTATGTACAACAGCTTGTGACCACGTGTTTGGGTGGGAGAATTCTCACTTAAAGGTTGTACAATCTCAGTGGAGAGCTTGGGATTATGGGGAAAGTTTTCAATTCAATCCATTGCAAGCCAGTCACTACAGCATTGGCTTATAATCATATGTAATGATGACAGTTTAAAAAACGTTGCTTTGTGCCATATTTCTTTTTTATGTCATCTAAAAAGCCAGTAAATTTGTTTAAAAATAAAAACTCTAGGTATAGACAAATATCTACATGAAAACTGTTCAAGCAGGCACAAAGCTCAGCAAGATTTTGTTGCAGAGAGTGACAAGGCACATGCTAAAGTGATCTTGCAATATAAAACATACCATCTTTGTTGGCAGCAGACCAAGATTCCGCCTTCGATAATACCCACGAAGAGGAGTCGGACACCAACCGTCAAGATAACTCGTTTAACGTACTTCAAGATGAGTCTGATGATGATGAGGATAAAGATAACTCAAATCGAGATCGATTTAAGTCGGAGCGATCACAGATTTTACCTCCGATAAGTTCCATCGCGATCCCGGACTCTCTCGGTATGTGCTAACCACTTTCAGAGAATATGAATTAAACAAAGCTAATACTCATGCTGTGTGGAGTTTGGAGGATTTCATTGGCATATTCTGTGGTTTTGTTTTTAATTTCAGTCACTTGCAATAGAAATAAGAATTACTGATATCTCGGTCACTGTAAAAGACGAGAAAACTTACCTTTTTTTGGATAGTGTTTCTGGTGTTCTCGTATCTAGTAGGTAGCTAGTCTAATTTACATGTTTCATCTTGCATGTTCAGTTGTGAAATAATCTTGGTTTGATCACTGTTGAAATAGGATTGGACCCAAATCAATTGCTCGTCATCTATAATTTCCTATTGTAACACATTTTAGAAAATCAGACTGTTAATCTTGTGGCATTTTAGGTTTGTGAAGTTATTTTTCTTCTATTAGTTCATACAATTTGTTCGATTCAATTGAATGCAGTTCTTGTCTGGTTGCCTGAACTAGAATTAATATTCTTTTCTTGTTTTCCTGTCTCCCTGATAACTTATCGAAAAGGCAAGGTTTAAAGCTGCAAGTAAGCTAAGCTGCATTTTGCCTCCCACTTTAACTCTGAAGTCGGCATATTGTGAACTTGATTTTCAACCGCTTTGTGCAGAAAACGTGGTGCCCCGAGTCTCATCGCCTGAAGCGCCGCGAGACCGATGGCAGCATGGCCGACGCGGGAAACGTGGGGCCGGCGGCCGACCAATGGGCCAGATCCGGCCAAGCTGCCAGCTGCCGTTTGCGCAACAGAACCAGAACCGTGGAAACCATAACCAGCGCGGCGGATACCGTCCGCGCTTCCAGCACAGGGGCGGACACGTACCCAATGTCACTGGGCCCAAGAGGATCCTCATTAACCCACACTTTCAAGGAGCTGTGCAGCCACAACCGGGCAGTGGTGAGTTGAAATAAACCTGATTTAAACTTGGTTATGGGTAGTGGCATAAAAAGTGAGTATGCATGCCAATTAGTCCCCCTCCCAACCTCCTACCTACCCAAACCCTGCAGCAAATATCAAATATTGTGCTTTCTGTGCATTAATTAACTGAGACAATTAATGAGGTTGACAGGATGAGTACCCTAAAACATTTTGCGGGCCTAATGTCATTTTGAAAAACATTACAAATCATCTACGCTGATGTCTGTCATTTTCCTTTTAGTCGTGCCAAGATGTGTTTTTTTCGAGCCGACATTATTTCTTATTATTTATTGTTTCTTATTTACTACTTCAACTAGTTTTAATCAATTCAAGTATCGCCGTCATTGCTCAGCTAATTATAAACTGCTCCGTTGAAATTCTTGGAGCAAGAAAAGTGCACTGGAGGTGACTCAAGAGAGAGCAACTCTGCCAGCCGACCACGCTTAAGTTTTACTGGGGCAGAGCAACACGCCCAGTCAAACACACGGATCGCTCCCAGTGCGCACCCAGAGCACTCTGGGGCAGCCAGTCGTTGCCACTAGTCGAATGGAGCCATTGCGTTGTTGCTATGGTCAATAATTAATTATCATTATTTTGCTGATAAATTGTTATTTGCTGCTTCCAGGGCGGCTCGTTTGGGACACCGCCAACTATCAAGATCCGCCCATGAACACATTTCAACCCCCGGCTGTGGATCATTTTCAGCATGTGAGTAATCCCAGCTTTGTTAAACCGTGATAAAGTATTTTAAACCATATTCTCACAAATCGGCTCATTGAGGTTTTAACAATTTGAGTTATTGTGCAATCGTGGGCTTCAGGGTTTATTGTCTGTGTTTTGGTCTTGTTCCTAGCTCTTGTGTCTTTGCTACTCTAGAAGCATAAAAATAACAGTCAACTAGAGTTTCTTACTCTGTCATGCCTAATGTGTTTTATTATTGGTGCTGATCCAAGCTATTTACCTGGATTGTTAAACTTCGTTTTAATTGATCATTCTGCACGTGTTCGTTGGCATTTTGCCAACATCAAAATTCAATTGAAGGTATGATATGCACGCTACGCTTAGGAAATAGATGAGGTTATCTGGCTTTTATTGTAGATGGCTGACATCAGTCTTGGTGGAACCCTTTTTAAAAAAATCTGACACATTTTGGTGGAATTTTTAATATGAATTGTGTGATATTATCTATAATAACTGAGGAGATAATTGGCAGTTAATATTAATATCAGGGGAAGGGAACAGAAAGAAATGCCAGGTGGCAAAATGTCAATTGATAACATTTTGGTGTCTTGTCTTGTTTACGATGGACTAAGATGAACTTCTTCTGCCTCTATCACCTATATACAAATTATCTACTATTTAGATCTACTTCAAACGAGACACACAGCCAAAATGTTACCAACATGCATCTTTGCTCATCTCCTTCTTTCTTCTTCTCCAGTTATTATTATATTATACATTTTTTTTATGAAGCGTCTTTATGGCGACTGGTGAGTAGCAACCAAAGCACAACTGATGTATTGCTCAACTTAAATCTGTGTATCCTCATGCAGTGCGTCTTAATTCCATATGTATCAGTGTTAGAAAACGAAAAGTATTACTCATTAAACTTCAAAACAGATGTGATATGTATATAAATATACTCGGAGGTATAGGTATATGAGGTTTTATGGATTCTTAAAGTAGAATACGTATGCTGAGTACTTGGGGAACCGTTAGTTTTTACTTTATCCCATTATAGAATTTGACTTTTCGAGGATATTTATATTTCATTCTACTATTAGTAGAATGCCACTTGAAGGTTGAAAAAATAAAATCATTCTTTGTTGGTATTCCCCTGATTTCACTCCAAAAAAACAAAACCGCAGGCAAAACCCATTCTTTTCCCTAAGCCGCAGGTAGGAATGCCACTAACCAACAGTAGAATTGTGATAAAATGAATATGTGTTATCTCCAGGTTTTCTCGTGCCAAAAACCAAAAATTTCATGTCACCTGACTTAATTTTAGACCGGTCGCGAACCTCGCCCGTTGCAGGGTCGTTCGGACGAACCAGCGCCGTGGATGTACCAGGAACAGGCTCTGCCGTCGCCGTGGTTGGAAGGATTTGGCCCCGGATCCGATCCCAACACACATTATCAGCAGAACCAACTGCAACACCAGCAAGAGCACCATCTACAAAACCAACAGCACCAACAGCCGGTAAGAATAAATAGATATCGGTTTTAGAACGTTCAACAATGGAGCTTTCGAGATAAGTTTCTCATTCCTGTCAGTGCCTGTGTTTCAATGGCACATTAAGAAATAACAGATCATTGACAAACAAAAAACATCTTCTGGCTGATTAGTTAGCTTGCTTGGCTGGTTTGGCTGTTGCCAAGCAAATAACAAGTTAATGGACTGTTAGGTTCTTAATGGACCACTGAAAAACTGGCCATTTGATTTTTTAGCTGCTGTTTTTTTTATTATTTGATTTTTTTGTAGCAGCGTTATATCTGTATTGCACTAAGAAGATGATAAATCAAAATATAAAATCAATGAGACTTGGCTATCTTTTTTTTAAGACCCTTTATTAAGGTGAGACTATGTGCTTCATTAGTTGCTTTCTGGAACTAACTGGGTCTTCTTGCCCAGTGAACAAAATCTTACTAGACCCATCCCGTGAAGACAGTAATGTACTGAACTGGGCGTTCCAAAACCTACCGTCACATCAAAAACAGTTTTCTGGGAGGTATTGGACCTACCTTCTGTAACCGAACGGTTTGGCATGTTGGAAACACCGGTTCTCGTGAGATCATCGAAGTTAAGCAACACTGCGCTGAAACAGGCCTTGGATGGGTGACCATCATACACATGACCAATTCTGTTTGGGAGAGAGGTTGAAGAGATGACATTTAGTATAGCAACTTCATTAGCCTTGCTTATCAACCTCGCAATAGCATGGATTTGTGGAGGAATCCTGCTGTTCACGTTGTACCGTCCTTCGGAAGGGACTTTAAGCCGGTAGTCCCCTAGTGCTGGCACTAGGTTTCCCCTACTTCCTTCTAGGCTAGGTTAGGTTCATTATCATCCTCATAATCATCCGCTCTTTCACCAACACCATTAGACCAGTGCCGCAGGGCCAGTTGTCAAAACAGTGTGTCGTTAAACCCCAATAATCAATCATTACCATCTGTAGATTTTACTGGCAGTCTACAGGAGTCAGTAAATCTAGGTCGCTTTGATTGACTTAGATTTCCTGGATCCAGTAACCGATATTGTTCTTTGGTTATTACATGGGAGAATGCTATCTTGTACAACAGAGTTAAGCAGTTTGTTTTTTATCTTGTTTATACATGGGTTTCTCACCTATGTGAGCATACCTCTTTCAATTCAAAATGTTAAACCATGGAATAAGAGACAATAACAAAAGATAGGAAGGATATATGTTTATGTTATGTTTTTTTATATATGTTTTTTTTTTTTAGATACTAGAATATAAGATTCAGTGAAAATTGCACCAGATCGTATCGAGAACTTTGAACCTCTTTCCATAGGATATGCGATATCAGCAGCCGAACACGTTCGCAGCGCAGCCATTTCCACAGCCCGCGTTCAACTCTCAACCGATCGGCTCGAACGAGGCAGAATTGGAGCAATTACGCTTCGAGGAACAGCGGAGGATCAGCCATGAGCAGCTTAGGATCAACCATGAGCAGCTGGTAAATTTAAATCTTGAGCTAACTTGTTAATGAAAAGTTCTTCAGGCACATTCACAATGAGGTTCTAAAAGAAGCAATTTAAAATCGATTCTAAATAAGTATTACCATGTTAACTAAGAAATGCAAGGGACACGAGCCCCGAGTCTTATCTAACCTCGAGCTAACAGCATATTGCTGGCTGTGGCAGTTCCATTAAAAGAGGAACAGATTTTTAAGCTAAGGCTATTAACAGAATTTGGTTATTTTTATAGGAGTAAACAATATTGTTTGAAATTTAATTAAGAAACTCGAAACCGACTGTTCCTAGAAAGACACGGTTATTAATGTATGAAAATTGGAGCTGTGACTTAAGAAATTAATATTTAAATGTCTTAATATGTGTCCTGATTCAAGTCCCTAATAAACCAGCAGGAAGAAGAGAGACAACTCGAGATGGACTTCCAGGCTCGGTGGGCCGAGGAACAGAGGCATGAGGTGATGATAGTAATAATTTAATTTTACTTAAAACAATGTGTTATAGAAAGGTTGCATTATTTTTTAATTATTTACATGGCTGTATGTTACATTTGTACACTTTTATCACATACATCACTTATATACTACATATTCAATATACAACAAAGGCATATTTATTTTCTTTTAAAAAATTATGCGTCAGGCAGCTAAAAATTCTTTCTCTGAATAAAAGCTGTTAGAGACTAAGAACGTATAATTAAATTGGTTATGATTTATGAAACTTATCTTAGAGCAATGCGTTGCGTTGAACAATACAAATTCAGCGTGAGACTTTTCTATTTTACAGGCATTGATGCGGATGGAAGACTCGATGGCACCGCCTGTACAAAACTACGAACGACAAGTTATGTTCACCAGAAATGCCAACACTTTTGACCGTCACGAGCGAGAAATGGAGGTTAGTAAATCGACAGTTTTAATGACATCAGCGGATCTTAGCACACTTGGTTTTGGGCTTGGCTTTTGGTTTTACTTTGGGCTTAGATGCTGATAAAACATTCATTTTTTTGGGATTCCTAATTTTTTCTGTACAATGAACACTTATAAAACTTATTAGGTTTCTTATTTTCATGTGTTACATTGGATATAGAGCATGAATTTTATAAACAAAAAATCCTATTACACTTTATTAGGCAAATATATTTATGCATTCAGGAAAACCATTGCATTTCTAGTGTGCATGCTCGTTTAACGGCAGAAAAATTAACCTTTTGCAGGAACCTCCTGCACGGACATTTGCTGGACAGCCACACTTCTCTGCTCCACCTCCACAGAACGCAGACTTCTATCCCAGGCCCCCAACAAACTCTGCGTTTGAATCGAGCGACTCGTTCCCTTATCGAAGTCCCGCTCGGCAATGCCCTCCTGGCCACCAGCTGCCTCCCCTTTTCAGCCAACCTCCTCCAATTCTTCCCGTGCCTCTGGGCCAACACAACCAAGCACCGCCATTACTAAATAAACCTCCTCCCATGCACGGTCAAGGTGTGCCTGGTTTCAACAGGCCTCAAAATTTGAACAATCTAGGACCTGCCATGCACAACAAACTTCCCAGCTTTAACAACTTCATCCATCCGTATCATAGTCCAAGCCACTCTTCGTCGAGAGACGAACGACCGTTTCGCAGCTTGGTGCCACAGTCACCATATCAGAGCCCCACCCATTCCGTTTCATCTGGTTTGCCAGATTTTGATGCGAGACAAACAATTGGTAGACCGATTCGCCATGTTTCACCACCTCCGCAGCAGTTGTCGATGAACCCATTCGTCCAGCCAAACCGCAATCAACCCCAAACTCACCAGCAAAACCAACAGCAAACGATGCAGAATCGTCGACAAGTCTTGCAAGTCGGTCAACAGTCACAAAAAATGCGACTGGCGGCCGAAAACGGACAGCAAGCTGAGCCCAATCGTCGTGTCGTGTTATCTAGCAATCTTCAGCAAGTGCGGTCTGCCAATGAAAGCTTGCGGGCGAACCTGCAACAGGTGCGGTCGATTAGTGCTGCTCAGGATCCTGCACTGCGAGCTCGGCCAATCCAAGAACAAGGACCTAGAATGTCACGTCAGCAAATTACGACACAAAATAAAGCAGCCCCACTAATTAGGCAACAAGCCCCATCAATACGCTTGCAGTCCTCATCAACACGACAACCTGGCCCAAGTCGCCAACCTGGCTCTACCTTTAGGCACCCAGGGCCTGCTGCCAGACAACAGCGACCTATTCGTCAGCAAGGACCCGCTCTTCGGCAGCAAGGACCCTCTGTCCGCCAGCAAGGACCTTCTGTCCGCCAGCAAGGACCCTTTGTCCCCCAGCAAGGGCCCTCAATTCGTCTACAAGGACCCTCTGTTCGTCAACAAGGACCCTCTGTACGCCAACAAGGACCCTCTGTTCGCCAACAAGGACCCTCTGTACGCCAACAAGGACCCACTAACCGACAACGAGGGTTGAACCAACCAGACCAGCAGGCACAAGCGCAAGTAGGGCCGTCTTTGCGTCTTGTATCGGCTACAAAGCGTCACCAGGGTCCTTTCGAAGATGAGGCGAAGAGAGCAAGGGTGAGTTGCTGTAATTCTATGTATGTTGGTGCGTCCTTTTCTCAGGGTGCTGCAATCTCCTGTTTTTGGTTTTATCAAAAACTCTAGTTAAATTGGTTGAAATGGTAAAATTTAATGAAACACCAGTTCTCTAGTGTCCCCTATGTTGTAGAAATAGCATTGCGGTCCATAAATAACTAGTGAGTGGACTGCGGCCTCGTCCGTGCAGTGTCCACTTCATCATTGGTTATTAATTACTGATCAACACGGATTCTGCCTACCTACCTTACACTTACGGTGTGAATTGTCTGCAGTTGGCTGCCCCAGAGCTGGCCTCTGGTGAAGCTGAGAATCCTTACATGGAGGAGGCAGAAGAAGGCGACGACGAGTTGCGCAATTACCGCGCACAGATTGCGAAGCAGAAGAAGCTTCGCGATGCCGTTTTGTTGGCGAAGGAGTCTCGACGGCAACAGGGGGTCAGAGACCGACTGCTTGCACTTGAGCAGCAGCAGCAGGCAGAGGTCGGAGGTTAGTGAGCATGTTACTACTGGTGTTTTCTGCGGTTATGTTTCTTTCCACGCTAATTGCTAATGTTATATCTTGGGTTTTAAATGCTGAGAACCTTTTTTGGTCTATATATATGTCCTCTCCTGGTGCTTTCTTCTGAAGTTAACTCACTAGGAAACAGGTTATAAGGCAGCATTATAAAATATTCCTGTTTGGAAGTAGCTTTTCTAAGTTACGGAGAGAAATTCCATACAGCAACACAAATATGTTCAACACTAGTTGCAGGTTTCAAAATTTAAATCGTTCCATTAAGTCGTTCCAAATGCCTTTTTGTTACATTTTGTGTTTGTAAATGATTTATCCAATGGGTAGCACAAATATTATGGAGTGCTTCCTTTATTGCATTTAAATTTTATTTGTTGTGCTTTTATTCCCAGGTTACCTTTCCAGACAATCCTAAAAAGTTATTTCAATCAAGCTTAGCGCAGTGCCCTAGAATTGCCCTAGAATGCCCTAGAATTTTAATAATTTGTAAAAAAAGACTGGGAGACAGGATAGAACGTAACTCAACTTTTCGAAAACAAAAATGCCGGTTGTAAACGATGTAGAGAGTTGCGGTGCAGCCTTGCTCATATTGGTTGCAGAATAAGTGAGCAAGGCTGTAGCGGAAACCATAACAACTTTCGCTACAAGCTTTTTTCATTATCATGCATCTGTGAGTTAAGATTCGTTCTATCGACTCCCCAATACTTATGTCTTTAATTAGAGGTTTTTGTTGACCTCTGAAGCCAAAAAGGGATGTTAAATTCCTTTGCTTTTCCTCTAGAATCTCATTTATTCTGTTCTTCTTCATGCACTTAAAATATTGTCCTACTAATCTTAAATTTGAAAAATAAAAAAAAAAACTTGTAAGTTGATTTAATTTGCAACAACAACTTAACTGAAAAATATTCAGTCGATCAAGCCGCGTCTTTTCATTCTCGCATTATTCTAAAACCTTACCTTACCTCGTCCTTAACAAATTTGACCAGGATCCAGCTTTTGACTATTAATTTTGTTGCAGATCAAGATGCACTTCAAGTCGGCGAGGCTATCGCTACGATAGTTAACGCACCGTTGATTCAGCGCAGGATGGGACAGAATGGAAACCAAAGGAGGTAGCTTATGATGGCCAACTAATCAACAGTGACTCACGTGCTTCAATTTGTTTGGTAACAATTCTCTGTACCTATAAATTGTTCTGGGATCAGAGACTGAAAATTAGGATATTTGTTTGTGGTTGTTGCTCTGCAACTAAGCTAAACTTATTGCAGTAGATGAGGCAAGCTAAAACAAGCTAAGACAAGATAAGCCATAATAATAAAACATAAAAATATCAGGGCTTGCTAAAATATCAGTTTAGCTAAAGAAATGTCAAGACATTGATGAAAGGTGGCTTTCAGCTACTAGTTAGCCAGTTCTTACGTAATGTCGCAAGGTTGCTAATTTTTGTAGTTAAGAGAAAAAGAGTGCACCAGCCATGTTGCTACTACCGTTGAGTGTGCAGGTTATAGGTAGAGAGAGAACATTAATTTTCATACCTTGATAGAGAAACCGGCACAAGTTACAAAATGTTAGGAGATTTATTTATTTGTCACTTAGCATTCAAACCCCGGTTTAAATAGTTTTTGTCAAAACTAGTGCCAATATTAGATAAAGCAGACATGAGTCTAAAAACCAAAATAGTTAATGTTGAAGTTTCTGCGTGAACGATGGCCACCAAATGACTACCGTCAAAGATGGATGGTGCTGGAAGACGCCGGTAAAAGAAAGAGGCGCAGTTGTTCGGAATTCCCTATTTCTCGAAAGTTACACGCCTTTGAGACTGTTTACGCTAAAAATAAACTTTATTAATTTTTACTTCGACGATTAATATTCATGTAACGGTTTGTTAAAAAGGACGGACAAAAGCATCATCTGTATTTGTCTTCCATTACCACATGTGGCCGGCTTCTTTGCTCAGCAGATACCTCAACATTAACATTCTCTCTCCAACTACAACCTGCACACTCAATGCTACTACCAAAGCCGTCTCCACTTCATAAAGAACTACATTAACTAACATAAAGAAGCATTACTTTAGCCACCGGCCAAATGGCAGCTGAAGGCTATCCTCAATCAATGGTTGAGGCTTTCAAACAATTCAAATGTGAAATCTGACTCTTTCAGGTTTGAACTTTTATACCTTTATTTATTTTCTGTCTGGAATGCCATAGAGAGCACCATCAGTAACATTTTAAAGACATTGTAACCTCTAAAGCATAATACGAGCGTAGAGTTTTTCTTTTCTGGGTGGGTCTGCAAATGCCTGCTGTGGCCACCTCAATTTTCCTTTTTCATATTACACCCTTGGGTGTTGAGATTTTGAGGACTACTATGTAAATACTAAACTCATCTAAAAGTCTTAATTATAGTGACTTTATGCTAAGATTCCTGATAATGATTAGTTTCTGCTACGCACATCTAATAGAGCAAAGCTAGTGCAAAGTGTGGCTCTGTCTACTAAAATGCCAACCACAACAATTTTGGATTTTGGTTATAAAAAACCCCCATTTAAATTTGAATGCTTGCAGGTTTTGGTAGCAAGTTGATTTAGGAGTGAGGCATGCTAAAGGACCATTCCTGAAATTAGGCTCATTTTAGTGTCGTATGCTTGGCAATCATTTTTGAACAGTTCTTCTTTACTGCTTAACTTTCATAAATGAACTATATGTTGTTAATAAAAGTTAAGTTACCGACCATAGCCTTGCGAGATACCTGCAAATAACAATTTCTGATTATACTATGTTGAATTTGTAATGCTATAAAGTACAATTTTCATTGCAGGTCTGGTGTTTACTTTTTACCAGTCCTTTCCGTCCTTTTATAAGAGGTTGGTTGCCAAGTGACATGGTCCTGCCTCGGTATTAGTTGGACGGTAATGAGGTTAACATGTGAATTGAAATGGAAAGGTATTCCTACAAAAAATGTAGAAGGGTTTGTGAGTAGTAGACAAGCTTGTCACTGTAGGTGTGGAAATTAATAGATTGTGCAGTGGATATCTCCAATCTGACAATATTTTTCTTTTATCTGGCTTAAACAGTCCGCATTATGACATTTCAAAAACTAATTGGGAATTGAGCTTTGTATTTTCTCTCGTACATGAGCCTAATTTATCCCAGGAAATTGTTCGGCAATCACGTGAAGATAATCTCATGCTCGGTGTTTTGTAGTTGTTTAATGGACTGCATTGATCAGAATATCCACACATAAAATACACAGTTGTACCAATCTGTGGTTGTACGTTGTTATAAGTCTGCTTACACTTATTCGACTGTTTGTTTTTGCCATGAGTGCTTTCACAGTAAAAAATATCAATCGATTTTTGGTAGCGTTTGTTGATAGTACTCACTTGCCCTCTCAATTCCCTCCTTCAAGATGAGCATAGTGATGGGATGGTTCCACCACCGGCGGCTACGGCCGATTCCTTTCCATTCCTAGCCGCCCTAAAAAATTAAGAAAAATAGGGCAAAGATTGTAACTCCGTGTGAAGCGAAGTGAAGAGAGAGAGAGATGGAGAGAGAAATTCTTTCCGGATTAACTTAAAAAACTTGTAGGCCATATAGGACATCCACAGTCAACATGTACAATGTACCAAACAAAAAATACCAAATTTCTTGCACTGCCTAATGTCGTGAGAAGGTCCAACAACGGGGTGAAGGCTAAGCGAATTAACATCCTAGCTTTAAGAGTTGAGAGAAATCATATCAATGCTAGGTAAATACATACGAGCAGTACTTATTTTTTATAGTATTTTCTCCATAAAAACCAGGCGATACGCATTTTAATTGTTTATCGTGCCTGGCCTGTGGATCCATAGTGCGCAAGCATTAGCAATTGATACAATTACAGAATTGGCGCCTGCACAGTGACCACACTGTATACACCGAGACGTGGCCACCTCAAATCAATTGATATCGCGCTCCATTATGATAAGACACTATATCGACGGATACCAAAAGTGATATCACCAATCTGACAATCACTGCCACAGCGACGTGTCCCCAGTGATCATGTTGTTCATCACAGTGCTCCTCGTCATCTTTTCAACGGCAACCTCATCGATGCCGCCGCGACCAGTCGTGACTACCTCGGATGGCGCTCTTCGGGGTACAACGATGACCACCCTCGGGGGTCGTACCGTGTACGCTTTCCTTGGTGTTCCGTACGCGCGACCTCCGTTGGCTGAACTCAGGTTTCAGGTATGCCACGACGGCGACCCTACGAGTTCAGTGACGGACTTGCAAAATTGCGAAGGACGTATACACAGTGTTAATCTCATAGCTACGGCATACTCCACAGACTTCTGAAATTTGCGTCAATTCTAATGAGAAACAAACTGGATGGGGTTTTGAAATTGTCTTTTCCACAATCTTACATCATTCACGATTAAGTTGAACAGTGCGTTTCAGTAAGATTGTGGAACAGGCCGGTTCATCTTGGACAGCTGCCTTATTTCGCCCCTTAGCAATATTTTATGAAAAATGTTGCGTTGCACTGGCCTCTCACTGGCGCTGGGAAAGAAGAGCCTCATCTTGACTACAGAGTTAAGAAATATACTATTTCGATTACTTTTTAACAATCTCCAAACTCAATACCCAATTGACGATTGCAGCTACACTAATTTCGAGTGATCCGTTCGGGAAATCTGCACGAAAATTACATCACTAACCCCTACCCATTGCCAGGAAGTTATTTTTTTCCGGTACCCTCGCTAACGCGTCTTGTGCTTGTCTTACAGCCGCCAAAGAGGCCAGAGCCTTGGGAAGGTGTGCGCGACGCTGCGAAGGACGGCGACCGCTGCGCGCAGCTCACCTTTCCGGAACGAGATTTCGATGGGTCAGAGGACTGCCTATTTCTCAGCGTCTACACGACCCAAGTGAGAAGGGACTCGATCTATACCCAGACTCAACGAACAACCGCTTGTTGATCCCATTCTCCTGGCCAATATAGTTATTTAATTAAAACGATGTATACCTACCTAGATAACTGCTGATGCACATGCTTATATCGTATGTAAGCACTCCTTATCGTATGTACACCCCGCTATGCACTATAACTGTGATTTTACTCCTTATCAACAACCGATTTTATCCAGTTCCAACTTACAACCATCTTCCTATATTTGTTTTATATGATCTGACATTGTGTCACTTTTTCACTTTTTTTGGTTCGTTCCTCCCTTGTCCCTACTGAAACAGGCAACGGGCTGCAACTGCAATGTCTCACCATGGAATGAAAGGCACTTATGACATAACCATGCCTGCGGCTGATTTGTTACGACTAGAGTTGAGATCGTTCTCTTTGTCGTCCAATTCTGAATAAATGAGCCTCAGTGCCCAGTGGCAAGAGGCATCTGATCAGATTTTTAGAAAAAAAAACATTGGTTGGTGTCCCCTGTCATGTACACGCGAGTAGAATGCTTCCACACATCTAAAAGTGCAGCATGAAGACAGGTCAATATTGTCCAACAGCTTCCCACGGAGGGCACAGACCTGCCTCAAGAGGACCTTCATGACGTCGTTGTACTGTTACACGGAGGCAGCTTCCAAAATGGAGCAGGGGACAGCCTTGCTTTCATGCCCGACCACCTCCTCGACCACCCTATCGTGCTGGTCGGCGTCAACTATCGCCTCGGGCCCATTGGTAATACTCGCCGTTGATGTCCTGTCTATCAATCATTCGTGGGACACTCGATGAAAAGTTACTCTGTTGCTCACTCAAATCAATTTTGAACTATCGCTGGTAAAATTATTGTTGTTTCTCCCCGAGGCCTCAAGACATGGACTATTGACCTCTGTGATCTATTGACTCTCATCTGCATATAATGGGGGTTGGGGAGGAGGGGAAATAACGTGCCATGTAAATTCCCGAGGATATCATGGGTAGGTATCGATGAAAATCCTCCCTGACTTAACCCTTGACCGTCACCCACAGGCTTCCTGGCCACCAATGACGAGCACGCCCTCGGCAATGCGGGACTGAAGGACCAGGTAGAAGCACTGCACTGGGTACATCGTCACATCCACGCATTCGGGGGCAACGCGGGCTCCGTGACCCTTCTGGGCGCCCAGGCTGGGGCGTCTTCGGCCCATCTACACGTATTGTCGCCACTCTCGAGGGATCGCTTCCACGGCGTCATATCGATGTCCGGTACCGCGCTCTCGCCTTCTGCGCTTGTGTCAACGCCCGTTGCCAAGCAAAGGGCCATCCAGTTGGGAAAACTCGTCGGATGCGATAAAGAGGTTGGTCGGAGGAAGACACTGAGAAAGAGAGGAATTGTTGTTTTTCACCAATGTTCATAGCCCTAATATTGTATAATATCAGGCAGAAGCAAGCTAGTTGTACCGTTGTACTAAAACTTTTATATGGGCTTTGCAAGTAAAAAGTCGAGCCGAAATTGACCCAAATAAAGAATACGACCAAGTAGATCAAGGCTGCACGCATCACTATTGCCCTGATTCCAACTACGTTAATCTACGCCTTCAACTTTGCAGACTGGTCTAGTAGAGTGTCTGAGGCGCGTGCCCGCTAAAGAGCTGGTGGAGACAGCCCCGAAGACGTTGGAGTGGCCGACTGACTACTCGCACGCGTTTGGCCCCGTCGTCGAGCCCCCCGTCCCCGGAAAGAGGGCCTTCCTGCCCCTGGATCCAGTACGCATGATGACCGACCTGCCGGCAGGGCCGCACGGCAGGTGGCGTAAGCCCTGGCTTGTTGGGGTAGCCTCGCACGAAGGCCTGCCGTTTGCACTGCGTGAGTCACGAGTCTCGCCCTACGCTGATTTAGTATTCAAAGTTTCTGAATGTGTATTGATGCAACCCGATGTGTTTTTACCCGCTTGAAAGCGTTTTTGTTGCATACCACAAAGATTAAGTCGAGTAGAGAATTGCAAGTAATTCTTTACTGTAAAGCCAGGTTAAATCCAATTTTTCTTAAAGGAATGGGGGTATTCCAGAATCTGAGAGTATTTCTTTTCTCTAAGGTATAACAGCGGTATAACCCTTTCTGGCCACCCCCTAATGTAGCCCCCGGCTCCTTTGCCGCCCTCTCCCTCTTTCTGGGAGTATTGGGACAAGTGTTTGGCAGAATCTTCATTAATCCTTTCGCCTTTCATCCTGACAGAGGCAATGGTGTTCCCGTACATCATGACAGCGCTCAAGTCTGACCCCGGCAAGTACGTGCCTCTTTTCCTGGGGATGGAGGAGGCCGACGAAGCTCTCGGACTACGCGCCTGGGATTTCTACCTTCGCAACAAGACGCTGGCCTATGGGACGATGTCGGAGCTGGCTGAGGTCAGTGCAGCGTGAAAAGAGGGGATTACAATCTTCTTGATTGACCCCTGCGTGTTTTAGGGTACAGGGTAGAATCCCATTTATTCCTGTGTTGCTTTGGCTACTTGAAACTAAACAAGTAGTTGCTGTTAATACTAGAAATACCTAAGGTAGTACTATTAACCTTCCCAAGTTCCTAGTTTTCTTCAGAAAAGCCTCTCTGGTCTAGCCTCTCTGGAATTATCTTCTTTGTTCTTTGTTGTTATCTTCTCCGGTAAGTTTGATTAAAATTGTAGCACAGAATCATCGTGTGAGCAGCATAAGCCAAAGTAAGTCGATACCTAATCTATTTAGCCCATTTTTTGTAAAGTAAGCTCGTATCGTATCACGTGTGTAATGATTAACTGATACAGGTTATTTTTATGAAAGAGAAAAGCTTAGAGCACCGACTGTATATAATCATTCAAATTATTATCATTAATCAAAAGTCGGCTTTTCTCAATGCCAAAACTCAGGTAGGTAAACTAATTATGTTTAGAAAAACACCAAGGAGAATGTATTGCTTTTCAATGCCACCTAGCACTGTTTGCTGCCAACTGAAAGTAAGTCTAAAAGGAAAGAAAATTAGTCTCAAATTTTTGATTGCCCATAGATGGTATCCGACTACACAGTACTGCGTGGGGTGTGGCGAAGCGTTGCCCTGGTCGGTGATCGGCTGCCTGTGTTTGCATACCGCTTTTCATACGACCGTCGTTCAGCACGTATGTCGTTGGGCGTTCCACAAGGAGACGACCTCGAGTACCTGTTCCCTAACATCCTTGCTGGCAAGAAGCGAACATATCGCGAGAGTGAGCTGCCAACAGTGCGCAGACTCGCCAAAATAGTAGCAACATTTGCCAAGCACGGGTATGTGAATGGCTGGATTTGGGAAGGTTTTGGAATCCAAGTTCTTAAGAGCTTTTTATGTTCTAACTAAAGTTGCTTTTATCTAACGATGAGAAATGAAAGACAAGATCAGATGTGGTATCTGCGTAACTCACAGAGACAATTCTTAGGGAGATATTAGAAACCAATCTATCTTAAATTAGCAAAAGTTCCTCACTTGACAAGATTAATCAAGATATTGGCAATGCATTTGGCAACTTGTTGTTCCTAATACTCCTCTCTCTCATTGCCCAAACACAACAAAAAATAAGACTCAGATCAACAAACAAGTTTAATGTATAACGAAATAAAAAAAACACTAGGGTATAATACATGTTCATGACAATGTGAGTGTTTTGCAGGGACCCCACACCAGAGGGCAGCACTCTCCTCGGAGCTGACCGGCTCTGGCCACAAGCCACTGCAGAGAGTTTCGAGTTTGTCGACATTGCCAGCGAGTTCACAGTGCATGAGGGATTCTACCCCGATCGCATGGCCTTCTGGGAGGACGTTCTCCCGACCACCAAGACAAAACATGACGAACTTTGAGTCTGATTTTCGAGTTATTAAACCTCTTTTACACAAAAAAAAAATGCAATTGCCGTGGCAATTACCGAAAAGCTTACCTAATTGACTCCGAGATTTGTCTCGCTCATTTTTCTCCCACGTTCCTCACCACCTTTAACCCGCAATTATTTAATAACTTTTATAAAGAAAAATGCTGCTTGCAAGTCTGATTGGTAATTAAAGTATGGTAATACATTTTTTTAGTACTGCCACTGTAGCTCGTTTTTTTCTGTGAGCCTCATAGCATGACAAGATTTTATTTTCTAATTGAAGGTATTGTATAAATTTTACATTGAAAACAGCTGCATTAGTTGCCACACATCCTATAGTTCTTGATGTTACATTTGTTCTCATGACTCAGCCTCTCAGTCAACACTTGTTCCACTGATCCAGTATTTCTCAATAACAATAACAAATCACTTCCATGCCCAGCAAGGCTGGTCTAGGTCATTGTTGCTTGCAAGAAGAGTCTCGTGACTTGACTTTCTTGATCGTCTTCTCCTCAGAAGTTCGTCTTTGCCCCTGAACGGGCATGTACGGTGGTGCAGCTTCCTCCGACTCTGAAGGAAAAATGTTACTTTAGACATAGTTGTGAAATGAGCCAAAATATGAGTTTTACCACCACATAAAAACATCACAATGGACTAACAAACCCAATTAATTGATGCTGAATGTAGTTTTTGACAACCTAATAAAATAGTAATTCTTACGAACCTGGTGACGAGACGGGGCTCTCGACTCTTCGCCTCGGGTAAGTAGGATCTATCGCGATGGCGATGTTACTACTTGGGGAGTCTAAAGTCTCGATACAGTCAAGGTCGGCTAGCTGAGCCCGTCTGCAAAGAAATATGATGTTGATTGGGGCAAACCATTCATGGGTTCACAACATATTACTTTTAATATTCAAATGATACAGTGCACCAGAATACTTGAATTAAGATATGCTGGAGATGGATGCTATTGCAAAATTTTCTATTAAAATGACAGTCGCATAAATGGCATTAATTTGGGGTATTTGGCTTGAGCACCACAAGTTCACAAGCTGAATTATTTTGTCAAAAAAGGTACTCAATCAGGGCTAAGGCTCAAAAAAAAAACTGCCTTAATTACATTAAAATTGTAACTATTTACTCACTTCTTTTAAGCAGTCCCCACCAATGAAAATTTGTTACGTGTTTATAACTCTATATCAATTTTACTTCAAAGGAATGTTGTTCAGCGATTGGGACCCACCTCAGATCGAGATCCGTTGGCCTAATCGCTGGCTCCTGCTCTGTGGTAAGCTGCTCTTCCTGCTGTCTGATTAGCTCCTCCTCCTGCTGTTTGCGAAGCTGTGCCTTCTGCCGCGAGCGTTCACGTGCCCTTTTAGCTTTGGCTCGCTCCTAATAACAAAGTCGTAGTGTTAAAATGATGAGTGTAGTTTGTCATGGGTGTTTCAGCAGCAGTTGGTAAACTCTACTAAGTGTTTCTATTAGTGCCAAAAGAAACTATCTTATTATTAGATTAGAATAACACATGAAGGCAAATGTAATCTTACAATCTTACATTACTACGAAAGCATTTAAGTATTATGAGTAATATTATGAGTATTATTAACAGTAAATCAGACAACATAGAAGGCATTGCAGTTTGGGGCTAAAGTGCATTAATGGCGACTGACCCTGTCTTGCAGCATTCGGGCAAGCTCCTTATCTTGGGCCTCGATGGCCATCAGCCGGTCAGCATCTTGCCGGGCCAGCTCCGGGTCCACCCCATCCTGTGCTTGCAGCCGCCTAGCAAACTCCTGCAACACACATTTTTTTAATTCTTGCTCATGAACACATTAACTGTAGGGTCTATATATCAGTAAAGTAGGTACTGATATAGGAATCCATTTACCTACAGGTTCCTAGGTACAGGAACCGCCAGTGATTTTTAAG
Organism: Protonemura montana; assembly: GCA_947568835.1. Taxonomy (NCBI): domain Eukaryota; kingdom Metazoa; phylum Arthropoda; class Insecta; order Plecoptera; family Nemouridae; genus Protonemura; species Protonemura montana. Next base: position 11,193,731 of record OX387603.1, read on the forward strand.
TCGCTGAAGCATTTAATGTTTTTCAGTTAAGAGAAAACCACAACCGGGATAACCTGAAGAGAGGTAGGATGAAACAGAGACCCATTAGCAACCATGTAAGCAAAATGATAAGGTAGACTTTTTTTTATGACATGAGTCTAAAAACCATCATAAAGCTTAATCTTTGCTTTGCTCAAACCTATTGAAGTGATCATGTATGGTCGTCTGTGGCAGACCAATTAACGTGGTGTCAGTTTCACACATGACTTTTGTTTATTTGTAGCTGTTGCCGCCAAACGATTGTCTGTTTATTTCACCGCCAGTGGCTGGCTAAACCGTGATCGACGAGTGTCACTCTAGTCATGGCACAAACATGAGCATGTCCCAAAGAGTCACCCGCCAACCACAAAACAGCTCATAGCCCGCAAACGTTGACCTTTGCTAATTTCACTTATCTGATGCTAGTTGAGTTGACTTGCTGTACTCACAGTCAAAGCATAGATGATTTTATTACCCCCGTCATGAGTGAGTCTGTCCCTGAGCAGTGATTTATTGGCATGTATTGATTGAGTTGTTATATAATATATACATAAGATAATAATATACACTAAATATAATATATAATAATATAATATGGCAGCACGTTAGCCTTGTCACTATTATTTTCATTAATTATTGCCAGGTTGATAGTTGCAAGTATGCTACATAATGATGATAAGAAGTACACCTTCAGATAATATAATATATTATATATTCTTGCGCAAATGAAAGGAAACAAAATTCTGCCAGGCTAGTAAATATAGCATATTAATACTACATATTACTGGACATGACTGACATATTACATATTACATATTACTGACATATTACTAAATTACTTGCCTAGAGCAGCAGAAAATGCAACAGAGAGAATGAATTCAAGTTAAGAACTAGTAAAAAACATTTGTGTCCCTCTCAAAAACAAACCATTGGCATTGCCCTAAGAAACAGCAAACATGAAGCTTTATCTTCTAAATTAATTTCCTTCAGCATCATGCCATTACATGATAAAATGTGTAAAAATTAAAACTAAAAACATCTTCCTTCCTTCCCCTTCCACTCACCGCGTCCTGTTCCTCCTGCCGCCTGCGCGCTTCTATCTCCTGACGTGCACCATCCTCTAGACTCAGTGCTCGCACCTGCTGTGCTAATATCAGTGCAGCGTCTGCCCGGCGGTTGGCTGCCTCGTCGCCGTCTTCTTCAGCCGTCTCTACTTCCCAAGCTGCCTCGGTTGTAGGCAGACCCACACGATTCATCTCAATACGCTCGCGCTCTCGCTCCTAGGCACAAGGACAGGTGGCAGTTAAGTGTGGTGTTTGGATAAGCTTTTAGAGTTGCTTGCAATTTTTTTCCATGTAACTTGTCAGAGAGTAACTTGTCTGCATTTTTTCCCGACGATTTCGGGCATTTCATCTCTATTAACTACTATGGTTTGTAAGTAAACATATTTGTTTGTATTAATGTATTAAGTCATGCTTTGAATGCTAGCAAGTTACTTTAATATAAAGAAGGACACTCTTGAAAAATGGTAGGAAACTGGAAAAAAAGTTTAGCTCTTGACATTATGAGCTGTGATTGATCTCTAGATAAATTGTTCCTAATGTCCTCAATTTGGTTTTGAACAGGGACTAGAATCGGAATTAATCGATTTTCTTTTGAAATCAGAATCGGAATTTGTATTTCCTGGTAAATGGAATTGGAATCAGAATCGAAATTTTTACTTTTAGTCAATTGGAATCAGGATTGGAATTTTTTATTTTATCGAAAAAATTCTACTCAAAATTAACACTTTGTCTATGTGGTCTGTGGGCTGAACTAGCTGAGAATAAAACAGGTAGGTTGGTCGGTAAAAATGTAACTTGGTTTTATCATGGCTATTAGTAGTATTTTTGTTTCTAGTGCGAATTCCATTCTTTGCAGCCCATGGGTACTTTCGATGGTTTGATTTTCAGTGGAAAGTCGTGTAAGAAGGCTGTGGACTTACCGAAGTGATGACACTATAGTTTTATTCTTGTAGGCGGCTTTTTGACTATTTGCATTTCTAACTAGTTCAGTTCGACTATTTGTCGCTAGAGACGCTAGCGTCGCAACTCGCAATACACATTTTTATAATTTGTATTTTGATAGAGACTGAACAGAACAATTAAAATCAAAATCAACATTTTTATTGCGCGTTTTCTGGAATTGGAAGTTTTCTTATGAGCTTTTCGGAATCGAAATTTTTATTATTTTGTGTGAGGAATCGGAATCAGAATTTGTATTATTTTCCAGGTGGAATCAGAATTTATATTTTGTGTAACATGGAATCGGAATTGAAAAACATAAAAATTCCAGTCCCTGGTTCTGAAGAAAGTAAGCAGGGTCACTGATCGATTGTCAAGTAAGTGGTGGCTGTGCTGGCTGTAAGTAATTGGTTAATGTAGTTAATTTACCCATTTTCACAACTTTTCTTTTCTAATTAGCTTATGCTTGCTTAATATTCTGAGCATTCCAAATATTTGATGAGGAGATTAAAAAGAAATACAAGACAGATTTCATGCCTGGAATACCAAGATGAGAGAGCCTTACCTGCAACCTTCGAGCCACCTCCTTATCCCGGGCCTCACGTTCCTCCCTTCGCCGTCTCTCATTGTCCTCAAGGTTTCGGGCAAGCTGAGCATCCTGTAATTCTTGAGCGCGAGCCTGTGCACGATGCAGTGAGGCCGCGGCCTCCGCCTCTCTGCGCTGCTCATCTCGCGCTCGAGGGATGTCTTGGCGCACCATTTGCGTGCGCCAAACATTGCCTGCATGGTGCTGAGCAACTGGAAGAAATGCAGTCAATGTTGAAAAATCATTGCACTGTAGTTTTCAGGAAATTATAGCTTGAATCTGGCTTCTTAAGAATGGTGACTGCTGATCTAATGTGAGTTATAATGATTAGAACAAGCTTTCATGGCCTAGTTTTGATCAATCCTCAGCCCAAACATGTTGGCATCCTTGGCTATTTTCAAGCGTAGGAATATTTTGGCATTAGAGAATCCATTTGGCATTTGGTCCCAATCAAAGACCATAGATAGGGTCCCAATGGTATTTGGACCCTGGGTTATTTCCTGCACAACTTTATTTCTTTATAATAAATTAGAAAAAATTCAGAAAATTGTAAATGATATATTTATATATATTGTTACCGGATGGAATTTAACTTAACCCTGATTCTTTGCTTTGCAAAAAAAAAGTATTTTGAAAATGTAAATTGCTTTTTATATTTTTTATGACAAGTAAAAAAATGTTATTATTCACCTTTCAACACTACTAACGATTTGGTGCTCTTTCTTTGATCCATCAGTGATGAGAGAGGATTGCTAACACAAAAGACAGCAAGCCAGGAGCAGTATCAATAACACAATCACAATAAAAACTAGTGAAACGTCTCTACTTGTAGCAGGGAGATGCGATTCAAACGAGGTCAACTTGAGGAAGCTGCGCGCCTAAAAAACGCGCATCACGTGTTGAATTTTGCCGTGACACTTATCAACACTGTGCCATGACAGTTGTCATTCATCGAAGAAATAATCGCCATGCACTGCTAAACACAACTCTCTACTAGATGGCTCGCGTCTAACGAGACTAATTGAGGTCAAGCCACTAGTGCAACTCGACAAACTCCGAACGCCCCCATGAGAAATTAACGAACACAAAGGGTGCCATGCACGCAATTGCACGCAACAGGTGATAGAAATTGAGCAGACAGGTACTTACTCTCTTCGGTCTGTAGTTTGTGCGCCAGAGCACCGTCCTCTTTTACAAGCCACTCGCGACAGACTGCAGACAAACACGACACTTTCATGTACACACAAGGCAACGAAAATCCAATGGCAAAGCACACAAAAAACGAGAAACCAGGTGCCACTGCGAGCAGTTCAGAGTCAGAGCAGGAGCAAAGGTGGGTACCCACTTCGCGGACACAGCAACGCACGAGATGTCACTTACCCTCAGTGACTCGACCCTGCTTTGGTAGAGTGTTGGTCGTGGTCCCTTCCTCCGTCTCGGACATTGTGGTCGAAGACCTCCTCAAGATGAGGGTGTCAGGATGTCGACGTCGATAGCTTTCAGGACGCTAAATGTAAACAACACGGCACCGCGTCACTCAGGCATCTGGCTCTTTGTGTCATCTGGCAGCCGTCCTTCCGGCGTTGTTGCCAGTTCGACTTCTCTGGAAAGAGCGAGTCCAAGGACGGAGGTCGCGAGTCTTTGGTCGCGGGTTTAAGCGTTATTTTAAGTAAACTGGCCACGAATCAAGCGGATGCCGTCTTCCTGATGTCGTGACTAGAAATGACATGTTGGTTTGCCAACATACCAAAACCACAAAGGACTTGAAAGATTTTATCTCTTCTAAACTTTCGAATTGCTCTCGAACAATTCTCGGCAAACAAGATAGGCAGACCACAGTACATTGAACTTGCCATTTCACAGTGGTGGGCAAAGACGTGGTGGGTTTACATTTAACATTCTAGTATTTTGCAGATCGTCCTTAGGCTTCATAGTTTCAGTCTGGTTACATGCAGTCAACGTGTAACCAGCTTTGCTTCTTCATATGAAAATATTGTACATTTATGTCCCAAACCTGCTAGCAAAGAAACTAATGTGTTTTGCATTCTAATGGTGTTTCAAGTAACATACCACAGTTTTTCTTAGAAATCCAAATTCATTAAAATTGTTATAAAATAATAAAATTACAAAACAGCCTGGAAAACCCTCCAGAACAAAACACCACACTATTTATAGAACCAGATCTTGAAGAAAATCACAACGCAGAGCTCTCTGTCTTTCACTTGGGGTTAACCATCACCCCATCTCTTTTCTCTTCCTTTTTCTTGTTGTTGTCATTGCCATAGTCAATTTGGTCAACGTCATCGTCCTCTGAAACAATCAAAACTCATTAGTTCATATTATAGACATGGCCAAGTCCTAAGTTGACAAATTTTAGGGACGGCAAAGATTAGAATGATGAGAGATGAGAAGCAAAGATGAGAAGAATGAAAGAAAAGAAAGTCCCTTGTAAGTTTCAAGTGTATTTAAGTAGCAGCAAAATGTTTAGAATTTCGAATTAATTGGAATTAATTGGAATTGGATCTGAGTTAACTAAATCTGTGTAGAATGGATCCAAGTTAATTAATAATTGGGTCTGAGTTTGGTCAACGGTATCTGAAATCAGTACATGCAACCTGTCATTCAGGATCATCATGTGTGTTGCACTAAAAAAGTTAGCTTTCTGCAAAAAAATCAAATGACAGAGGCATTGTAAACCATCTAGTACAGCCAATGATTGGACCCCTCCCCCCACCCCTGAATAAAAACATTCAATTGGAACTACAATAACTACAACAAACCTACCCACTTATTGCAAGTTACAACTATCATAGGCTTGGCAGTACATTGTAGACAGCCACTTATGCAAGAAAAAGAGTATATAGCCTCAAATCCATACAAATCTAGCATCTATTAGTTCTGCAGTGTATTACAGTACAGGAAACAAATGTAAATTACAAGTCTGGCAACTAGTAAGCATCTAAGTATCAGTCCTGTCTTTATTATTTAGACCTTCAATGGCTTCACACAAAAAATGTAGACTGATCTAGAAGACTTTATGTGTCATGGACAGCAAAAAATGCTTGAAGTATCATGGCAAGGGTTAGAAGCATTCAAAATCCACAAAAGGTTCAAATACTGCCAGTGGAAAGTGGGATAACTAGCTTGCAAGTAATGTTCACATGGCTAGAAGCTCAATGGATTTAGAATGCATTTCTTCACTCTCTACTCCCTCTATTTTTTTTACCTAACTAGATTTTCAACTAGCCTATTTGTTCAGTTTGTAACCAACTGGACGCACCTTCTTCCTCGTTTTCTTCTAGCTGCAAGTCGTTACGCTGCCCATCTTTTTCGTAGTCCCCGTTGTATGGATATGCTCCATTTTGATTGGCTGCCGGCCGCCCGTTGGCCAAATCATTGGCTAGAAATGCTGCATTGTGGTTGGCTGGCCGTGCCACATTTTGCCTCTGATTGGCTGCGTTGAGATGTTGTAGGTGGATCAGGTTGTCATGTTGACCAGCCTGATCGGGATCATGCTGTGGAATTGTTGAATGGAATCAATGTCAGATCTTATCAGATGCATTTAATATTTAGCTCACTGCAAAGGAGGCATGGTTTTTGCCATTAGATTCAGATGGGATACCGAAGTGAGGTACATTCGAAAACGTATAGACCTGCGAAATCCGATTGAAATTGCAAACGCTTGCAATGCGTGGGGTATTATATTATTAGGAACACTAGTAATTAGGACACTATACCTGTTACAGTGAGGTATTAAAACTTTTGCTGATAATTATGTATAATGGTACTTGAACCAGATTGCTGTTTAACTAGAGAAACAGCGATAATGTTAAAAATAAAAATACATTTTGTAAGGTCTCACTACTTGGAGAAAATGTTTATTTCATTTAGTTCTGGATCAGATTTTTTTTTAATTTCTTCAATTTAAGGTGACCAACAGAGTTTTGCAAATGTTTTTGAAGTTAATTCATCCTTGGCAGCAGCTTAACTTCACAAATTGTTGCAAACATAAACTGTTACAACTTAGAAAAATATATGTCTGAGTGTGTGTGTTTTTTTCATTGTGGTACCTGGTTTCGTTGAAGGTGAATTGGCTGCTGGTTATTCAACTGGTTGAACAACTGTTGTTGGCCGAAATTATTTGCTGGCTTTTGGTTATGTCCAAATTGATTTCCTTGCAAGTCGTTGTGACGAAACTGGTTCACCGGTATTTGGTTTCGAGCAAACTGGTGAATCGGCAAATGGTTTCTATCTACCTGATTCACTGGTATTTGGTTTTGGTTGAACTGGTTCACCGGAAAATGATTTCGGTCTATCTGATTCACAGGAAAGTGGTTGCCAGCAAACTGATTCAACGGTTGATTCTGGTACTGGTTCATTGGCAGTGGATTGCGTTCAAATTGTTTTGCTGGAAGCAGGTTATGCTGGAATTGTTTCTCTGGGATCTGGTTGTCTTCAAAGTGGTGTCCTGGTTGAACCTTGTGCCATCCCCAAGGGCTATCTAGTTGATTCACTTCCCGAACCTCCTTCAAAGTAAAAAGAGAGACATTACTTACTTATAATGGGACGACTCTATAAAAGAGAATTAAGATCATTGAAGATAAAGCCTACACTCTGGTCTCCATTAAAATTTCCCTGTTTGTTGAATAGATATCCCCATAAATGTTCTTTTATAACTGGCCATAAATTATTAAAAAATACCCTTGCCAAAATGCCAAGACACTCCAATAGTTCCCTAGTTCAACTGTAGGACCTGTATTGACTATCCAATGCAGTAAAATTCTACCTCAACTGGAAAGTCTTGTCCCCTGATCTTACCTTGCGTGTTTCATCTGCAAAGCCCTCGGGGGCAGGTACGACCCCGTCAGGTAACCGCAGGGCCTGTTTTTGCGGGGGCGGTACTGGGAGAGCTGCCCCCCGCTCCTCTGGGCTTAACGCATCCGGGTTGATCTGGGGTGTTGTGGACTTGATGTGCACTGCCAGCTGCGGAATAGAAGGTCTTTATTGATGCCTATAGCTCGTTGCTGTCCCGATGAGATCAGAAACAAAGGACTGCACCTTGTCGGGGTCGTCAATATCTGGTAATAATGGTAGGCGACCGGACTCTGTCGTCTTGGAAGAAACAAGGACTGGCTTCTCTAGTCTGCCTCCCGAGTCAGGTTTCAACGGCTCGTGGCGTTGGCAAGCTTTTAACTTTTCCTGTAAAAGAACGACACTTATGCTGGTCAAATCATCTCCTCTTTTAAAGTATCTCTCTCAAAGGTTTTGGAAATGGCTTCTTAGTGATCTGACTGCAAATTATAACTTAAGACCTAGGAATATCACAAGCAAGCATTTTGGCTCTGAAACATTTTGCCAATCCATTCAATCTTGTGTAGAAGTTGATTCTCAGCTAACTATTAGGCTTCTTAAGAAAGTTTAGACAAATTATAGCAAATCTTCATATACCAAGTGTTCAGTGTATTTAGTTGTTGGAATGTTACATGTGATTTTTAGTACATTTTTCGGTATACCTTTACGTATACTTTTATGTTTACCTCATAAAGGTACCTTAATGTACGAGTCTGAGATAAATTTGTGTTCAAATTAGCAGCACGGTTAAAGAAAGATTTTTTTCTGCCATCAACCAGATAAAAAAATCAATTTCTCTTATTTTTTTAATTATAAGTTCGAATAACAGAATGTATGCTTTTTGGTGTGCTCCACCAGTTGCTGAGAGGTAAGGTTGTGAGTGGCTATGCTTTTTAATTCATATCTAGTAGAAGCTATGCATTCCTCTTTGAAGCTGTACCCATTACAGCATTTACAGGCAATTTGAATCTCGTGCCAACTGAGCTTATCTGCACGTAGCTCACCTCTGCCAGCGCCAAATCTCTCTCTAGCTGTTTGTTCTTTTTTTCGAGATGACGACCGGCATTGGCCAGCGGTGCCTCTTTGGCCACTGAATCCGCGTGCAGTTTTCGCTCCGTCTCCAGCGCAATTTCCAGCTGCATGAAGTTTGTCTGCAAAACACACAGAGTATTATCAGTATTTGACAGCTTCACACATCCAATCATTGGAATTCAAACTATTAAGGTTCAATGGGTTGGCATGCAAAGAGGTCACTTATTTTGCCAACTGATTTTTTAATTTTCTCTAGCAAATTTTATTATATCTTGACACCATTCCTCTCTTCTTCCCAGGGAATCACCATCATACAGTGTACTTGAAATATAATAGTTCAAATGTAGGTAACTTGCCTTTAACTCCTCCAATTGTGTGCCGCGAGCTGCCTGCGCTTGCTCCAATGTTGCCTGTGCATCGCGGGCTCGACGACACTCTTCATCAAGGTCCCCATGCTGACTCTATTAAAAAGAATATAGTTATTTTATTATTATGAACACTATAACCGTCTCAAAAATTGATGCCCAAAAATTAAAATACCCCGCGCATTGGAAGCGTTTGCAATTAAAACAAGATTTCATCTAAGAATATAGTAATCAAAAAGACTCGATTTTATACTACATTCAACAGGTTAACTTCACTTTCTGAGCAAGATTAACAATAGAGAGTCAGAGAAGAATGGCATTTAAGTGAGAAGCCTTCAGTAGCCTGCCTTCAGTAGCCTACCTTCAGAAGTTTGTGTTGTTGCTGTAGTGAAGTATACTTGTTCATAGTTTCCTGCATTTCTTTATCGCCTTGCAATTTCTCAACCGTCGCTTTGGCCTGGAGTTCATCTCGCGTCTGCCGGTGCTCATTCTTCTCTTGTTGCAGAGACTTTTCCAACCGCAACTTGTATTCGAAGATAACTGAAACCAGCAAAATTACCTTACACTGGTTGATTTAAGCCCTGGAACCAATTCTTGACAGATACAGACCTTGCAGTTGAGCACTCAGGGACTCCTGCTGTTGCGAACATTTCCCAGCTGCCCGTTTGGCATCGTCTAGTTGCATTTGGGCACCATGGTATAAATAGACAGTGAGCCCAACCAAGGACAGCGCACCCAAGTACAAGAACAAGCGGCTTTTAGAGCCCCGCACCAGCCGCGGTGAATTCATCCTACCAACTGAAGAAAAATCTCTGAAAGAAGTTGTTTGTAAAAGGTCACTATTGGAATTCGAATTTAAACCAGATATACTTACGCAAGTAAAGGACAGGGCATTGAGGCGTTTGACCGGTTCGAATAGAGGTTAGCTACGATTCCATTGACGTGTTATCAAACAAAATACCACACGCGATTAATGTCGAGTAGTTCAGGATCCCCGAGGAATCTAGTGAAGGGGAAACTTCAACGTTGTAACAGTAAAGACGGCTTTTTAAAGAGATTCTGTCAAATGTGGTAATTTAGTAAACGACTTTGTTTTTAGTTAAATGCCTGTTTTTCATGAATGAAGATCGATTTTGACGTTTCAGTCGAGATTCGCGTAACATGTCATTGTTTCCATTCGATCATATGTTATCGTGCCAACTTCATACCGGGTCGTTTCAACCAATCACACAAGTTCCTTTACTTTGAGGTTTGAGAGTGCACCCAAATCTACATCGACCTTGACTTGGCAGGCTCTTGTCTACAGATTGTAACCTAGGAATGTCAGCGGTCGTAATGAATTCTTTAATCTTTATTTGTTTTGATACAGTGTAGATTGAAGTACAATAGTGATTTTTGTGGTTAGTGTAGTAATGTAGCTAGTGTTGAGCATTATTTAATGATCAGTAATTCATAATGGCTTCTGTTACCGAGAATAATAGACGGCCGAAGGGACCATGTATTTGGTGTGTAAATGCTATGAAATGGGTCCCAGTACTTTTCATCGTCACAATAGTGCTTTGGTCGTATTATGCGTATGTAGTTCAGCTGTGTTTCCGTAAGTAACAAATGTTGTAAGCTTAACAATGAAGAAATCACACTTTTCATTCAATTGTATTAAATGAGTGTTGAATATGTGCCACACCCCCTTAGTTCGGCTGTCAAATCTTCTTTTCACTTTTCTTTATTTGCTGGTACTTCCAGTCACAAGAACAATATCAATACTTTTTCTATTAGCATTCCAGCAGCATGAATGTTTAATTCGCCATTTCTCATAATGGTATTAAACTTAAATTATCTGTCTACAGTTACGGTGACAGGCGCTGCTGAAAGAGGTACTGTCAACTTACCTGCATAGGTCTACTTATACTTATAAAGCTAAAAAATAGGTAGCTTTAGACTTGGCTAAATACCAGTAATTTTCTGTTGGCTCACTCTTTGATTTATTTCCAGTATTTTACCTAATCGGTTACCACATACTTTTTGTGATATTTGTTTGGGCTTACTGGCAAACAATATTCACGACACATGGCCGTGTACCTGCGCAGGTAATTTTGTGATAGATCATTTTTAATTTTTTACATTGTTTTAACAATTATTCTTCTAATGCTGCCATGCTTTCTTTCAGTTTAAATTGACAAGAGCAGACATTGACAAGTTTGAGCAAGCTGAAAGTGAAGAAGCCCAGAGGCAAGTCTTGCAACAATTCGGCCAACACCTTCCAGTGACGAACCGTACGGTTACTTTTTGTAAGTTACTATTGCTTCACTATAAGGTGTTTTATATGGCTCTTATAATTTTGTTTGAAAATGAATCGTTATGTGGATTCGGTTTTTTGGGCTATTGTAACTAGGCCAATTTGTTTCAGCTATACGTTACTGTGAGAAATGTCTGCACATAAAGCCGGATAGAGCCCACCATTGTAGCGTCTGCGGCGATTGCATACTTAAGATGGATCATCACTGTCCTTGGGTTAACAACTGCGTAGCATTTTCAAACTACAAGTTCTTTATTCTATTCTTGGCATATGCCCTTTTGTATTGTGTTTTCATTGCACTTACTTCATTGGCATACTTTATAAAGTTTTGGCAGGTGAGGTTGATGAATGTATTATTCTATTTGAATATTTGTCTTGATATTTAGGCTTTTTTTCCCCCCAGATCTTAGAATTTTGAAATGTATTCAATCCCGATCCCATGGTGGGTCATTTTTTTCTCTATTTTATAAATAGGCTCATTAGTACTCTCATTATTACCAGTGGACCTTAAGGACCTAATATAAGTTTTTTCTAAATAGAGGCAGCTTAATTTCTCTAATTTTGTAGATATCAACATAGTTGTTATTTTATAGTACCTAGTTATAATGAGTATTGATTTTGTACAAAAAATATTAATCTATTTTTTTTCTTCCTACTCTTTATTGCTCATTTAGGCTGATGGTTTTCAGGGAGACTTAGAAGGAATGGGACGATTCCATATTCTATTTTTGTTTTTCGTTGCGGTAATGTTTGCCGTAAGTCTCGTGTCTCTCTTCTGCTACCATGTTTATCTCGTGCTGCATAACCGATCCACTTTAGGTTTGTACCTGTCTGACAGTCAAAAAGTCTGTTACCAATATTATTCCTATGGTTTTTTTAACTTGTGCCTACTAGTGAACCTCTATGCTCTATGTGTCTTAAAGCTAAAAAACCACAAATACTAAAAATATTTTGTAAATCTCTACTTTTTTATTTGTCCATTTTTTAAAATAATATTTTACAATAATACTTGTTAATAATAATATTTGCAGAGGCCTTCCGAGCTCCGATATTCCGTACTGGCCCAGACAAAGATGGCTTTAGCTTAGGGAAGTACAATAACTTTCAAGAAGTGTTTGGAGACAATCCACGAACATGGTTTTTGCCTGTCTTCTCTAGGTGAGTAAGATCTCTCATACTTATCTTAACTCTTCTTTAATTTTGTAATTTGACAAAGGTATATTGTCTTTTTTCTATGGAGTTTAGTGACAAGTAATCTAATCTTATCTATAGGGTGGTTGGTAGAAAATACAACATTGTTCATTTACTATTAAAAAATTGCTCAATTCAAATGCATAGTAAGTACTTAACAGGCATTATAAATGATACATTAATGAGACAGAAAGTGTCCAAATACTGGATAATTGGCATAAGAAGGAGAAAGAAAGAGGCAAGCCCAAATTACCGGAATTGTCGAGAATGGCATTGGTGCATTTAATTTTTGACGTTAAAAGTTAATGTTGTAACATCTTAGGATACGGAGAAATTGAGGATCACTTTTTAACGCTCCTGCATCATATTAAGCGTTCTAGATTTTCTCTTTAGTGGTTATTTTCTTCTTAATTAGCCAGTCTGAATATCTGAGACATCTGATGGTACTAGGTTACTTTTAACTGTGAAAACATAAATCAATAGATATTTAGGTACATCATTTTGATTTTTAGCACAACCCATATTTTACTTAATTTATAAAATTTTTGTGTGCAGTGTGCCAAAATGCTGGATATGTGTAAGGGGAAGAGGAAAGTGTAGTGGAGAAACGTAACAAACCGAGACAAGCGATGCCATGGTGGCAGTCTGCGATTGTTCAAAACAGTTTTGTCAACGTTTCGGCTAATTCCATTGTCACTTGAGTCTCTATAAAAGTAACAAACACATTAGCAAAAACGTTGACCTTTTATCTATTGCAGAATCGCTTCTCTCGGTAAGTACCAAACTACGCCTCACTTTCTTCTTCAACTCAACACAAATTTATAACATGTATAACTCCTACCAATATTCTACCTCCTTTAAAATGTGACAAACAATCCTTACACACCATCCCATTGTCATCTTAGTTCTGATTTTAGTGGAAGGTAGATTATATCTGATTGTTGGTACCTAGCCAAACACGTGGTTTTATTTTTTTAGGCATCCATTGATTCGTTTGTGAATTACATGCACCCTTGCTGTGTAGCCTAGATTCCTATCACTATGTTTGTATGATTAGTAAATATGATGGTCACAAGGTAGCACTCAATTGCAAGTTTATGTACACTGCTAATGAGAATTATATAGCTACATAAAAAATACCAGGAATTTGGTGTCTCGTAGTTATTTTGTGCTGTGCATTTCACTTTATTACCCTATTATTTTGTCATTTGTTGACTGTTGTAGAATTTTGAGCAGTTTGCTATCTGTTTCACACCACTTTTACGTCTTGGGCATTTATTTTTACGTTAGCCGAGTCGTAAGTCAATGGAAAGTTATTCACAGATTCTTCAGAACCGTGGAGTCTTAGCTCAGTACAAATACCGGCCCTTTAAATAAACAACCCACATGTTTTCGAATAGTTAACATTAAAGTAATTAATTTAAAACACATACTAACACTCACTAACAGTAGCAAATTATCTCATCTATGGGTCGTTTTTTTTTCGTTTATTTGACCACGACGGACCCTTTGAATCGTAACTCGGGATTCTGTTTCTAGTTTGGGCGACGGAGTGGTTTATCCCGTTCGTGCACAACACCAACCCAGCTCTTACAACTCGATGGGTTCGACGCAAAACAGGTCAGACATCGATGAAGTAGAGACCGCCAAGTCGCATGTAGTTTAACTGCCCCGATTCGTTAGGGTATTATACTTTTGCACCTTGCATGGAAGCACGATGATTGCATGAGAGATAGTGGTAGACGGAGTATTTCTTTCCTTAGGTCGTAGCTCTCTTCTCTCCTATTCCTGGTTATCTACATGCAAGTAACCATGCACCTGGAGTATCAACTGATGACCTGGGCTTGTATACTAAAGGTTGTTGAATCCATGTATAATGCATTTTATAAACCCAGAAGGTATGAATTTTTTGTACTGATAACAATTTAAATTTAAACGCCATCATTATAGTTCTGTGGTGACCTGTTGAGGAGTGTTTTTATATTGTAAACCTCAATACATTTTCTAACTGAACTGCATTATTTTTTACTCTGATTTTTTAGTGTTATCAATTAGCTTCCAATTGCTAAATTAGTAGAATTTATAATTATTTTAATGCAATTTGAAGGAAACCTAGGTTTAATTACTTAATTTTTATACAAGTTCATAGTTTTTGGTAGCTATTATCTATGTAATATATATATATCATGATGCATTTTTTATAACTTATAGCTATTCATAAACAACTGTTCTCTAAATATTAAGATGTTCAGTAGACAAAAGGCAATAATCAATCGATTGTTGTACTCATCGACACAAAAATGTATGCCTAGTACCATCATAACTTTCACAATATTCAGATGTGGTCATTTTAGACATAGGGTGACATAGCGTAAAGACTGGATAGGAATTGTAATGACGAAGAGACGGAATACGGAATTGTGTAGAAGTATGTAACTTGTTACATTCTGACTCTTCAAATATTCAGTAATTTGTACATTTTTGCCTCCCTTCTGCAAAATTATACATTTTATAGGCAATTATTAAAAAGCCGCTCTTTAAAGAATGTGTAGATCTTGCCATTGTCATTCATTTTCTCCAGTATTTTAAAGAAAAAGAGGTAAATTCATTTACAATGGTGCAATTATGCTTTGAATGTTAAAGGGTTCCATTTCATTCGATTTCAATATCGTGTTATATTTTTCATATCAAAGCAAGTGCTAATCTGCAAAGTATCTTTATGCATGGTCAAACTGTAATTGCCAACTTGAAAAAGTACATGGCCTCTTGCCAGGAATATTGACATCCGATAGTGGATCATAATATTATCTGTAGACAAATAAGTAGGTTCCTACATGAGATGTGATTTTTTTTTGTTTGCCTGGCCTTAAAGTTCCTGGTCGGAGCCCAAAAAGTTGGTCATTTTTTAGGCTTGACACAGCCCAACATTTTTCACTGAAAGTAGACCATGTCCAAAAATGCCCAAGAAAGCCTGAATTGTACCTTTGACTGTGTTCAAGTACAAAAATATTTTGCGGGTTTTTCAAATCACTATTAATTAAAAACTTTTATGCCTTGATTCCTGAGAAAATAAATTTGGTTTTTAATGCAAGAATTCTCACTTTTTTTTGAGAAATTATAATTATTTTATTATAATTTTTTTTTTTTTTGCTGTAGTAAGGAAGTAATTTTTCCAGATTTTTTCCATGTAACAAGTCATGGTGTTGTCACGGACATTTTGTCAAAACTTTGTATTTTTATTTTGCCAACTTTCTTTTTTCATGAGATAAATTCAAGCTACATTTTCCTATCAATGCAGTCGAGAAAGTACTATAACTCTCACTGGCAGAGTGTGTTATCTTGTTGTATACAGAAACTGAAAATATGATTACAGAAATGCATTTTGCATTGATTGCAATTCTTAATTGTTAATTGGACTCGATCTCTGGTCAGGCTTTCAGGCATTTTTGCACATCTTTGGTATTTACATTTTTTTTTTGTGGTTTTTACTTCAACCTACTTCTTGTGTTAAAATCGAGAAGGGTCGACTTATTTCCAGGAACTGGAACTGTTATGTATAATAATGATTTCAGGACACATTATTTTCTGACTGAGCCATAAGTTCTAAGGGTTCCAAATGGTTCCAAATTTGTTACTTTCTTTGACATATAAAGTGTTTGAAACCATGTAAGCATTAAAAGAATGTGAAACCTTACAAATTTTAGTGTAGAAAAAGTAGAGGCACGATACATTTACTTGGTTTTTGTGCATACCAGGAAAAAAAACTCGTATCTGGAGAAATATGAGATTTTATAAGTCAGAGATTGCTTATTGGAATTAGATGAAAGCCGTACATTTGATTTACTAAGGAAGCTAGCTGAAAATCGATGCCTAATAGGAAAATGGCCATGAGATTTAAGCATGGTTTTACATTCACCTTCAATGTGTTTTATATGGACATTTTCATAAAAGAACTAAAGAGGAAGAAAAAGTACAGAGAAATACCATAAAACGTAAAGATCTACTGTATTGCAGGTTCCAGCACTTGTTTTTCTCACTGTTTGGATCCTGATTTAGTTTACCACTTCAATTTTCTAACACTTCCAAACAGTTCTGGTTCCAGTTTCAAACCCTGTTTTCACAGTTTACTATAAAACATAGTTTATTTTCTGTCATTTGGCCACTTTTAATAGCTTGGCAATGTACATACGTTTTGATGCATTGAAAAAATTACACTTGTTAACAATCCAACAATGTTAATATGTACCTATTTCATATATTTATATTTTAATTTTTGTTTGTAGCATAAAAATAATATTATTTTCTTTTGTATACTTAAATCTTTTTATTAATGTTTTTTGATTAGACTAGTGCAATAGGCTAATTTTACCATTGAAGTACAAAGCGCACCATATCTTGGATGCGAACAATCGCGAGTTTTTTTTCCAGCATGGGAGACGGAGTTTCGTTTCCCGTCCAGTCGGCTGCCGAAGACACCGACACGTTGCTAGGAGAACGCCAACGATGGTCAGATGACGAAGATGACCCACCCTACTCCCCTACCCCCCAACAAGGTATATTGCATCGGTAGACCAAATCCCGTCCCATACTTGAGTATTCAGTGTTCACGCTTATTTTCTGCACCTACATACTCACACATTTCTGTTTTTTTCTACGTGTTTACAGTGATTTCTAACCGTTGAACTTATGAATTGTTGGATATAGCATTAATGCAAGTTTCTGATTGTACCTTCTATACTACCTATGTACTTAGTGGATGTTTATTTTTTCTTATTTTTTTATATATCTTTCAATTCTTATTGTACCTACCTAATTGGTATCATAATATCACAATCAAAGATAGCAGTAATCAAATTTATAATCATTTAAATAAGAAATAGTCTTCACTGTAAAATTTTACTTTCAAGTCTTATTTGACATTGTCCAGGTCGACACAAGATATAGGTACAACAGTTTGAAAGAAAAAAAATATACCAAAGAAAGTTTGGCTTTAAAGTTTGCTTATATCTTTTTGCGCTCAACATTTGTGACACAACCGTCCGCAATTGGCCTAAAACTGTAAGCTATCAAGTTTTCTTGGCTGTACCTAACTTGAACTTTTTATTCACTCTCCAGCTGGTGTTATCACAAAATAATGCAATGTTCCTTCTTTCTATCCTTGATATGATAGCTGGTACATAGACAAAGAGGTTTACTGAAAACTGACAACCAGATAAATAGAAGAAAGTAAGAAAAATATTTGATCTTGAAAGAAAATTTTTAACGCCTTCTTTGGTTTTTAGAGACGAATAATTTCGTCTAGTTAAAAGTGTGTTCTTTATTGTGCTATTATATTACAGATTTCAGTTCACAGGGCTTGTTCAATGTTTTTATTATCATACCTAATTGCTTTGGGTCACGGGTAAATGTATAGACCAAAGAGGTTCCATTTTATCAAGTTAGCAAACTGATAAAAAAATAAAAAATTGTGTAATATTTAAACCTTTTTGGTTTACACTGAATTCTACGCTTGACAACTGCATGTATTTCTTTCATGGGATTCTTTTGACTGTATATTACCAACTTTCACGTTTCTTCTACACATCTAATACTTTGAAATTTGGTGGAAACGATTTAACATTCTATTTTTTTTAACTCTTAGAGGAATAGCAGATTTTTTTTTGAAAATTTATATTTTAAGTGTTATTGGGTTTAATGCTGATTGAATGGTGAACAAAAAATATGTTTACCCAATTTTCATCACCAACCCTCCCACTCCTATGGGGTGGTAATACACGAATACCACCATGCAGCAAGCATAGTTACCACATCCAATGCAAAAAGATAAGATATTCTTTAAAAATCATTAATTACAGATAAATATCATAATTTAATGTAAAATTATTATCATAATACAAATATTATATTTTATATAAAATCAACATAAATAAACAATAAAAAAAAGTGGGTTGTCTTCCTGAAGCTATGCCGTTATCGTTGCAGGATGAAAATGCTCAATTACACTACTTTACCCCGAAGTTGGTTCACTAATGTCTGCCAACTCTTTTGCTTGTATTTATTGCAAAATTGCATTGTTTCATCACCAAAGTCATCGTTAAATTCATTGCCATCCACAAATGAACTGTCGTCAAAAGGAATTTCTGTTCATTTGGTTTTATCAAGTGCGACTTTAGTAACTGGTCACTGACAGTCCCAATTGGTGAGACATCTCAGTCACAAAAATCAAAATAATGTCCATAAGTTATCACTTTTTAAAATGATTTAGCTCTTAGTGCATGGTGGTATAAGAGCATTACCACCTCTTTTTTATGAATAGAACTCAAAATAATAATGAAAACATTGTTTAAAAGGTAAAAAATGGTACACCTTAGTAATAAATTTATTGATATTCAAATATTAACGTGCAAATGCATCGGTATGGCTTAAAAGGCAGAGAGCGAGATAACTGATGATTGTGGTGTAACATGTAGCTTCATGTACCACCAATCCACCAATCTGAATGCAAGCTCGACATACCCAGTACTTGGTGAACTCACTAAGCGATTTGAGGTGAAACGTAAGTTTGACCACGATTAGAATTGGCAGAAAAAAATCGAGAAATGGTGGTAATAGTGTGTTACCACCATGCCTCTAAGAGTTAACTTCTAATTTTCACCTAACAGATAACTGAATTCTGTGTTCAGCCTGTTCAACTTATGAACTGAATGCAAGTCAATTCCAAAGCATTTAAAAAATTATAAATGTTAAATCGTAGGGTAAAACTGTGTAACACCATGTACGTACATTCCTCAAAATCATGCTACTTTTGTAAACTGCTTTTCATATTGCTTGTTATTGCACAGATTCAGCTATTTTAGCCGACTGGTTGCACTCGGGACCGAGATTTGTGATTTGGAAGGCAGTATCTGTGATATTGAGCGAATATTTTTCCAGCCCGGCCAACAATGTCTCAACTGCAACACCTACAAGATCCGGCGCCGGTTTAGTGATGGTAGTATAAAGCCTGCAATATCAGATTCATCGTCGCGAAAGGTTGCATAGAGTTGTGGTTAGATCCTCGTTGATCAGGCTTGTAGTGCGTAAGAAAATCTTCGTGCCTCAAACAATAATCCGACGTGAAAAAGCAAAGACTTCGTCCGATTTTTTTGATGAAGCGACTGTCGATGGCTGCGATGATTACTTATCTAGTAGTAAATATGGACTATAAAACAAGTGTTTGATTTTTTTAAGAAAATACCTTTAGGGTTGAGCTTTGCATTGTTACTTTGTAAAAATTTTGTTTGAAATTAACACTTAGTTATGTCCGTCCCAAAGTTTTTACTATTGAGTGGAAGTGGCAATTTATGGTGCTTAGTAGATGTACTTAGTACGTGCTTTCTGTCAGAGTTTGGACAGTTAGTTATTATTCATTTTATTTGTGGGACCGTGACTCCTCCAGTCATATCTATTTGTGGGGGTAGACAGGCTATATTTGATATGTTTAAGGCAGCAGGATTTTTTGCCGAGAACTTAATTAATGCTCCTTTTTTGATAACAAGCTCGATTAATTTTTATACAAGTTCACCGATGATGGTCATCTGTGATCTTAACTTGCAAGAACTGAGTGAGCACAATGTTTTTAAAAATAAAGTGCCACTGCTAATTTAGATTTAGCCTTGAGCTTGGGCCTTAATTGATTAAAATTTCACTATGCGGTAGGGAAGAAGAAAGACAAAATTGACATGCACATTTTTTCTTTCCTTTTCCCCTTTGCATGCCTTTTGGCACTTTTATCATTAAAATGAAATATTAAAGTTGACTGTTATGTTAACCAATCCTACTTATCGAAGTGCCACGCGAGGAGTTACATTTTGAATTTATCTTTCAGAAGAATTTGGTAATGCAATCAATGTTACAATGTTTAACTATGCTTCACCTCTAGATTTGAATTTTGCTACATGTTTGCTAAGTGTTTATTAACATTAACAGTAGTTTTTTTTCTATGGGCAGCAGGAATTTTGTGAAAGGTTAAGAGACCAAACAGTTGGAGCAGTACAGAGATACTTGTATTCAACTCAAAGGTGTTAGAAGAGAATTGTATACATGAGTAGGTAGACATTACAAGCAAGTAAGGTTACATAGCAATTACTACCACCTAATTGATCAATTCTGATACAAAAATTGAGATACTATTTAAAATTGCCGTACTTAATTATGGCTGGTAAAGATCACTGAGTCAATCAACACATGATATAGTTCTGTAGTGACCAACTAGCAATATAATTAATTTTGTATAGAGTTTTTGTGTGAGTGAGGGATTTGAGTCGAACAAAAAAATCTTTCTGTAATGCTAAAGATAGCACTTAGTTATTATATCAGAGTCAGAGTGATACCTAAATTATCTTGCTTAATAAAATAATTGGCGGTTGTATGAAGGACATGTTCGTTTAAGTGTGCTTTTTAATCAACGTCGTCGGAAGACGCGCTTGCTTCTGCAACTGCTTCTTCCCCCTCTTCTCCTTTCTTACCACCCTCCGGCACCCACAGCCCCGAATCCACACACCTCTTCATATGATATCGAGCTTCTTCTTCCGGCATCTTGGCAATTGTTTCCTGAAGCAGCGGAATGTTCTGGCTCTCGAAACATTCCTTCAATACCTGCAAAATTTGTTTGTTAGTAAAGTTCAACTTCCAACATACTTTAAGAGGGTAGTAGTGCCTCCATCTTCTTTTTCTGGGGGCAGGGAACAAAATACAGTTTTTTTCTTCTTTTATTGGAGTTGGTAAAAATTATTTCAGCTAAAAAAATCTCTTATAGTGCACATTTTCCACAAAATCCTGAAAACTGGAAAACTGGATACAACTAACAAGAGAGGCTTTAAAATATGGTTTCCTCATGTATTTTTCTATGTGTTCTTTGGTAGTGTTAACAGATTGAACAAACTTGAGGTCCTCAGTTGCTACAAAAACTCAGAACTCCAGAAAAACGCCGTGAACAGGTTTCTTTTACAACGCGTGTAACTAGTTTTATTTTGTCGCGATCGGACAAATGGTGTGGCCGATTAGTTGTATCCAATAAACCTACATATAGACATAATAGCCTACATAATAGTCCACTTTAACAGCCTTAAAGAGTTGTTACACGTGATTTCCTCTGTGGTTTGGATCTAAAAGAAAATCTAGTTGTATTAGACAAAAAGTTCATTACCTTACGGGGAGCGATTCAATTTTGTAAGTAAAGGGTTTAGTTCATATTCTTTCTATAGGATAATATGTGCATGCATTTATTCTGTTCAGCAAGAAAAAATTTGTTTCCAGCAGAGGTTCACTGGTCCTTTTGGGATAAGATACATGCCAACTGTTATTTAAAAAGAAACACTACAAATCATCTCTACTGATATCTCCTCTTTTGCTATTGCTCTGAAGTCTTTGTCTTGCCATGTTATGGTTTTGAAGCTATTATAGGCATTTTCTTTTGATTGTAACAATCTATAGAATTATTTTGCAGATATAAGTATTTTTAAGTCCTGGCACTGAGATTATAACTGAAATTCCATTCAAGAGCTGGAGACAATGCTGGGGGGCAATCCTTGGGCTAGTAACTTCTGTTGCAGGCTAGACTGTAGTTTACAAACATCATAAACTAAATATAGGACAATTCTCTTACATCTGGAAGAGCTTCAAATACTTCAACTGGATCAAGACCTCCTGGTCCCAAACGTTCCTTCTTCTCCTCTTCTTCCACCTCTTTCACAACAATTGCAATCTTCTCGGCAGCTCTCTTTGTGATTCGATCCTTGAATGATCGAAGTTCATCATCAAATGCTGCTTTATATTCAACCTCGGCTACTTGGATCCGGGTGAAGAAGTTTCCAACGCAAGCTCGAGGATCTACATCTAGCTGTTTTGAGAGTTCCAAAATGTACTGCATGCAGATGCACTGATGAGCCACATGTTCCATCAAGTCATGTTTCTGGAAAAAAATGTATTGATTAAAATGTTTGTTTAGAATGAGGTACAAATGGGCAACAGTGTTTTGTCTTACATCTTCCATCTCAAGATTGATGCACCAGATGACAAGGTAGTTGGCAGTGTTCTCGCTAACAAGATGCTGATGTTCTTGAAGAAATCGTTTGCTGTCGTCAAACTTTCTTAGCATCCCGTACTGTTTGAGCAGCTTTTCGTTATCTTTCACAAACTTTTTCATCTGCTGTTCCCGTTCCTCTTCTGACAATTCATCTTCTTTACGTTTCGTATCGAGATTAAACACGGTTTTCGTAAATCCTGACTTGCTGATTGTATCCACATTCCAAGGTGTTGTCTGGCAAAATAGATTTTTGATAAATTACAATCGATCTGCTTTGAAAATTGTATGCAAAGATTTATGAAATTTGGTATGTTACCTTGTCCTTTTTCTTAATTTCTTCTTCTTTCTGTTTGATCTTATTTGCCTCAAGCTCTAGAGAATCTAAAGCTTTTTTTAACTGGCTTATATCGCCCCCAGATTTTTCCGTCTCTAATATTTTTTTCTTTGCCTCTTGCAACTTTTTCTCGTTACTAAAATAAAAATAAAAAAATGTTATAAATGTTGTGTAAATTCTAGAAAGTTTCTCAGATATGGCACTGTGCAGTTTAGCTGCATTGCTGATCACAACTTACGTAATTTTCTCGTTTTCAAAATCCTCTTTTTCCTTTTTGGATTCTTCCATTCGCTCCACTCTTGCCTGGTGCCGCCATCGAAAAAGGGACGGCGTGTCTATGTTGGGGTGGACTTCATCCTCGTCATCAGATATCTAAGAATTAAGTTCAGTTAGAAAATAATCTACGAATTCAGAATTACTTTCTCATACCACTAGGAATGTGATTAATTTGAATGGAATCCGACAACTTGATATTTGATAATTTTATTGGGAGAAAGTTGGAATCACTGATCTCGTTGGAATCTATTCATCAATGCAACTCAAAGCCTCATTCTAACCCAATTGTTTTGACAGCGGCCCAGAAAATGTAACACAATTAAGTCCGCACTTAATAACTAATTTTCATTTACCTCTATGTCTTTCCATTTGCTGTAGTCTACCATTATCAATGTTTATTAAGTCGAATATGAAATGTCAAAAATTTGATATTTTATTGCAAAAAAGTGGAGGATAAATTCTCGAAAATGTTTTACTGACTCGGTTAGCACGATGACTACTAGAGGGTGCTGACCCTGACATTGTCTCAAACATGCTGTTGCGAGCAAAGACGTTGCGAGGAAAACATATTTTGAACCAATTTTGAACGACGTCGTTTGTGAGATGAATTCCACCAATTAATCATTATTGTTATAAATATATATATATAAAATTTTAACTCAAACTACTCCTGTGCAGTTTTTGTTCTGCAATTTCGTTGTACTGAAATGAACCCCATGCAGTCCACTTTGAAATGTGGAATATTTGGCGCCAATGCAGAGAGCGCTGGTGGGAGCTTGTGGGCGTACCGTTTTGTAATCTTGTCACCCGCTGTCATCTCGCCGAGTGCCGACTTGTTGCCTCGTTTAAGAAGCCGCAAACAGAATCTCCCCTCACTTGAGTTACATCTCGCTTGTTGTTCAGGTATGTCAAAATATCACGTGTAAAGTATTTATCGTTTTTCTGTGACTCAAATCTAATATAAATTGCTGGACATTAACTGTTTCGTAGGAATTCCGTGGCGTCAGCCACACCCAGTTTATTCGTCACCGCAGTTTGCATTATTTGTAAATCACTGTTTTGGTTGGTTGCACCAAATTTTGACTCTTTATTTCTCTGTTTTCAGAATACAATCAGCACCAAAATGACTTCCCAGCAGTACTACCCAGTTCGATGCACACCGAGTGTGCTCCCTCCTGATTCTTTTGATGCTGGCGCAGACTCAGCAACTCTCCGAAAGGCTATGAAAGGTTTTGGAACAAACGAACAAGCCATCATTGACGTTCTTGCTAGACGGGGAATTGTCCAGCGGCTGGAAATTATTGAATCTTTCAAGACTCTTTATGGCAAGGTATATTTACTACCTACCTACCTACTCTTATATATTACGGATTGGAATTAAGAGGTTGGTCTATGAATGGACCAAAGCTTGCAACCAGCTAATTTCGGTTGCAACATACAAGAGCTAGTAGTAGTAAACTGTTCTTTGAACAGATACTGAGTTTGAATAGCCCGTAGGTCACAAACGTCAACCCATGTGGGCTAGTGGTTATGTGCAACGCACACATTTATCGAGTTTGAAAAGCCGAAGTTTTTAATGTATGGGTTAAAACGCTAGTAGTGATTTATGTTATCAAAAGTTGGCTATTATGATGATCTTTGAATTTTTAACAAGTGTCATCTCTAATGAATGGTCTTAGGTCGAAGTATCCTGAAATGTATCCTACGGACAATTTAGAAAATTATTCTTTAGTTGAGTTGTTTTCTAACTATCCCCCAAACTATAGTATAATTTGAGTAACTATACAATCTACAATTCAAACCATCAAAAGTACTGTTTTTCATGTGTAAAATGCCCCCACCTTGGTACCTATTAACACTTTCTACTGATAATGCATTTTTTTTTTAATTTCATCTATTTAGGTAGATCGGTAGTCCTAAATCTAAGATCCAATTAAGATTAATATGATAGAATAACACATCCTTCTTCAAACAGGACTTGATATCTGAGCTGAAGAGTGAGCTTGGCGGCAAGTTTGAGGATGCGATCGTGGCATTGATGACTCCGCTGCCGCAGTTCTACGCCAAAGAGCTCCATGATGCGGTTTCCGGAGCAGGCACAGATGAAGAGGCTATTATTGAGATTCTTTGCACTCTCAGCAACTATGGAATCCGCACCATTTCAGCGTTTTATCAGAGCCGTGAGTTGGTTAACTTGATGATTTGTTGTTGTTGTTTATTTTGTGTTTTGTTGGAAACCTGTATTGTTTGCCATTTAAACTGTGCTCCAAGTGCACTTTGAGCTATCTGACTAGATAACTAATTCACTTTGAATGCCCTGAATTCAACACAAATATACTTCTGTTGTTTTAAAGGACTTTCTTAATTAGGAACAGAAACAGTTGAACGTTTGCTATGTCAACATTTATTAATGTATGTTAATTGATTTAATTCTTAGGTTTCGTGGAAAAATGTGTAACTCAAGTGACGGGACTAAATACTGCACTCTAGCTGGTAGCTTTATCGGATCTTGTTTAGTACATTCGTTGACTGAAAGGATATTATTAGTCGTGTCAATTATCAAGAAAATTAGTACCTATTACATTAACATTTCGTCATAATGTTCTGTGCACTGCATATGACTAAAAACATTCGTGACAGCAAAGACAAATTCAGTGTTGAGTCTGTTGGTTTTCCCGGTAGTTAATGAACAAGTCATTGGTGACTGATAAGGACCCAATGCTTCCTAATTAGTTTCTTAGTTATCATTCACTTCCTGAAGACAGGAAGTTTGCAGT
The DNA here is from genome assembly GCA_947568835.1 of Protonemura montana. Taxonomy (NCBI): domain Eukaryota; kingdom Metazoa; phylum Arthropoda; class Insecta; order Plecoptera; family Nemouridae; genus Protonemura; species Protonemura montana. Next base: position 11,219,526 of record OX387603.1, read on the forward strand.
TCCCAACAAGTATAGCATGGCAACTAGATATGCCTCATAGTTATGGCAGCTTAAGAATTAGTTCAATTAAGTTTCAATTCTGTTTTTTTTTTTTTTTTTTTTTTTTTTTATTACCTATTCCTGTTTGAATGCTTCTTATACCTGTGGTAACATAAGAAAGCAGTTTTGAGAAGCTGTCAGACAATCTCAGCATCTCCATGGCTATTAATTGTTGAATCTACCATTGAATATTCTTGGTTATTATTATTATTATTTTTTTAAGTTGACCACAAAAAATACTGTTTAGGAAAAATGTTGGTATAATAAACTAGATGTAGCAAATGCTTCCCTATCCAGAAGTCAAGCACAGTTTTGAGCAAGGCTTGGCTAGGTGTGTGGTTCTGCTCCATAAGATTTATATTTCAATTGTTCCATAATTATTAATTATTTAAACATTTTTTACTGACACTCAAATCACAATTCAAAACAAATGACCGAGCTTTATTTTAGCTAAAGGCGTTGATTTTCTTACGTTATCAAACCTAAGCAGTAAGCACATATATTTTATTTTTATTGCAGTGTACGGAAAATCTCTCGAGAGCGACTTGAAAGGAGACACGTCCGGACATTTCAAGCGCTTGCTGGTCTCCTTATGCATGGTAATATTCAGAAAAGTACACTGAGTATCCTTTTTTTAGAAAGAACATAATACATTTTAACATTTAACAACATTTTTATGCTTGTACATATTATTTTTACACTTACTTTTTTAATAAGTTAGCAATACCTGGGAAATATTGTACCAAAATGCAAGGGTATGAGGCCACCCAAACACAAAAACTTGATGTGATCTATGAAAACTGTGTTTTTATTTAATTATTTTTGTTTAAGAAATATATCCATGTAATGTAACCAAGTGCTATGTATTTTCTATCCAGGTTACCAGATCATACATTACTCTAAAAAGGAAAGCAGCTAATTGGTAGAAATTTATGGCGACAATTATTTCTCTATTGCTTGTTCATATCTCGGTTTCTTGGTGGCACACAATTCCAAAAATTAGCTTGTGATTATTGATAACAACTAGAATGCATGAACACAGCCATGACAGTACAAGGGTGAAAAGGTCAAGACATCGTTACATTACAGGCAAATCGTGACGAGGCTCAAGCGGTCGATCCATCTGCCGCACGTGCCGACGCCGCTGCTATGATCGCGGCCGGAGAAAAGAAACAGTGGGGAACGGACGAATCCACATTCAACGCGATCCTTGTATCGCGCAGTTACCAGCAGCTGCGGCAGACATTTGTCGAGTACGAACAGCAGTCTGGCCATGACATCGAGTCAGCCATCAAGACAGAGTTCTCTGGGAGCATTCAGAATGGACTTTTGGCTATCGGTAAGAGGAATCGCTTAGAGAATTGGGTCATTCCTCGTTCGTTCCATTTTCTTCAACATTTCTTTCTGATATGTGGTTGGAATGCTTCAGGTTATTTTTTTCAAATTTATTCAGAGATTTCTAGCTGCTAGAGTGGAGAAAAAGAGATGATAAACATTGACAAAAATTATTAGAACTGGGGTTTGAATGCTAAGTAAAAAACAACTAAATTTCCCAATGTTTCGTAACTTGTACCTGCTACTTTTTCAAGGGTAAGAACAGTCCTTGAAAAAGTAAAAAGTACCCTTGAAAAAGTAACAGGTACAAGTTACGAAACGTTGTGAAATTTAGCTGTTCTCTACTTAGCATTCAAAACCCAGTTTAAATAGTTGTTGTCAAAACTAGTGCTAAGGTTACATCAAGTAGACATGAGTCTAAAAACAATCAGAATAAACATTCTTTCCTTCCATATTGCTCTTTGTTAGTTTCCGATGCACATTAGTTTGCTGCGGGAAATGGAAAGAAAAATGTCACTTATCATACAAATGTGATCAAAATTTTTGCATGGAATAACTAAGCAACTGGAAGCTTGGAAATGTTTGGCTTTGTGTTGTGCATTTGCTGTTCTAATGTTCGGCACGTGCCTTTATCACTATTCACTTGAGAGACTGACTGCAATTTTACACTTTTATGTGTCTGCCTTCATCACATAGGTGAGCATAAACTCGTTGTTTTGTTTGTGATCTTGTCTAAAATGCAGTGTCTTTGTCTGCTGCAGTCAAGTGCGTGAAGAGCAAGGTGGGATTCTTTGCTGAGCGACTTCACGCTTCGATGGCTGGTCTCGGTACCAAGGACAAGACACTGATCCGCATCGTCGTTTCTCGCTCGGAGATCGACCTCGGGGACATCAAAAAGGCCTTCGAGGAGAAGTATGGCAAGTCCCTTGCCAGCTTCATTTCGGTGAGTTGTCGGTTGACCGATCGGTGGTGGTTTCAGGGTTGATTCTTGCTCAAAACAAAGGTTTATTACATGTTGGGGCTGTGGATAGATGGATGGGTTGCTTGTTACAGTGGCAAGCTTTCATGCGGATTGGATCTTTAAAGACATGGAAATTCAGCTATGTATAATCTATAATGAAGAGACACTATTGAGGTAGTCAATTTTTTTCAATTGGGTTGTAGCTTAAAATAATAAATTCTGATGAAATTTTTTGAAGTTTTAATATTTGTGTGGGTTTTTTAAAATCCAACTTGAGACTTTATCTTGAGTTTCAGAGAATTCTTAACTTATTGTTATCACTTGACAATATTTGTTGTTACATTACTTATCTAAAATATTTATGATCATTGCTCATAGTGTTATTAATCCATTCACATAAACCAGTTAATCCGTGCTTTAATATCTCAGATTAGCCTCTATAAAGATAAATGAAAAGGTCATTATTAAACGCCTAATAAAAATAACAATTTATGATGTAAGAATTATTATTAGCTGCTTGCTTAAATGGCAGCCCCAAATGTGGTAAGCTTCTGTTGTTATTATAGTGTTGGAACCCTATTGCGGGTGGGAATCTGTCAGTGTCACCCTTGTAGACTTTTAAAAGGGTAATATGGCTATTGCAGCAAGCCAAAAATACCCTTGTGTGTCCACTTTTATTTCTGTCATCTTCCCCATCCAATCCTGAACCCCCCAAGTACAAAAAAAATGTTTCAAAAGTCCAGCCAGGATGAAGTTAAATTAACACAATACTAGTTGTGCTAGGTGCTTGCAAATGATTCACTGTACAAAACTAGAATGGTGTTTCTTTCAAATTGAGTCATCACCCTCGTCTCTAAATCTATCTTGACTTTTCTCTCTAGCCAAAATTGTTAGGAAATCATAGCCAATAATCATTAAAAAAAAAAATGGTTAGACAAAAAAGTTGCACATTTTGCACTCTTTCAAATGTCGCAAACTGCAAAACCACAACTGAATATCTAGCAGGACTAATAAGTAATAAGCAGTTTTCTGAGCCACCTTCTGGTTTTAATGGTGTAGAATTTAGAGTTCTCTAATTACGAACAATTAAATCAAATAATCCATTGTACAACCATTTCATGTTCGTTTTTCTTACTAGGATCGCATTCGTTATCTATGACGTTATAATCTTATCATAATTTAGTTCAGGATGTAACTGGACCCCACTGATATTACTGAATTGTATCTAGAATTCCCAATCTTGAAGACAAGCAAAAAAAAATTTTTATATATGATAGCAGAAATAACCTACCAGACGACATAAAAATTATTGCAAAGAAATGTATATCCTTTCTATTGGAGTAGGTAAAACAAGAATTTAAACATTGCCACAGACTATCAAAATGCTTCTGCTGCTAGAAACTTTGAAGAGCAGATTTAACATTACATGCTCAACGATTAAACTCGTGTCATCTTATAGTCTATCCCCAAGCTAAAGATGCAGAGATTTGTACATCCTACAATGATTCTTTGCTTGCTTATAAATAGGTTTTTATTAAACATGTTACGGCTAAGGATAACGTATTGATTGATTATTGTGTCGCCTCATTTATTTCCTACCGAAGGATTGCTGTTCAATCTGGTTTTTAGCTGTTAGGAAGGGGTGGGTATAGGAGTTAGCAACACAGCTTAGTCGGTCGAGTCAAGACAAGTTGCGATGTTGAGGCCTGCCAAGAAAACATGAATCAAACATGCGCTTTTCACGGGGCAATTAAAACAGTTTAGTTGATTAATATTCTTCTTTTCTCTGCAACTCTCTGCACCTCTAACTAGGGTATGGAGTATGGACTATACTCGCTCATTTCCTACTAGGTAGCTGTAACTACATGTTCTTCTATCATTTTTGCCTTCAGGGTGACACTTCGGGAGATTACAAGAAAGTTTTGCTGACCTTAGTGGGATAGTGTGTCTGTCTTCTGCTTTTTGTTGTCGCAAGCCATTTCTTTTCCAAGGTAGCTATGCAATCTTAATCTTAACTTATCATAGTTTCATATAGACAAGACACTTTTCAAATAGAGTACTGCCATTCTATTCTTTCTTACTTGTTGATCTTTTTTTTTGTAATTTCAACTTAGTCATTTAATTGGTTACCAAAATCACTTTAAGACTCACAATGATACTAAAAAAAAAATTAAAACTCTTAAATAATATTATATGAGAAATGTTTAAGACATCTGCATTCATATTTCAGAGCGACCTATCTGGAGACTACAAGAACGTATTGATTACGTTGACTGGGCCATAAGCGATGATCTTCAGACAACTTTGCGACTATGCATTCCCATCGAGGACAACTGAATCTGGGAACTTAACAGTAAACCAAGTAGTACTTACAAAAGGACAGTTTGATATTTTGCAAATATGTTATTTTTAGATAAGTTATTTGCAATAATTACTTTTTAATGAGTAGGTAATTAGTTATTTGGGTGGATTTGTGGCAGTAGTCGATAGTGCCGTAGTGCTAGCTTGAGGCTTTGTTTCACTGCAAGGTACAATGGCGAGGGTTCCGTCGAATGATAACTATAACTAAATTACTTACCACCTCAACAACCTCATTTCTAAGAAGAAAAATAATATCTATGTACAAGCGTTGCACTTATTCGGATCATAATTCTTTTTAGATACAGATCTGTAAACATAATTAGTGTCTGTCCAGAATCAAAGAAGTAATGATAATAGCTTTTCTAACCGTTAACCTCTTGAGGGATTCTTATGATTTTTTTTAAGAAATCACCATATTATTCTTGGTGAGAAGACCTACTAAAGTTCTAGTAATGCCATCCTAACACGTAACCCAGTCTTTGTGTAGGTTTGTGAAATGGTACGTTACGGAAACGAAGGAAAATACTCTATTTTGTGCAATAAGGAAATTATACCTATCTATGGGTATTGAAATTTTACTCAGAGTCTGGTGCTACCCTAATCATCATGAGAATGTTGAATCTAAAATTGAATCTCGGGGGTAAACTTCACATGCATGTGCCTAAACGTGAGTGCGTCTTTAATGCTACAAGCAACCGCATATCAAATATTTTTCTGTTAAGCTTTTGTTTACATTCTTTATTTAATATTGGCAAGGTCATCTAGATGTTTCTCTAGTTAGATCATTTTTATTATATTTTTGCTATATTACCTTTTTGATTTTTATTTTCTGTGTCTTTTTGCTTAAAAACATTTTTAGTAAAATCTATTAATAGTTTAAAGAAAGTAATTTCAACTGGATATAAAAATACTTTTGATTTGAAACTGATGTATCAATTCATGTAAATGATTTATTTCTTATTTCCCACCTACATCCTTAAAATCTGCATTTTTAGGGCCAGTATCCAACACCTCCCTAATTGTGGCACTACATGCAACAAGTCCTGAAAATCCGTCGATATTATATACCAGAACAATATCTTCTTGAATTTTGTAGGGACGAGAACAATTTCTTCTCGGGTGATGTTTTTACATCGATGAGCTAAAATGCTTTTTGTCTCCGAGTCTCTAGGAACTTGTTATAAGAAGTAAATGTGCCCTTCAGCCAATAATTATCGATACATTCCACAGACACTTCAGAGCATTATTCAGAGTTAAGTTCCACTGTCTTGCAAGCTACATATTAAAATTGTAAAATTGTTCCATTCTGACACTAATATCACAACTGGTCACTGTTGCTTCAGGTAGCTACGCTTTGCTGCTTCGTACAATTGTGTTGATGTCCTTATTGTGCAGTGTTTCTCTTTCTATTGTTTCTGACCTCAACAGTCCACTCTCTTCCAACTCCATATTGTTATCATCATCACACGTCACTTTTTTACCATTCGTACTGACACTTTTACTTTCCCCCTCTTTTCGTTGCAGAGATTCGACCTCCTCCAAACAAGTTCTTCCTTTATCCGCGGTGGGGTCTGTCCACTGCAGTCGCTTTTCCATCAACCCTATCCACAACATCGCCACCACCATCATCGCCATAGTGAAGCCAAACGTCCAAATTGTTCCGTACCTCGTGTAGATAAAGCTAACAAACACTGGGCCTAAAACACGAGAACCGCATCCTGCTCCCGTAAGCAGTCCCATCCAAACGCCTTGTGGACGTGGTCCAAGAACCTTGCTGAAGATTGTTTGTATGAGCGTCACTGCCAACGGGTATCCGATGGACGTTAAACCGTAGCCAAGAAGGAACTGTGTCAGTGTCATGGCGTTAACATACGTGCACCATTCTTGGGTTGGGGGACAACCGACCACTTCAGTTCCGTTTTCAATGTTAGTGTAGTTTGCAATTAGTGGAGGCTTGTCACCCCAGGGGATGTGAATGCCACGCCCTATGACCATCAGGAAGAAACCGCCCCAAAGGAGAACTTTACGCTCCGGGAACCTGAGGAAGAAAGTTATTTTTTGATTACTTGGGTGTCCATCTTACGAGATCTTTTCACTTTCTGTAGAGGCAAGCATATGAGTAATTTTATTTGCTGTTTGGTGACGTTGTAAGGAAAGCATCATCGCCTTGATAAATTGACAAAATGTAGGATATCCATGACATACTTACATCCAAACTACAGTTTACGGTTATTCCAAACTGCTGTTATACTAATTTTTCTTAGAAAATTTGTCTGCACAGAATAAGAGAATTCTGACTCTAGTAGGCAAATATTAAAATTACCTCGATTCCCTAGTATTTTAATACTTGTCAGATTTGTTTTGAAACTCACATTTTGCATAAAGGGCCTATAGCTGCAAACGTCACACAAGCTATCACTGCGCCAACGGACATCAGAATGCCCATGTAGTACAGTGCCTCGGCTTTGGTCCACGCAAATTGATCCATAGTCAGCACAGTACCAAGCCTGTAAGCAACACAATACAAGTAATGATTCGTTGTTTCGTTTCTCGGCTGTGGTTTTTTTTTCTTGTTTATACCATACTCACGTTTCTAACAAGACAAAGTTGAATACCAAGATGAAGAATGCAATGATGAGGGTCCAATTAGTGAGATAGTCTGGTTTAGTGGAATTCCAAGTTTCCGCCTCTGAAATGGAAAGCAGAGATGATTATTCGGCAAAAATTGTCGTGATCATTCATGATCGGCAGACATTTATACGTAAAAAAAAAAACTCTATCATATTTATGGAAAGGACGTTAGACTTGAAAAAAGTGGAACTGAAGTGGGGTACGAACCCGGGGCCTCCCAATTGCCGGTCGGGTGCTCTACCAACTAAGCTTGAAGGGATCCCTTCAAGGGGGAAGAGGCCAAGGCGACTTGCATGGACAAGTTTTAAGCAAAGCTAGAATAGGATGCTAATTCACTGTTCATTATTCATACAACCATGCAACTGAGGGACAAGACACTGGCAATAACTTTAGATCCTCAGAACTTAGATCTTAGAACTTTTATTCCTGGTTTTGAGGAACTCTTGTAACTTACCAGAAGTAGTGCCCTGCTTGATCATGGCTTCTTTGGCAGCAATTTGTCTTTCGACAAAGAACCATGGCAAAAACAGGATGAAGTTTCCTATACCCATAACGACATTGATCCAGCCAGCAGCAGTGTACATGTTTAAAGTGAGCACTCCTGGAATGAGAGGAACTCCTTCATCTCCCAGTGGAGTGACCAGGGCCTGGAGAGCTGGGGAAAATATTGAACAGGTTTTATAAAGAGATTTGAATAGGATAAAAATCACAAATACTTCTTATATTGTATATGTCATAATGGTGTCAAGTTAGTTTAAACCATTATCGACTAATTGAGAAAAAACACTTGACTTTCAAGCTTTATTAATTTTCTGCTGATGACTGGGAAAGTAAATCTTTCCTTTGTGTTACGTTCTCATCTCATTAAATATTCCACAATCGTGTATTCAATACATGGGTGTATCAGAAAATTTGCCAGAACTTTAGGATTTACCTGGTCCGACTATGAATCCAAGGACTTGTGCTAACGAGACCATAGAAATTGCTCCGGTCCGCTCTTCAATCGTTGTGGCAGCCGACAAATAAGACCGACAAAGAGCAACGTTGGCTGTTGACAGAAAAACACCGTTAACCTGTTGCCTTATAAACGAATTTATCCCATCATTCAAATAAATCGCAAGTTTGAAACGGCATGCGTACCTGAGCTAACGCCAATGAGGAATCTCGAGGTGAGCATCCAGTACTTGTGGTGATCAGGGAATATTTCGAGGGAGGAGTACAAGCCGCTAGCGAAGGTGAATATTGCAACGGAGAGAAGGAGTAGTAGTCTTATCGAACCGAGACGATTGCCCCACCAACCGATTATCGGAGAGAATAACATCTGTGCCAGCGGGTTGGCTGCAACGATGAATCCCATAAACTCCTTGCCCGCGCTTGGATCCAACTGAAATTGACGGACAAACAGTGTGTAGAACCTTTAGTTGTTTTTCAGAAACAATTAATGATTAACTTTGTGGTGGAGAAAGATACTTCATAAGTTCACTTCTGGACTCATAATATGGTTCACCCAGAAAGTAAGGAGTAGGTAGGGGTACATGCTCATGACCTCAAAAAGACATGGAGGGCCATGTAACTAAGATTCATTCTGATTTACCAGTTTTCTTATCACAGCTGCCTTACTCAGTGAAATGAGGATTGGAGATTTTCACATATTAGTTTGTTTGTGGCTTCTGCTCATTTCCTATTTTTCTAAAAAATATAATTTTGGAGGATCTAAAATAGCTCTCAAAACCCCCCGCATTGTCGTTGCGTGAAACACATTTCTATGGAACTACTTTTCCAATATTTAGTAACAATTTATTTTCACTACGGAGCTTTTTCTTTTCTAACTGCTTCTGTGATCTCAGAAGCAGGGAGTGGTTGAATTCAAGTTATGATGATGGCTAAGCCCCATCCAGGCAAGTCAAAGATAACAAGTTTGGGAGTCTTGTTGATAATCGAAGCCAAAGACAAATCGAAGTCAATTATTTCAGTGCTCAAGAGATGCATCTTGTAATATCAAGTAAACTGTTTTAAGTTCAACCTACACAAGTTTTTTTTTTTTCAAACCAAAAAATGTGTTAAAAATTATAATTAAATAGCATATATGTAAAGCATACAACTGAAACTTATCAAGGAAGTACAAATCTTTTGCGTGTACAGGTACGGATGGAAATTAAAAGATTTTAACTACACTTCACATCTCACTTGCTTACTATACAGAAACAAAATTTCTTTTTAACAAAAATTCATTGCAATTGTCTGGGACAATAACTAACCTTGTCAAGGTAGGGCCAGACACCAGTGAGGATAATGCTGAACCCCAGTGAACTGAGGAACATGGTGAAGTAGAAAACGTAAATGGATCGCCATCGTTGCTTGCGCTCAATTGCCGTTTCCAGCCCGTTGTCGGGCGTCGGTGTGTCTTTGCTCCACACTCTGTAAGCAACAGGTCGGTCAGACATATCATCGCCCGATAGTTTGGTCTAACAGATTGCTTTTACTACATCCATGATTGACCATATTGGCTGTTTAGTTTTCGTACCTTGCAGCAAACCTTGCAGCATAAATTGACAAGTATTAATGTTACATTCAGTTCGTATGTACCAATTCACACCAAGGAAATTGTGAAAGAGAATATTTAATTGAGTGATTGATTTGTGGTGCTAAATACACACTATTCATACAATGGTGCTGTGGTGGTGGTGGTGGTGGTGGTGGTGGTGGTGGTGGTGGTGGTGGTGGTGGTGGTGGTGGTGGTGGTGGTGGTGGTGGGGGGGGGGGGGGGATTACCAAGAAAAATTTGAACAAATGCCATGTTTTGGAGCAAATCTATGTATTTCAAGGAAATATTTGAAACTTTTTGGAGCTTTCTTGGGCCAATACACATATGTTGAGAATTTAAGGTTTAAACTTTGATTTTTTGCTTAAACTAATTTGCAGGCTTTATTTTGAGACCCTTGAGAGATAAATTTTTGGGCTGTAGCAGGTTATGAAAATCTGCAGATTCCCATTCTTTAAAATCAGATATGTGCCCAATATAGGGCAGCTCAATTAGTTTTTTAATCTGAACAATGTTCCTAAAAATTAACATAATTAAAATGGGCGCCTGGTGCCCCCTCCCCCCCCCCCCCCCCCCCCCCCCCCCCCCCCCACCCCCCCCCACCCCCCGCAACCCTATCATGGCTGTGCCGCTGGTCACCCTGATCACCCTGATCACCCATCTAATACCTGACCCAGCTCAGAATTTCTTAACAAGAACCAGTGTTTCAAACACACAAAACGCGGTAAAAAAACAAAAAAAAACAATTGAGATCTCCCCTCTACCCCACCCCTCACACTCTCACGCAGTAAACTCTGTGCACACATACTCACCAATCGAAATCAACATAAAATAAATTGCGAAAGCGAATTGACAAAGAACAGAGAACTTATTTCCATTTCTAATCAATGAACATGCAATAGATTCATAACTATTTTTTTGGCATAATCACTTCAATCACTTTTTAGGTTTGTATTGAAAACAAAAAGTCTAGGGTAGAAAATAAATGCCTTGTCAGGGGTTTTTACATAACTTATGGGACTGGTTCAGTCAATCTTTCGGTCACTATTTTGTGCCAAAATTGGCAAAGCTAGGAAATATGCTGCAAGATTTGGCTGCTGCAAACAGGTGGGTGGGTGAGTGGGCGGCTATAGGGGTAACGAGCCCAAAAGAAACCCTGCTTTGTTCACAATCTTTCCATGTAAGGAATGGCTTAAAATTCTTCTACACTTGTCATTTCGTTTGACTCATTTGACATAAGATTGTCAAGAGCAAAGATGCTGGCCAGACATGATGATTATATGCATGCTTGGAAGACCATTGAAACCAATAGAAATGTTATGTCACTGCCAGCTATCATTTCTCTTTCCTGCAGGGAAGATTTTGATTTCTCTACTTCCGGGCAGCTGGACACGTGTTTGCTGTATGCTAAAAACCTGCTTTAGCCTGCTCTGCTGTAATTTCAGCTACCCGCCTAACCATCAATCCAGCATCTGCCCTATTCTACAGCGCTTTGGTGAGTCAATCAATAATACATCATGCGTGTTTTATATCCGCTGCTGCCCGTCTTTGTCATCCCAGTGCGAGGTGTGTGTCATACTCATACTCAACCACTAGCACTGAATGATATTGCTGAATACTGATTCGTGTGACCAGAGTGGTCTGGCATAAGCAATTGAGTAAAAATTTCAAAGTTCAATACTATTATGTCATTGCTGAGCTTCTGTGTCGATACAACTGTAAATGAAATGGCACACGTCATAAAAAATAAAACTGAATTTTTCATTTTGATATTTCGAAAATTAAACGGTACGTTTTAATGGCACACAGACGGCACCGTGAGTTAACGAAAAAAAAGTTTTTATTAAATGCTTTCTTAAACACTTTGCGAATTTCTCACCCAACCAGTTTGCGTATTGCCTTATTAATTCGAACTAGCGGCAAAACTCACGCACGTGTGAAATGACTTTCGACTGTCCCACTTTTCTGTATGTGACGCCGAAGTTCTTTGACCCGTTTCCGTTGAGCATGGATAACTCAGCACACCAATCTCATCTCACTCTCGTTAATAATTCTTAGAGAAAAGAATCCGTCTACACCTCAGCTATATTCGGATACGTTAAATAACACCTAAATATACCCAACCAAAGCCCGTAATCATGGTGTACCTACAATAATTATATCCCTTAAATGTGTGATCAAAACAAAGGTTTCTGAGCACCCTGTAGCGAGCGAGCCATTTAAAACGCACGTGTATACCAGCTGACCTGCATTCAAACCTTTGTTCCTAGGGTACACTATGGGGTTGTTTTACACCCTTCCTTTGTTACACCCTATGCGCAATAAACGACAACTGGTTGCGCAGATTCGTTCCTTTGCATTCACAATCACAAGCACGTGCACAACCGAGGTGTTTTATGACAAACAATTTAATTTTAATGATTATTACCGAGAAATTTTACGAAACACACCCATTCTTCAAGTGTCACTTTAAAATATAGTCAAGAACTAAACTTATTTATCACAGATGGGCATATAGTTCGAAAATTGCCGAAGAGTATTTTATTTTGGCACTGACAAGCCATTTCATCGTACACGCGTTACGACTTGAAACGTCTACTCCTCTCAACCCACTGACACTGACTGGTCTCGTGTGCATCGCGGTTGGGTGAACGCTGTCGGGCTCGGGAAGAACAGAGAGGAAGGAGAGAGAGAGAGTCTGTGCCCTTGGACCACGAGGAGAGTAATCCACTTATCCATTTAATCTCGAACCTAATGAAACTCGTCTGATCGATGCCGAACACTATATTTCTGGGGCGCGTGTTGGATTGTGATTCCAGAGACTCAGAACAAACTAATTAGATTAGAGACTAAAGAGATAGACTCGTCAGACAGTGTGTAGTCTTTGGTGTGGATCCAAATATAACCGACAAGGGCCTTGACCGATGAGGTCGAATACATGGGGAGTGGGGACACAACTAGCGATAGTTTCTTATCTTTTTCGATTGTGGGGTTGGTGGAGCCGGAGAAAAGTGATGTTACGTGGGCGGTCGGTTATCGAATTAATAGGAAAATAATGTAATTTTGGGAACAAAAAGACCTCAGCAAATGTAACGTTATGAAAACCCGAATTAGTGGAATAATATAATTAACATGTGGTCAATGTTTATGCATGAAGTAAGGCTGAAGACTAATTGCTATTTTATTATATGCAATGCTCATATTGTAATCTAATTGGCATCCTATGAGGATTATTAAACTCAAAATGACTTTTTTTCTTACAAAAACATTTGTTGAAATAATATGTTTTATGCATTCAAATACGTGCGTTTCATTTTGTTAGCCTTGAGAAGTGCTTGTGAGAATTTGCGTACACCTTGTGTACTTGAAGACAATTGGGATTACGTTTAGATCTGTAATTATGATATGATTTCTCAAAGGCAAAGGCAAAGACAGTCTATACCGGGGAGAACGACGACTAAAAAACGCAGTCAATGCATATATCTAATCAAGCATGTCGAGTTGTTATTTACTGTTGGGGTCGAAAAACTAAATTCACTGTTTTAAAATATGTTTAGTGGTGTGGTTTACTCAGTGCATATGAACATACAAACAGATTAAGGTCAACTTCTCATTTACAGTTTGTGATATGCGGGCTTTAAACGGTATTAGCGCAGAATCTAAGCATTGACGGAAATTGGATGACTAGAAATTGTAGGGCCATACCATGCATTTTGCATGGTTGCAACTTGCATCATACATTTGCATATTTATGTGCTCAAGAGATAAACATGAAAGCAGAGATACCATAAGTAATGCATATTTGTATTTTTGGATGAAATACAAAGGTAAAGGGATGTCCGGCAATTTATTTTTAACGAGCTTGCTCTACTATTCTCTTTAGAGTGCGATTTGACAGACATGCCAAAGGCACATACTAAATATTAGCTCAGCGTTAGTACATCAGAGATATTTGAGAGTTCAAAATGAAGCCACTATGGGAATCCTAACCATGCACCACTCAAAAAACTTAGCAAATATTCCCAAAAAGAGGAAAAAATTCACACTTTGACAGACAGTGTTTCTACAAGCATAAAATAATCCAGGTGTTAAAAAGTAAAGATTAGATAAGATTAAGAGTAATCAAAGAATTGGTTATCGAAGGCAAGTCTTGCTCAATTGAAGCACTTGTTCGATATGATTTTGATTGAAAGACAAAACGCGGCCAAACGGTAGACAAACTCGAGATGAGTGCTACTTGTCAATGTCATACCAGTGCAACTTGTCGCCTAAAACACTTATAAAATAAAATGACCGTCAAATTCTCTGATAGTTGATTTGTCTGTTGGATTTTTCTCTGCTATTGCAAGATCAGATTGTTGTTTATGTCTATTTATTTAAGAGCAACCTTTATTTGATTATCGTATTTGGTTGGGATTTTTTGATATGGTGTGGCTGCACAAATTAAATTAAAATGAAATACGTCTTATAAAATGTCAGATCATTTTCAATATCGCTAACAATCACAAAGTATGGAACGTCCCAAAAACTCAAATACGTTATGCATTCAAGGTTTGCAGTGGAAGTTAGGAACTCAGGGAGTCGTTCTATAAGTTGTCAAAATTTCAACTCGTCTCGACTGACTATCTAAGCTGTATTGCCAACTCGCATAACTACCATTGCCTTTTCCTGTCAAGTAAACACCAAACATATAAGTGTACTACATTCGACAACGAAGCCATATACCTTTCTTTAGTATGTTGCAAAGGTAAATATTTACTTCAATTAATGCGTTAAATGCTCATTATTAGAAATCGATGATCTGAATTTTTGGGATACACTACAACAAATTTAACGCGATGACTTGCTTTTCTTCCGGCAAATCAACACGAGGATATAATTATGATACAATTTAAAAGAATTTGAATCTGTTTATTTTATAATACCTATAGCATATAAAGTATTTTCGGCATGAGATTCCGACGCCGACGATTTACGACCATGCACATTTTATTAAGAAGGGGGTGCGATTGTTTGTTAAATGAAGGCGCCAAAGCTCTAGGCGTCGGTCGACGTCGGTGGCGTCCAAAAAACTAGATTGGATCTGGCGGGTCACCAAGACGAGTGTTTTGGCCATCATACAAATGCATGTTAGACATGCTCAGGATATTGCCCCATCTTCATGTAATAACTTACTACACCTAGTGCTTATAAATAAGTCTGGTTGCACTTATTGCACTTCATGCATTCTACTGCAAATTATTATGTAAATAGGTTGTTATTGCGCGTCATTAGATACCTATAGGTACTTAAAAATGCATACATGCATGCTTTGTTTACTTGGTAGAATTTGGTTTGTCTATAAACAGCCGAATGTTGCTATTTTAGCTAAGGAAGGATAGGAACTATAACTTGCTCTCACCGTCAACACGATATCAGTTAGGAATATGTGGTATTTATTCATATTTTACGGTTTTGGGATTTAGGATTTTACCGACATTTTTTATACATTTATTCTGACACGATGATACGACGACGTTTTTAAAATATTCCGTATGGAGACAACGCCTGAGGATCTGGAAACATCATCTGTGATTGGCTGGTTGTTTTAAAGCTTGGAGGTTAATTTAAACTCTGCTTTAATCTGACATAATCCGGTCCCAGGTCGAAAGTTTTTTTGAATCTAGATTTACGAAAATTTCCAGAAAAAAGACAGACACATTTAACAAAAACTTTTTGAAATAGGTTTTGAATGCTAAGTAAAGGACAATTAAATTTCCCGACATTACGTAACATGTACTAGTTACGAAACGTCGGGAAATTTAGTTGTCCTTTACTTAGCATTCAAAACCCATATCAAATAGTTTTTGTTAAAACTAGTGCTAAGGCTAAATCAAGTAGACATGAGTCTAAAAACCATCAGACAGACACATTTTTAGGTTGAGATTCGCAAATATAATTGTTATTATACTTTTATTTAAAAAATAAAATAAAATAAAATAAAGATATTGTTAATTTTCGTTTAATATATCATTAATGTCGTTAATATTTACAGTAAAAATTTGAAAGAGCCTTTGGTGAACCAAACAACCAAAAGAAGCATTAGAGGCACCCCTTTCCAAAGAAAAATTAAAAATAAATTATGATTAACCAATTATTAAATGCACCATACAAATAAAACAAACTCCACGTCTGCACAATATTTAACTTTATAATAGATATCTTCTCTGCACATTGAGGGCTGAAATACTTACATCCGTCACTTTTTTGAGAATTTATGCAACAAATACATAAAGAGAGAATAGCTTTTTAAAATTGTGAAAGAAAGATTGAAATTGTTTTGAAAAATTATGAGATTGGAGGAAGAAAGATTTCCAAGAAAATTTTTAAGCTTGGAATACGAGAGAAGGGGAAGAGAAAGACAAACAGAAAAATAGAGACAAAATGATGCAAATGATACAAGTGCAAGATGATGTGGAGAAAAGATGTGGGAAATGGAATAAAGTAGAAAAGAAAGATGTGGAAGAAGTGGGTGAATGAAAAGGAAAATGCAAAAGAACATGAAGATGACGAAAAATGATTTGGTATAATCAAGCTTAATGCCTAAAATGAAACATTTTCTACCTGTTGTGATAAATGGATGAAAAATAAAAAATCGAGTAAAAAAAGTGCAATTACAACAAACAAAACAATCCAATTAAACACAGTATTAAAATTGTCTTTACTCCTAGATAAAATGGGAGTTTAATTAATTGTAATTGTAACAACTAATCACATTCTGTGAAAATCAGCTGTTTCTGTGA
Organism: Protonemura montana; assembly: GCA_947568835.1. Taxonomy (NCBI): domain Eukaryota; kingdom Metazoa; phylum Arthropoda; class Insecta; order Plecoptera; family Nemouridae; genus Protonemura; species Protonemura montana. The sequence continues at coordinate 11,236,177 of OX387603.1, forward strand.
GTTAGGAGCTTAACTCTGAGTTGAAAAATATTGTAATATCGGGCCTTAGTACAACGACAATAATAATACGCGATTACACACAAACTAGTTATAATAAAATCTCGCATCATTTCGTTTCTCTTTCACTAACCCCTTCCTCTTTCTAAAATCGATCATAATCTCTACAGTTCTATCCTTTGTCTTCCTAACCGTTTCCCTGGCTCTAGTAGCTTGTTCCAAACGGTACAAGGCCCACTCTCCCATGAAGAAGACCAGCGACGTCACGGCGCCTGCCAATAGCACCAAGAAGGCAGTGGCGACGTCGGCCACCTCGACGCTTGCGAACTCGCCTTGCGATTTCACACAGAATGGTGGTTTGGCTCTCCAGATGCGTTCTTCGCGGTTTGCCAGACCAAGCTCCCATACACGACGGAGGCTGTGAAATTGATCAACTGTCATCCTTATTCATATCCAGTTTACTACATAAGAAGTCACGCAAGTTCCAAAAACAACTCAAAATTAGAAAGGAGAAAAAACGATGGGATGGCTGTGGTCGTTTGAAGAGGATTAGGAACTATCCCAGTTGCTCATCTAACAGATGGCATGGAGGAAAGGGATGAGTATGACTATATTTTCTCGTCCTCAATGCAACATAAACTGTGCCTCTAGTAACACAAACTGCACCTCTGTTTTCTCGTCCCCAGCGTTCGACTTAGTTTTCTGCGCCCCGACAAAATTCGTTTTTAAGCTCCGCCTCTCGCACAGCTCACAAACTGCGCCTCTAGGGTTCCCAGACTACCCCTTGCCCGTGGCAACCCAACATTCATCAATGTTGTGAGTGGAGGATCTAAGTGATCACAGAGATCGGTTGAATAAGATGGTTAAAGATTGATTCGCGGGGTTTAATGACCCACTGTTTTTGCCGGGCCATGTGACACTGGTCAAATGGCATCAGTAAAAGGAAAAATATGAAACAATATATTTATAGTCAGAGGACCAGCGTTAATCTGAAACTTTGCTGAGCAAACGAGCCGGCAACACTTGGTAACGGTAGATGCCACCCGATAGCGCTCGCTGCGTCCATTTTAACAAACCTCTACATTTAAATAATTACGACCAAAAATATCGATTCATTCTTATTAATCATTGACAGGCCTGGTTTCAGTTAAATATGTAAATTGATTACTTGGTGTAAATATTAGGTATTTTATATGTTATGCATAAACATGGGATTGGTTACGGGTTTAATTGCTGTTCAAAGATAAATGATAAATCTCGCTGATCCTACCCATGTCAATTACAGTCAATCATAAATAATTTTTACCACTTACCCATACTCGATGAGTTTCTTGTACGGCGAATTCTTTTGTATCGGAATGAACGACGTCGACAGAGGCATGATCGTAACCTCAGCCAAGCTGCATATGTCCTGTTCGTTCAAAGCTTCATTCAGTAGAGGGTAGATCGAAATCGCCTCGGCATTGAAAGCAAAGTCTTGCGACTTGATCCTGGCGATCCCTTCACTCATGTTGTAGAAAGTAGAAGACTTCCGTTTAGGCGGTGCGGGGGCGATTTTCTTGGCATAGAGTTCTTTGGCCAGAGGGTCAGTTGTATACTGCGGAAATAATGTCGAAAATCAGTGTCTGTGTTGATATTGAGGGAACTTTAGTGTACTTTATTTAAATGTTAAATAACCATGCTTTTGAGATGAGTTCTCGCAACAAGATCTTGCACAAAATGCCCAAATATAAGTACCTATACTACATTTTCTACGCGATCCCAAGTGTTAACACTTCGAAACGGAAGGGAAAATTGCTCAGAAAATATTATCTGAAGTGATACAACAAGACCAAAATAACAAGAGGCCAATAAGCAAATAGGTTTTCAAATTGATTGCTGTGGATGCCACCATGGCACCTATGGAATTGTAGCCCACTATGGTGCCTCTGCCTACTATTGGGCCAACCTGAAAGTAGTTGGTGCTGTAGGCCAAGTTCTCAGAGCCGACGGAGAGTTGGCTGTCGATAAGCGTCCTCAGCGTCTTGATAGTCTTCGGGGGCGGCGTCAGCATCGACGACACGACGCTCGCAGAGTAGAAATTGTTGAGGAGGGTGGCCAAAATGATGGAAGATACAAACACAATGCGCCAGGTCAGGAGACGCGAGGTGCTAGCCGAGCCTGGATAGAAGAGGCAATGAAGGCACATTAGTTTTTGACACAAGGAAGACGACAAGAATATCCTCTTGGGGAGGTCTGACTAAGAGCTCTGTGTGCAGATATGATTGGGTTGGCACGATTTCTTGACGTCACAAGCAATGCACCATACGAATAATTTGTTATATGGAAATTTTCTCTAAGGAATAAGGCTTTAATGTTTTAACATTTTTAAGTTAAAACTCCGAAATTTTTTGCGTTTTCGAAGCACCAGTTCGTCGTTGATCGCCAAGTAAACAGTACTCACTCTTCGGGTATTGGTTAGTGACCATTTCCGCATCGGTTTTCGTTGGGAGAGAGGTTGTTTTAGAGTTAGAAGTTAGTAAAACACATTTTGGAAATAAGTTGAAAATAGTCCACTTTTTGCTCTTCACCAGACGCCAGGTTTTCCCTTGTCCCTCCTAGGCTAGGTTTTTGATTCATTATAATCCATTAGACTTACCCATTTTCTCAACAGGCTACGCTACAACACACCAAAAATCAACTTAAACGTACATTTAATTTCACTTTTTGGTCTAGCTGCTCAAACTAGCTCAAGTGGTTGATGCCTACCCTGCAGACTAAGTGTGCTGACTGCGATGATGACGGATGCACTCCAGCTGTTCTCAACGTGTTCCGCGCCGACTTGTTCAGCGCTGTCAACAGCCTGCACCCACGCTGTCAGCCGTAGGGTGGCGATGATAAGCACCCAGACCAGGAAACAACATTGCCACACTTCGGCGTTGAAGGGAAGGATCAGAGCCTGGTGCAGCTCGTTTGTTGAAGGGTGTCGGAAAATTGCTGCTGACCTGGTCACGGAGAGAAGAATCACTTGTAAGTACATATATTTTGTAGTGACTTCGCCGCAGGAAAATATTGGTTTCAACACATATTTTCACTGAGTTAAGTGCGCGGGAACACACAGGCTCGCACCAAATTTCAACTTGTGGAGGAACGTTTAAGTATTTTTTTTTCTAGGTAATTAACTAAAGAATTAATTGCAAGAAATTACTTGCCAAGAAACGAAAATGGGGTAATTGTCTCCTAGCTCTTCTTGATCAGGTCTGGCTCTGGCATACCATAACCCATAAACTGAATGCATGACACAAAACCAACTAATGGTGTACCGGAATTTCCACGCAGGGCCAGCGAAGTCGACAGCATCTAGTCGAGCGGCCAGTATGAATACCGATGAGATTGCGAAGTCAATTTCCCGATTTTGCAACATCCCTATGATCCCATCGAACTTTTTGGTAACTTTGTCCTGGTATCCCGAAGAGTTGGACACGTGTAAGTCAATCCTGTTGTCAAAAATTGGAAGTTATGGTAAAAGAGGAGAGACTCGAGCTGTTTATTTCTAGACTTTGTCTCATAATAAAGACTATCTGTCATTTCACTTTGGTGGCCCACCATTACAGTGCAGGCAGCTTGTTTTCTGCTTTTATTTTTCCTTAAAAAAAAAAGGTTGCATATATTAAATATTATTGGCAAATGACACACCATGCCCAGAGAGAACAGTGGCGTTCATGAGGCAGAAGAATCTGGGTGATCTTCATCTGTTTCTAGCCGAGCTGTTTTGTTTATGTTCAACAATGTAAATCGGGCCGCAATTACCTACGGATGTTCGGTTAATTTTCAATGATCTCCACTTGGGTACTTACCTAAAATGGTATATGTCCTGCACGTGACTAAGTAGGGCGTAATTGAATCGGGCCATGGAATCTAATTTCCTGTTTTCGTGACTGGCTAGGCGCTCGGTCAAGTTGTCCGTTGGTAGAACATTGATCTGGCGGATAGGAGGTTTTTCAAATTTCTACGTGATGTTCAATATTTAGTGTTAAACTATTTATATAATTTTTTTTTTGCGTCACAGTTTACAGGTAAATACAGTTTTTTACAGGAATTTTTGCATAATTCTCGTAAGATTTAATTTAATTTAATTTCATATTTGTTTTACAAAGGCAGAAAATATTGTTTATCCAGCGTACAGTTTTAGATGTCCACATAAAAAACAAGAAGTACTACCGTAGAGTTGAGGGATAACTTCCTCTATCTCTCATTTCTCCATTTACATACGGTTCCTGCCAAAATTTTGGAAATGCACACTTACCACAATACCAGCCCTAAGGGTGACATCTCTCATGTCCCTCCTCCTCTCGTATTTGTATCCAGTAAGGGAGTAATTAAGACCTCCGTCTGCAGACCAACTTCCGGCATAACTCTCAAGCACTGGCCCAACCGATGAAATCTTGTACAAATCATACAAATAAAAAAACTTCGTGCTGTGCTCGTAGGCCCAAGTCACTTCACTGTCAATGTTGATGCTATTTGCAGACAAGGTGGCGCTGTTAACCTGAACCTTGCTATATATAAGCCAATTGTACGTCGAGTTGAACAAGTTGTAATTCTAGGCAAGAATACAACACGTGTGGGAAAAAGATAATTTGCAAGAAATTAAATTGATAAAGATTTTAATTACATTCCTACCGTCTCTCGAGTGATTTGGTTGTTGAAGCAATCATGATCCACAACGATACCGATTTGATAGTAGTTAACTACAATCGCTGATAATTTTCCTAAAGAGGGTAAGACGATCCAAAAGCTCCCTGTTGAAACTAGAGATTTTACCAGGGAAAAGTTCGAAGCTGAAAGAAATTTAATCAAATTATTACATCTGAAATTTATCGTCGAGCTAGTTTCAAAATTTTGTAAACAGTAGCAAATATTAAATAACCTGTATTATCACAGGAAACCACAGAAATTGTTCTAATTTGCTTATAAATGAAAAAATCTTCAATTAATTTCATCGGTAGCGAACAAGATGATACACCAATTACTCCAATTAATAACCAGATGCTAGTTGTTATTGCACAAACAATTAATTTAAAACTCGACATCCTGATAGTCTTTGTTTTGTATTCTCAGGAAGAATGAAGTGCTCTTCCAGGCACAAAATTTGTTGTCGCCTGGCTGTTGTAACTAAAGCAGAAAGCATATTTACAAAGCTGTCTTTGCAAACGTATGACAAAGCTTTGAGAAAGCACACAGTAATTTATTAGTCATGTTTACTGCGCCTACAAAATTGATTGACTTTTTTTTTAAATATTTATTGACGTGTTTGCTTTTGACACGGGATGCCGCAGGTAAAATGTCAGCGATGACGCTGATTTGTAAGTGGAAAATTTCCTAGTCTGATTGAAGGGCAATCGCACGAACGAACCTTGCGATGGACACATTTGAATTTGGTGTCGTGATTGACAGATAGCACGTGGTCGAATCAACACGTGCGCTCTCCAACTTCTTGCCATGAGTGATGTTGACAAGAGTATTACAGTAGGCTTAGTACATTATAAATTATAAGATTCAGTTCTTATCTGTAAACATTGATGTTTTATTGCGACGACAGTATAATTTGCTAGTCTTTAAAATGAGCTCGTTAATAACAAGACGTTTTTTGCAAATCTCCCAGCGAAACTGGCGAGGTTCGAGACACATTGTAATTCCTAACCAAAAATGGTTTTCTTCTGAAAGTACCGAGTCCTTGGAATTAAAGAAAGGTCGTCTGCATTTAAAATCATCTTCATGGCCAAAGCATTTAGAATTCAATCACTTGTGGTTACGAGACCACTGCAGGTTTGTTCCCAATTCAATATGTAGGTATAATATGTAATAAATATGTAATAGAATATTACAGTGGCAATTGTAATGAAATAAAATTCACAATGACAATCAATTGCTAATTAGGTGCAGTAAGTGTTACAACTATTCTACCAACCAAAGAAAACTCGACTTGGTGTCTATTCCATTTGACATCACACCAATAGACTGTCACGTAGATTCTAAAAACCTTTATATCTCGTGTGAGTATATCGACTGGTACTATTTTGCCGGTTACGGGAAGAATGTGGTACTGCTGACCCAGTTTCTTACATAATTTTGTCATTGCAGGGTCCGATAATCATACTTCTGAGTACCAAGTTGACTGGCTTTGGAACTCGAGCTATGATGCACAAATACACAATCAACCCAAAACAACACCAGTTCTTTGGAACGACAGCGACATTTCAAGCAAAGTTGCACGAGTTGCTAAGACTGAATTTTTGAACTCTGAAATTGGCTTGAGAAATGTACTTAAATCACTAGTTGAATATGGTGTAGGAATTGTGGATAATGTAAGTGTTAACAACATTACTTCATTAGTTGGGTGTTCGATGTTTCAATTATATTTTGGCAGCTGTTCTGTGCACGATTCTAAATTGAACCATGAATATTTTAAAATTTTCACTGGCATGGTGAATGCCAGGTCCCGGCATCGATCGAAGCTACTGAGGAGGTAGTGAAGCGCATTGCTCATGTCCAGCACACACTCTTTGGAGGAATGTGGGAGTTTAGCAATGAGATGGCACACAGCGACACGGCATACACCAGCGAAGCGCTCGGTGCACACAACGATAACACGTACTTCAACGAAGCGGCAGGGTAATTTCACCATTCAAACCAACAATAGCGAAAGCTTAAAATACTTATAGGTCAAGGAATAAGCAATGTGTCTCCTCTAATCACTGAATACCATGATTGCTGACCGTACAAGTAGCCCAATCAAGCCTATTTAGCAAATTTCCTTGTAGGGTGAGTGAGCCCTTTCTGATTTCTGACAGACATTTCACATACGTAAATTACCCCAACTGACTACAGCATAAAAATACATTTTCCATGCATATTTTTTCCCATTAATTAACAATTGTATTATTTAATAATTAAGATATCCAGTTTTAAGAAGTCTATAAACTATTTCTAAATATGTGCTAGTTGTCTTTTTGATCGCTCGAAGATACCTACAGGTACAACCACTTCCAATTTTCTTCTGGTAATTTTTATTATAAAAAAATATTGTTCCTGTAGACCAGCCACATATCATGTTATATAAAAGAGACCCCACCTTATTATTTTTCTACTACCTTTATCACTTATTTTAGCAGCCGCAACTAAACAGTTGCAATTAAATTCAGCAGGTCTAGTAAATATATTACTGAATGTTAAGACCAGACAAAATGTTTATAATTCTGTTGTTTTTTTCTTACCTAGATTGCAAGTGTTCCACTGTTTGCAACACGATGGAGCAGGTGGCGAGAATTTGTTGGTCGATGGATTTCAAGCAGCCCAAAATCTCCTGAAAAAATCTCCCGCTCACTTTGAACTTCTGGCTTCGACTCCCATCGAATCGGAGTACATTGAATCAGGGCAACATTTTTCATCGATAAACACCGTTCTGAGGCGGAATGCGCTATCTGGAGCTTTGGAACAAGTGAGATTCAATCTCTACGATCGGGCGCCTATGAGAACCGTACCGTCGAATGTTATTCCCGAGTTTTATAAAGCTCTCATATTGCTGGCAAAGGCTGTGAGAGAACCGCAAGGAGAATGGTGGCTGAAACTTCAGCCAGGGATGGTGATATTTATTGATAACTGGAGAGTTTTGCATGGCAGAGCTTCGTACACCGGTTTCCGTAAAATGGGAGGATGTTATGTCAACCGCAGCGACTTTTTAAGCAAGGCAAAGGTGTTGGGAGTTATATAGTCCTTTGGTTTGATGTGCATGATTGAAGTGTTTTGGGGGAATGGGAGCAGCATGTCATTAACAAAATTCCAGGTAATTGCAAAAAAAAGTAGAAACGTTTTTTTTAAATATAAATAAAGAAGTTTTGACATGCCACCTTATCAGAAGCACAGCTGTCAGAATTTCCCTGACCCATTAAAATGTATTTAGAACTGCAGATAATGGAAGTAATGTTGTTTGACTTTGTGTGTTTAACAACCCTAAGGAATCATTAGAAACTGGGAATAGGATTTTGTAAGTTTTGACAGTAAGTAATAGAATAGTACTTACAGTGAACCAATTTATTTATTGCTTTCACTTACATAATGTTTATTTTAATACTAGTTCTCTTTGAGAATGTCTACAACTAGGATAAAAGCGTTTTCGAATGTTGAAGTAGTTTTGGTATGTCTATACTTTTGAACAGGTACGGCCGTGCTTTGCTCACTAGATCTATGCTTGGGTCCAGCGATCGACCTAGGCCTTCTACTACCATCACTGCAAGAACCACGGAAGTGAAGCATCCTTCCATTTTCACCTTGTATTCAACCATGGTAGAAAACACTTGCGACATTAAAGAGGCTACCGCAAACTGAAAAAAAAAAAAAAAAAAAAAACAGGTCAGGCACATTTATTAAAAGATAATATTGGTACCAAAAACCTATGCAAAGTTGTGAGCAAACTATATCTTCAAAAACTGTGTATTATGAAACGTAACAGATGTGAAATTTTTCACTGGCCTGCATTGGTTTGGGTTACCTGTGAGAGTGTTTTACAAGGGAGTCATTGCAACAATATGCTGTAATTTTTTCAAAACTTATTTCATTACTGGTTTAAAGCTTACATACAATCAATTTCCTTGTTAAGCCACAAATAAAATAAAATTTTGAGATGAGGTGCGTACCTGGTCCAGGGTGACAGATGTATCAATGGACATTTGAACCAACTCTGTGATCCTTTCCCGGAATCTATCAGGATTATGACATTTGTTCGTTGAATTGTTCAGAAACAAATCCGCCACTCTCCGCCCCTGAAACAAAAATTAATCATTAACGAACTTTGCAATAATACGTTTTAAGTACCTTCCACAAATAGCTAATTTAAGTTTTTTTATTACTTTGCCATCTGCAACCCCTCTAAAAACTTCACGGAACAGCAATTTGTCTTTGTCGGAGAGACTAACGATAATTCCACAGTCAATCACGACTAGGCGGAGAGCAGGAAGAATTGGTAGAATCATGTTTTTTATGTATCTGAAGATCTTTATATCCCAGAAGTCATTGCTTAGAGGAGACCTTCGTTGAACTAACATGTTGCCAGGGTGTAAGTCCCCATGAATGAAGTTGTCTTGAAACACCTGAAAATTGAAAAAGTTGAATTGAAAATTGATTTTGTATTGAAGAAGAGGGTGCATAACGTATGTCATGTGTAGGAATCTTTGTAATACTTACCATTTTTAGGATGGCATGCATTCCGATGTCAGCTAGTTCCACTTTCAGATCTTTGCTGACATCAGGTCCTGTTACGTAGTCAAACATAGATTCTCCTTCTTCAAATGTTTCGACTAATAAATATGGTTTTGTCATGCTTCTGATAGGTTTTGGGAATCGGACCGAGGCAACATCGTGGAAATTTGCAGCAAATCTTTCGAGGTTGTCTGCCTCGACATTTAAATCTACTTGAGCTTTCATAAGGTCTGCAAACTCGTCTACACAGTCTGGAAGACTGAGCCACTCTAGTTCAGGCACCATCCACTGCAAGGCTCTGGCTGCTCCTTTCATAATTGCCAAGTCTCTCCGCAGAAATGTGGACATGCTCGGGTGGAGCACCTTTACAGCAGTGGGTATTAAATGCTTGCAGTTTTCAGCACCGTTGACACAGATTGGTCGAACAGTTGGAATGAAGTGACCTAATCCCAGCCTCTCAATGACTGAAAATAAATTTTTTTACAAATTAAAATCACTATCCAAATTATGTTAGCACAAAAGAAGGTTGCAATCGATTTTTTGTGATACATACTTTCCACAAAGAGTGAATTTCCTCTTTCATCTACACAGCCACCATGTAACATTGGTCTAGTGCAATGTAACTGAGAAGGTTTAATCCATGCTTTGTACACCTTTAAAAAGAAGTTTTATATCATCATATCCACTAGATAATACAATAGGTAATGGATTAGGATTTGAGGGAAAAACTGTTGGCATTCACCTGTCCGCAGCAACCGGTACCCACAGGAGCCCCACCATTGTCCAACACGAACGTTTCAGCCCAGTTGGGACCAAAAGCCCTTTCCAAAGTTTTCTTGGTGTAATACCAAGAGTGCGGTCGGTTGTTTGTTTGTAATTTGGCTAGCGCAGTGCAAAGATCTTCCGAAAAAAGGTCCCTTCTTGTAGAACCCCACTGACCCAATTTAACAAATATTGGCCCTGCCAATTCTAAAGTTAAGACTAGTAGCTGGTGCCAATATTTTAGAATCGTGGAGCTTAAGTATGTCAATGGATAAAGCACTATAACAGGTATAAACGTTACTAAATGAACAAGTGCCCGAAGTATGGTGCATAATAAGTCAAAAATTTTCCAGAGAGTATTGGACCAATTGTCACGATATGGTGGATGCACTTGAAGGGTGCCAATTTCTGTATCGACAATGTGGTTGACAGATGTGGCCGATACAGACGTTCGCAATAGCCGAAGTTCACAGCAGTTCAGCAAGATAGGCCATTCGCTATAGCAAGAGATGATGTACGTTAGACGTTTATAGTACTTTAATCTCGATGGCACTTTGTAGCGGAATACCAAGTTATTGTTGGAAATAGTGCTGAGATGGCGACCTCCTGGATAAGTGAGGTTATAAATTACACAATCCCTCGTCTTTACTCGGGCTAAGGTCGTAATGCGTCTTGCAATGTTGAAGAATCCACTCTTGGAAAGAGATAAAAACATTACACTCGGGATGATTTCGCAGGCGAGCCCCTTTTACTATGATAAGCGTGTGATAAGCACCTGTATTCGTGTATTGATCGCGATGATCGCGAGAGCGAGCAGACATCTTTGATATTTTGAAGTTTCCCGGTGGTAAATGCTGATGCTGCTATGTTTTATGGGCAGCATACAATTTTGTTGCACATTCTTTGCACCAGCAGCACTTGGCGGTCGCAGTGCATGCCACCGACAATGGCCGCCAAATCGTTTTCGTTGTCATAGAATAAATCGAAATTCAATGTCGTAGTAGATGCGTCTCCTCAGTAGATAGCTTTTAGCACACAATATCGTTGTGGGCTCTGAAGTGTAATCGAGTGCAATTTACGTGTTTTATGGCGTAGAGTTAACAAAACGCTCGTATCTAATTTAAAATATATCATGCGCTAATAATAAGTGTCCGTTAAGTCTTGGGGCTACAGCACGAGTGTGTGGACTTTAGGTTTCTACTGACATATTTGATATATCCATATTTTTCATTGTTATTAGGATATTACTTCGCTAGCAACTGCTATCTCGCAGTTGAAATCTCGGAGCTGAAATGTTTCAAAATAACAAACCTGCATTTGGTCAACCAGCAGCTACAAACACATTTGGTAAGGCTAACGCCAATGTACTAGGGAAAAATTCAATTGAAAATGTGTCAGTCAGTATTAGATACATATGGCACTTATCTACCTACCTACTTATAAACTTGATGATGGTGATGATGGTCCAGCTTGATAATGAGCTTGATGATGAGTGGCTTGGCCATTTGCGCACCGGTGATTGCACCATGCTTCATTACTATGTTGCAACTCCATATCAACTGATTTTCAGGTGGATTTAGTGCTCCTTTAGGACAATCAGCTTTCGGAAAACCAGCTACCACTGGGTTGTTTTCAACACCAGCTTTTGGTTCAGCAAACACGTCACTCTTTGGAAACCCTGCTCCTTCGGGGACAATTCTGTTTGGGGCACCTTCTGCAACACCTGTGTTTGGGCAGACACAAAATGCTCAACCGTCAGCATTCGGTACTTTATTCTGTGCTTTACGATGAGAAATTAAATTTCCCTCTGTTCAAATAGATAAATATCATTTGATTCCTTTTACTGTGCTTGTTTTCAGGAAGTTTCCAATCAAATCAACCAAGTACCAACATCTTTGGCACCCAGCAAAATGCCAACACAGGGCTATTTGGTGGCACCTCTGGTGCTACATCTGCATTTGGTGCAAGCAAGCCTGCATTCGGAGGCTTTGGCACAAGCCAAGCAAACACTAGCTTGTTTGGTCAACAAACTCAACAGCCACAAGCTTCGACATCTTTATTTGGGCAGACCTCGACACAGACTGCAACTGGATTGTTTGGGGCCAGTGGTTTTGGAACTGCTAATGCTGCACAATCAACAGGTAGGCAGTAAAGAATAGGAACATTTTGTTGTTTTTGATAATTGTCCATTTGCATTTTGATGGTTTCCAGGCCACAACTAGTTTAACATAACAATTATTTGCTAAGTTATTCACTTATATGTAGTCTAGCCTGCAAGAGACTAGCACAAGAAAATTTCAAAATACTTAATAATTGGTAGAAGAATTTCTTATAATAGTTTGAATAACACAACATTTTGGTATGACAAAGCTTAAAATCAAAACAAAAATGGGCTGCAGGGTAAATACACATCAAAACCCCTTCTATAAGTTACGCGCATAATGTATATGTATTAAACGTATGTATGAAAAACTATATTATTGCAAAAAACTCTTTATTTTGTGTTTCCTGCTAGCACTTGATTTATGGTGCACTTTGGAAGGCATAGAGATATCACACTCATTTTAACCTAATTTATACTATACCTTTTGAATTTTTATTTTGGGGGGACATATCACATACCTCCCAACGCAGAATGACATAACGTAACACGTTATGTTACACGTCATACGTAATTACAACACAAAAATAACTTGTCTCAGGTCGACACCAAGCAACAACAGAATGCACATTTTAGTGTGCTGCCTGATTTTCAGAATAAAATACTAACTTTGAGTTTTATAGAATCGCTATCTGACGTCCAAAATCTTAAATTTAACATCGGCTTAAATTTGCTATCAGAATCGAATCCAGTCGTACTAATTAGTTTACAAAAATTGTAAAATCAAGACTTTATGTTGATTTTAGGTCACTCCATAGGATGCTTGCTACAACTTGTCAAAGATGTACAGTTTATTCAAACCATTCAATGTGATGAGTGTTATCCTTATCAATATTTAAATAAGAGGATTAACTACTCTACAGAGTCTTAATACCATGGCCTCATACTTAAATATAAGTTGATATTTTTAATGTAGCGCGCATGCAGCATGCAGCAGTGCGTGTGGTTTTTTTTTTTTTGGACGGGTGAAAGATGGGGTTAATTTTTGCAGGCATGCCCTTGTCACGAAGTTCTGCCACTTAAGTGCATCTATCTATTTAAGGTGGTTGAATTTACTCTGAAATTACAGTTGGCCCTTCTGTCTCCCCAAAACGCTATGTGTCCTCACTGAACAGAGTATAAGATTTTGCGGCTCACAATTTTTATTTTTAACACTAGGGACTGTCATCAAGTTTGCTCCCCTCGCCGGCTCGGACACGATGATGAAGAATAACCAGACAACGACCATCAGCACGCGACACCACTGTATCACTTGCATGAAAGAGTACGAGAACAAGTCACTTGAGGAGCTGCGAATGGAAGACTACGCGGCCAACCGGAAAGGTCCGCAACAAGGCTCCCAGTCGACTGGACTTTTTGGTTCCCAGCCGCAGCCATCTATCTTCGGCAGCACAGCTGGTGCGGGAACTAACCCCTCGGGCGGGATGTTTGGAGAAAACAAGCCGTTGTTTGGTGCGACCACGGGTACCATGGGTGAGTTAACTACATGGGGAAACTGTAAGCCGGGCTTATATTAGCTATTTTATAGCTAGCCTAGTTGAATCCTTATTGGACATCTGGCAATAAGAAAGATTGGTGAACAGAAGCAAGTAATTGCTTTTCTGGAAACACTGAGCAGATAGTGTTTATAGGGGGCAAACAAAATTGACACGTCTTTTTGGAGACATTTTTCTTATTTTATTTGCCATAGCAAATTGCAAAAACATTCTGTACTGTTCTAGTTCAAATCAGTGTTGCTGGAATCGCAAGTAATTTCTTTTGTTTGGATTGACATGCACAAGCAGCCATAAACAAATTAAAAGTCCTGTTTGACTCTGTTGACTTATTTCTTATTTGATACGGTGCAATTTTGACAGACATTATGATATCATTTTAGGAAATTATAATAGTATGTAGGAGATAAACGAGTGAGTATAAACAACACTTTTTAAAACAACTCTGGTAATTTTACCCAGATGTAAGTTCCTGAGAAAATGCAGGGCACAAAACAAAGCACAAAATACACCAAAATAAACATGTTATTCTGGATTTATTCAGTGAATTTAATGCAGGATTAAATAATGAGATGATTAATAGTATTAAAAGAAAAAGGTTATTTCCCTGTGATTTTTTTTATAATCTATTGCTTTTTTTTTACGTGATTAAGGGTTGATTTCACCAACGCCTTTAAAATCTAGCTTGATCGGCGTTTAAGGAAGGTTTTAGAGGAAAATTGGTTTTCTCCATTTAGCCGAAATTTTTAAAGATTTGAAACGGGATGTTGAGAAAAATACACAAAAAATGTGTAAATTTTAATTCGGTGATGTCCTGTCAAATAAAATTAATTTTATATTGCAGCCGTCACTATTTTCTCTCTGCCCAAATCACAGTTTAATATTAGAACCTGGAAGAATAGGGTTTCATTTTTAAACTGTGTTTTGGAGGTCAAAGTAAGAAGTCCCAATGGTTCTTTTCTTGTATTTTCATGCCACAAAACATAAGCAAATTACTGTGCCGATTATAATCACCCCTAAACGGCGTTGTTGAAATTGACCCCAAGGTACCTATGTATACGATCCCACTCTCAGCGTTAGTAATGAAAATTAATAGCAGCCTATAAGAATCCCACTCCTGTCTCTTTACTTGCCATAAAGCATGTGTATGAAATTATAATCAACCAATAACAGAAAAACTAGCATGTTTTTTGTCCCTAGAAATCTGATAATGTACATACCAATAAAACTGCAAATACTCTTTGATGTCAACAACAAAGGTGCTCAGTCGATAATTTAAAATTAGCACAGGAACAACCACTGGATGAGACCCAACACAATGCAAGCCAAAGCTAAAAAAAACTATGTGGTGTTTAACCGTAAAATTAATTCGCACATCAAACCCAGGCCAGACACAGCAAAATTTCACTTTCAGCAGAAGGCACACACTTGTGCAGTAAGCTGTTAAACTGAACGCCACGTTAAGGCAGTGATCTCAGTGCTCCGATCTCACACTGCGATGCTATGGAACACATTATCTAACAATATTGCTACCAAAATGTAATTTGATATCTTATAAATCTGAAATAGAATAAATCATAAATGGAAACCACCAGAATTATGTATATATCTTCAGTTTGTTGTAATAAATAAATAAATCTTGCAGGGGGTTTCGGTGCGTCAAGCACTGGTGTGTTCGGTCAGCCAGCGCAGACAGGTGGCGGGATCTTTGGCAAGCCTACCGGATTCGGTGCGGCCGCTGCAACAACGGTTGCCACCGGATTCCCGTCAAGCTTCTCCCAGCCAACTGCGAATCTGTTCGGCCAGACTTCAGTCGCGAAACCATTTGGCGCAGTCCAGCCTCAGACCAACATGTTTGGCGCAGCCACATCGCAGCCCTCGACCGGGTTTGGCACTCAGAACACGGCGTTTTCTGGGTTTGGGGCACAGGCCAACCAGGTGAGTGGGATTTTTTGACTGAATAGCTCACTGAGAATTGCGAAGTCGCAATTTTTTTAGTTATTCTCTTGGTCAAGTTTGTTGAGTGGCTACTTTTCTCATCAGGCACTTATTATCCTTGTATAGTTACAAACTTACAAACTTGTAACAAACTTGTTAACAAACTTTGTATAAATTTGCATGACATTGTTTGGACTAGATCTTATAGCAAACACACCTCTAGGTCTGTGATATCGTACTTTCTCTCACGATATTGACAGTTAAGTTATTCTTGGCATAAATTTAGTTTCTTTCTCTGATTGTTATTGCTTTTGCCACCCCTTAGCCGGTATTGCCCGGCCAGTGCCAAGTTTGTGCTGGCCGGCTGCGCAAACGGCTTAGAGAACGCAGGCACACGGGGACGGGGCACCACACAAGCAAGGGTGTGCCGTTTGGTGTGCGCCGCACAAATAGTCTTTTGTGTTTGTGAACAAAAGATTAATCACCTCTTGTAATAAACAATTTTAATTTTAAGTTTACTTATACGTTTTTGTCAATTTTAGACCTCTATAGTTACCTCGACTGAACAGTGTTGACAATTGACACTTGTACTTTGATCATTGCTGGATCCTTCTATAAGTCTTGCTGACAGTATAATCTGTAGAAGGATATGTCCCGAGAATATGTTCCGTTTGAGCATTTTATCAAAATCGTCCTGCATTTGATTTGCTTGAAGAATTTGATTTGATTTGCTTGATTTGCTTGAAGTAGATCTAGGTGCAAATCAATCAAATTAATTGTGTAATGCTCTGATTTTTATCACTTTAATTACATTATTTCATTGTCATCCACATCCTCAATTTCATCGGCATCGCTACTTTTATAATAACTTAACTCTTTGACACTGATTCTTTCCGAAAGACTCGGGGTTGAGGTTGCGACTCTGTTTTCAACAGCTCTAGGTTATGGGAAATCAAATAAGCACTGCCACGATGCACGCAATATTTCTTGAACATGAACCAGAGCGAACAGATGGAGAAAATGTTTCATACCTGAACCACCCTCACCTAGCGCTCATTCCCGTGTTCCCATCTTTTCCAGGGCATGAACATGTTTGGACAGAGTAAGACGACATTCAACCAGATGCCGACCACTAGTGCCGGTAGTAGTTACCTTTTTGGCCAGACAGCAGCTGCAACCAACACTGGATCGTTGTTCGGCGCCAAGCCAGTGGCGGGCACGGGATTCGGCACAGGTTTTGGCACAACTCCTTCACCTGCATTCGCCGCCAGCAACAACATCTTCGGCCAGTCTTTCAATAAGCCGGCAACGACCGGGTTCATGTTTCCCTCGACCAGCACGACGGGATTGGGTAAGATAGCGCTTTGCCGTTTTATTTTCAGTGATTTTGCATTTCTGTAACTATTCTCTTGTATTATGGGATTTACAAGAAAACTCTGAACAAATTGCATTACGTTGCATGCAATGTGTGGTACTATGACAAATCAACACCACTCATGTTAATTTTCACTACGTTTTGCATCTTCTAATCTAAGATTGTAATTTAAAAGAATAATTAAAGGGATGAAAGAAAAAAATTGTTCCTAGTGCATTGGAAAGACCAATTCTAACCCAAGTGGTGGTCTCCTTAGTTCCCTTCGACAGGAGTAGGCTACATGCCAGCACCGGTTTCCTCTTCTCCCTTCTATATTATGTTAGCTTCATTACTCACTCTATACACCGACTCCATTTGACCAGTACCACAGGGCCAGTCGTCAAAACAGTGCACTTTTAAACACCATAAATCATTCTTATCAATTTGCTCTGCAAGTCTTGCTGACACTGTCTTGGTTTTTCTTTTGGCAGGCACGGGGCTGAACCTTGGCGGACAGGGTATGTTCGGTAGCACAGCCGCCAAGCCCGCCGGTGGACTCTTCGGCTCCAGTACGGGCGGCATGTTCAACTCTGGCGGTTTCGGCACCGGCTCCACGTTCTCCACCGGCCAGGGGTTTGGCAACAGTCAGGCTCTTGGGGGAATCCAGCAGATAGGTGGAGGGTAAGCCACTTTGTAATCAGCTTAGTGTATCAGCTTACCTCCTTTTATCTCTGGACAAGAGAAAAATATAATTTTTTTTTTTTTTTATTAGGGTAGAGTGACCAGTTGTGGCCAGGCTAAGGAAATTTTCAGATTGGAAGTCACACCGAAACCACAAGAGTAAACTTTAATCAAATGTTTTTATTTCAAGGGAGCTTATAAGTATTCAGCTTGATGTTAAAATAGTTTTTAAGTCCTCTTATCATATTTATGAGTATTATATTCATACTTCAATGAATTTTTGTCATATTGCCCAGTTTTGGCCATGGTATGCCCATTTCTGGCCAGCTGAAATTCCAGTTGTGGCCACCCCAAGAGTTACTTCACACAAATGCATATAAATTAACTTTAATCAGAAACACAAACACTTTTAATTATCATTAAACTTAAAATATGAAATAAACAGTAAATTAACATTACATTGGAACCAAATTATGGCACAGGAATGCTATAGTACCTACACAGCCAATATTAGTATACTATATTTGGTTGCCGTAAACAGCCAATAAAACAATTAAGGCGGGTCTTTCGCATAAAGAACACTAGATTTACTAAAAATATGAAAGAAATAGTAAATATCCTTACATTGGTAGGAAACTTTGGCATAGAAACAAAGTAGTGTCAATGTAAGTTTAATATATTTGGCTGTCAATATTACTTGATACGCAGGGTTCCCACAAAGAACATTTGCTTTAAAAAAAAAACGTAGATATAGGTAGGTAGCACAAAAAAAGATGTGGCTGCATAAAAGGAACTTGAGTTTGCCATTGGTAAGCACCGAAAATAGTTATTTCTTCCGATATTTAAGAATTTCTGGTACGTGGCATGCCTGGCGGCTGTTGACTACGCGAGGAGGCTGGATTACCTCCTTGATGTCCATGAGCGGGAACCAAAGAACGTCTTCCTTTTCCGGCCACTTCCAATCCGGCCCACTCATCGTCATTGACATGACTTGCACTCTGCCAACGGCGTTGTTAACGGCGCAAACCCGGCCTGGGAAGTATTCTTCCTCATACTCCACGATGACAAAGTCATGTTTCTTGACACGAAATTCAGCAAAGGAAGTGCTGTCGTCGCTGTCGTCACTTTCTTCACTTTCTGACACCGCCTTCAGTTTCCTCTTGCGTTCACAAGTGGCTGCGCTTGAAGGAATTTTTTTCTGCCTCTTTTTCTTTTTTTCTGCTTTCTCGTCTTTTTCTTTTTCTTTGGCATCATGTATTTCCTTCCATTTGGAAGATGTCAGGACACTTGGCATCACAGTTCGATTCCTTGTTTTCTTGGCAGGTTTCTTTTCCGGCCAAAAAATTACATCCTTGAGGAGTGTCTCCATAGTAGTCTTTCCGCTTGATGGTGGAGAGCCGAGGCAAAGTTCTTCAGCAGCAGAACTAGGTTTAGGTTCAAGTTCAAAGGGACAATCTTTGTCTAAAATTCCCAGATCCTCCACGGTAACTTCACCAGCTGTGGTTGGCGAGCCAATAGAAACGTCGAGGGTGTAATTTTCCTCAGCGTCGTTGCTCAGGATCATTTCAGGGTCTGGTATTGGTAAGTCGCTAGCAGCGGCGAAGTACTCATTCCAGACGTCGTAGAGCATAGAAGCACAGATGTCCCCGTCCCAGTCAAGTCCCTTAGCCCCGGTGGTTTTAAACTCGGTTAAGGTATCTTTAGCAATCTTTGACTCGAGGTGTCGAAGTACTGATCCATGGTCCAGACCTGAAGTGGTAGTTTTGCCACTGGCTTGTTCGTTCCGAATTTTGAGGGTGCATTTCGTGTAATCAACCGCATCCGCATTGAATGGGTACAGACCACAAACGCGAAATCCAGAAATGATTGCTTGGCTGAATTTCTCATCCTCCAAGATTGAGTTTAGCGCTGTTGGTATATTCTGCTTTCGAATTTCTGCTCCCTTATGTTCATATCTCCAGTTGCGTACCATGCTGCGCCATTTTACCTTTAAGGGGTAAAAAAATGCAACGTCGAGTGGTTGCAGGATGTGCGTTGTATTCGGATACAAACACACAACAATTATGCCATTATCTCTGCAAAATTGGCTCAAGTGCAGAGTCAAATGCGAGGAGTGCCCATCGAGGAACACTATGACTGGTAATTTAAAGTTCTTTTCTATGAGGAAAGGGTGAAATACATTGGAGAAGTACTCGAAAAAAGCCTCTCCGGTCATCCATCCCTTCTCAGTCTTGCCGAGCCCCCAAAATGGTGGGGCTGCCCTGGCAATCACCGGTGGCATCCGTTCATATTTGTATACTGTGAGTGGGGGAGCATGAGTTCCAACGGCATTCACAGTGATCAGAGTCGTAATATTTTCCTTGTCCGAGTTAGACGATTGATCATAGACGGGGCTGCCCTTTTTGGCTAAGACGAGACCGCCTGCTGGACAAAGGTAAAATGATGTCTCATCCATGTTAAAAACCCGCTCCGGTTCCTCGAGGACACGGATGTCTTCACCCAAAAGATCGGTAACTTCCTTGAACCAGCGTCTAATCTTCTCTTCGGTAATACTGCCCCTTGCTGCGTTTATGTACTCGGCATGTTTTTGACTAACAGTAGGATTGCGCTTGAGGAATGAACGGAACCATTTACAGCCGGGCCGGTTGTTTATGAATGGAGTTTTAAAATTTCCCTCTTCTACCATTTTTTGGACAGAGGAAATGACAGTCTCCTTGTTTATCGGAAACCCCATTTTAGCAGTCTGCAGGATCCAATCGACAAGAACATTTTCTCCGTTTACCCCCAGAACTGCAGATGGTCCTACATGCCCAGTAGTTTCTGGAGATCGCCCGGACAGTTTGTTACGGAGCGTAGACCGTGGAACACTAAACGCATTGCTTGCAGCGTTGACAGACATACCGTCTCGTATTGCAGTGAGTGCACTGCGAACTTTTGATGGTGAATACATGAACAGTTGGCGCTTTACAGACGTCTTCTGCCTTCGTCGGGCATCAATTTTCTTTCTTTCAGATTCCATCTTTGTCTTAGCCATTCTACAGTCCATACATACCTACAATAAATAGTGGAATAAAATGTACCAACTGGTCTTTCCCTTACACTTGGCCAGAACTGGCATAGCATGGTAACCATTTGTGGCCAAGACCCTGGCCACAGCTAGGCAATGAACTAAAATAGATGCTCAGTTTTGGCCATGCCAATGATTATACTCACCAGCATCAAATAAGTGACAAAAACCACTTAAATTCACATCATTGATCATTATTAAACAACCTTAAGTCAGTTAAAACGTAAGAAATTACTTAATAAGTAACAAAAAAGCAAAAAACTTACCTTGCAATCCTAACCTAAATTCACATCTCTTTCCCGCAAAAAAACCCATGCTGCTTCTCAGCTGACAGGATCTCAAGTAGTGTAGAGCTAGCTCCCAGAGTGGCTCTTATAAAAATTAGGTTGGTATCATCTATTAAGAAAAATTATTTCCAACATGGTGCTACATTCACATGCTTAGCAATTGGCTGTTTCAGTTGAATGTGGCCACAACTGGGTACCTGGCCACAACTGGTCACTCTACCCTATACTTGTAAAAACTTCAACCATCCTAAAAATTTATCAAATTTCCGGTTTTTTGATTCCCAGGGTTCCCCATTTAGGGTTCGATTCCCCGAATATCTGCACATTTTTAATCATAAATTTCAAATAAGAATAAACAAGTCGAGGCTTATCAGAGAAGTTGTGCTAAAGTAACCCTGATTTGATTGCATTGGTTTCAGATGCCGCCTGTTACCCGAAAAGAATGTTCCAAAACATCCTCCTTAATATCATTAATGATTATAGTAACACTTTGTATTTATTTACTCTTGCAACAAATATTTGATATTAAATTGCAATTTTTTGCAAACGAAATTTGGTGCTACGTGCTTTTGCTTTGTGCTTTAATGCTTTGTGCTTTGTGCTTTGTGCTTTTGCTTTAATTTTGTGATATTTTTGCGACGAAAGTTGTCGAGGCAACAGCAAGCTTGCAGTAGGTGCATATTGCCATGTCGTTCTTATTGTTGGCAAGCTCAGTTTTTTATTTTTTTATTTTGCATTTCATACATTTTTTTATCACATATGGGATCAATTTTTTTATTTATATTCTATATCTATATTTATCAATACAGATGAGGGCTTCACAAGTGCACTTAATTGCGTAGAAGGATGAGTGATTAAGTAGTTAGACGAGGTGTAAAAACCAAAAACTGTTTTAAAAATGTGAAAAACTTTGGAATGCAAAATCTTGTCCATCTGAAATTTTTAGGCATGGCCGCATGATACATCTCAATGCGGTCAACATATTTGGAAAATTCGACTAAATTTTGTTGGTGTTCTGGCACTTAATAAGTTATAAAGTTGTGCTTTAAATATGTATTTAATAATTGTACAACAATATTTAATTAATAAAAAAACTATCCTGAAAATTGTTTTTAAAAACATAGCAGGTCTAAGTTCGGGGGGGGGGGGGGGGGGGAGGAGAATCAATCAACCATTGCATTTTTTTTGAGTTAGCATAATTCATAGAGAATATATTTAACGGTGTTTGAAACAACGTGCACACGAATAGATTTTCCGTTCGTACAATATTAAGGCTGTAAATAAATTTACTTTGCAATCTGGTTCAGGTTTCTGAGATTGCAAATCAAAATTAATGTTTTCAAGCTTTAGAATTTAGGACATTTTGCTGATTGTCTTTCCCTTTTTTGTCTTTATCATGTACTTTACATAATAAGTCCTTTTTTGTCCTGTGTGGTACAGGCTCTCATTGGGATTCCGTTTACCCAAAAACGTTACAATGAAATGCAACACTTTTTAAAATTTCTTCATCCTACGTCAGGGAGACGTTAGAGAATACGCAAAAACAGAGAAACAAAATGTCAAACAAGAATTCACGTTAAATGTTTTTGAAAAAATTTAATTTAAAATGCATGTATTTTGGCCAAAATAACTTTAATATAATTTTACTCCAGGCTTTGCTTTATCTGCCGAGTCTTTCTCTTTATTTACTCTGTTTGTTTTTTGTTTTTTTTTCATAATTCATGCTTGCTCAACCAATTTCTCTGCAGGATAATTTTCACTGAATGTTTTGCTCTTGCTTATGTACCCACAATCCTTATTTGCAATGCTAATTGATTATACTTTTTTTATGCTTTGAGTCTCCCTGAGTTCTCTTGACACTTTATTGTCCTGATAATCCTGCACCCTAAATATCATGAAATTCTATTTAGTCCAAGAAACGATACATGTACAGACCTAGCGCTCAACTCCCATCGTAACCTAATGCATAATTTCCCTCAATTTCAGACTGGGTGCTCTAGGCCAGTCCACCGCTCCGACTGCAGCTGCCTCACACCAGCAGATCCTGGCTCTGGCAGCGATGCCGTTTGGTGACTCTCCGCTGTTCCGAAACTTGCTGCCTGCCTCTGGGCGCGCAGACGACCTCCTCAAGCCCACCAACCCCGCTGCGCAGAAGGCCGTGCTCTCGTCCAACCAGTTCCGCGTTTCGCCACGCAGCAACATTCGACTTAAGGTGAAGCCGGTGGTCCCGTCCGTACTTTCAAAGGTGAGTCGCTGTTGCGGTTTTTTCTAATAAGTCAATCTGATATAGTTTAGTTGCTTGTAAATGTAAACCTAAATTCTAATTTGAGTAAGTCATTTGGTTTAATAGCCAACCCTTCCCTGCTATGCTAGGTTTGGGCTCATCATCATTCTCATCTCTATCTTTATGTTTGAATATTATGTGACTATTGCTGGTGCTATTAGAGCAGTGCTTAAGATTCCTATGTATAAGCAGTAAAATATGTCACAAATCTTTAGCGATATTGACTCTAACATGTCTCTTTTGACTCCTCACAGAAGTCATTGTTCGATGGCATGGAGGAGACGGAGAAGCCAGACGATGAGATGTTCATGCCGCGCATCAGCTCGCGCCGCCTGCTGCTGAAGCCAGCCAAGCCGGCGCAGCCTGACAGCTTGCCGTCGCCTGCAGCGCGAGCCTCGGCCACCGCTGATGACTCCGCGGCCGCTGACGGCGCAGCTTCGCCTGAAAAATTGGTCACGGGCGAAAGAGACAATTCATGGTAAGCACACTGCTTATTTTAGTGTAATCAGTAAATCAAGTTTTCTTTGTTTGTCACAGCTTGATTCCAAGGTCCAATCGCTAGGAGATATATTCCAGTACTTTTATCTGTGTGTAGGGGGTATTCCAAATCATAAGGTACCAACAACATTACGACCAGTGCCACAGGGCACGTTCTCAAAACAATGTGTCGCTAAACCCCAAAAATGTTCATGTCTCGTGGTCTCACGATTCTTGGTTTTCAGGCTACATGCTGTTAACACGCGGCCCGTAAAGAACTTGGAGGGCGGAACACGTGGTAACTCCACCCTCCAGCAGAGCATGACGTTTGTAGACAGCATGTTCAACGACTTGCGTCCGGCCACCCAGCCGCAACCAAGTAATGTCGCCATCATCGGCAGCGCCAATAAGGAGAATGTCAGCCTGACCAGCAACAGCTTTGGTGAGACTGAGAAACTGTTTGCTGAATGTGCCTTTTGTTGCCAAGGGCCTGTCTTTCAGACAGCTGATTAGTCCTGATGTACAAGCAAATTTTAAGATTATATTACTGGCCGATTCGGCAGTGGCTATTTCCCGCTGGCCGTTTTGCTATAATGGAACAAGTTTATGATTGGTATAGGATTGGTATAGGATTGGTATAGGATTGGTATTGATTACTCAATATAGGATAGAGTTTGATTATATAGAGTTTGATCAGGGAAGTACACACTCCCCTGATTTTCTTTACTGATTTTAATCGGTTGTTGTGCAAAGTAACTCTACAAGAGGTCACCTCCATGCATTTTTCAATGATTCCTGTTTTGAAAATTAAACTTCGATGAAAAATGTTATATCTCATATGCAGCGAGGAGAGAACAAATTGGCCACCATTTCCGTGGCTAGATCAACAGGGCTGAAGTTAAACTTCCAAGTTTGAAAAAACATATAAAATAGGAAAAATTTTAGCTTTTTTTTTACATATACACAAATACATGTAAAGACTTAAATGTAAAAATAGAATTGCTTTTTTTTTTTTTAGTTTTTTGGCATGCCACATGACACCCCAAAATGACTGGTGGCAGCTCTGCCGGAAAAGCATGTTCTCTCGTGGAATGTAGTAAAATGTTGAAGATATGGTTTACTTCGGCAAAATTGTTATCATGTGCCGTGTTACTTTTCCAGACGACAGTGTGGTGGAGGAGGCCGAGCCTTCGCTCCTCGAGGACCAGCAGTCCCACCCGACGGGCATCATCCTACGCCGTGTTGGTTACTACACGATCCCACCCCTCGACGAGATCACCTCTATCATGGGCGAGGACGGCACATGTGTCATCGAAAACTTTACAGTCGGCCGGTCCGGCTACGGAAATGTCTTCTTTCCGGAGTCTTTTGATGTTGCTGGAATTAACCTGGATGAGATTGGTGAGTGGACAGAGGATTTTTTGTATTGGCAAAAGTGGGTTAAGCTGTTCAGCGTTTGTGCAGTGAGTGGGCTTTTACTAGCGTCAAATAATCACCGATGACCCTCGGGGGGCTCCCATTCCCTGGGTATGCACACAGTAATTCAGCCGTTTTTATTATCATCCGTTTATTGCTTGGGATTTGGGGGTTTTTCAGTGTAGCTTCATATTTTGCTTCATGCACTTGTGTACACATTTAGCCTACTCCACTCAATCTCCCTTTTTAGTTTTCCCCTCTAAAAAAATGTGAAAGGTATTGAGACAGATGCCGCTTTGGTTGTAAATTGCAAATAGAAGAATTGGAAAAAAAATTATTCAGAAAATTTAAATTGACTCTTTATGAATGGTTTTGAGCTAGCTCTTGAATAATTATCCTCATCCCTAGTTACAGCCAAGCTTAACTGACCCTTGTCTTTCGGCAGTGCACTTTAGACACAAGGAGGTGTTGCTCTACCCGGACGACGAGAAGAAGCCGCCAGTGGGTGAGGGCTTGAACCGTCGCGCACAGGTGACGCTAGATCGTGTGTGGCCAATTGACAAGACGACACGACTGCCCATCACCGACCCCGATCGACTTGCTCAAATGGACTACGAGGCAAAGCTGCAGCGCACCTGCGCTAAGATGCAAAGTCGCTTCCTCGAGTACCGGCCCCAAACCGGCTCTTGGGTGTTCAAGGTGCATTTGCAGCGCTTTCTTGCATTACATGATGTTTGCTCTTTATATCACAATTATATGCTCTAGACCAGTGTGCATTGGTAGACCAGGCTTGCAGCTTTTACTTTGTAAGTTTTTTTTTTTTTTTTTTTTGCTGACTGGTATGAGAACAGTCTGGCTAAGATGCATACACAAGTTTGCAAAGTGGTTTAGAGGCAGCACAATTCTCTTAATAGCATTGTTTTTTGATCATCATTCTTGCAAATTTACCTACAGTTAAAGAACCAACCTTGTAACCCTATGCACCCCAAGCACCCAATGCGTCGCACCGATTATGACTTGGCCTTGTTCCAGGTGGACCACTTCTCCAAATACGGCATGGACGAGTCGGACGATGACGATCTGCCTGCCGTGGATGTAAAGAAGTTGAAGCTGGGGGTGCCACTGCAGCCCGATACTCACTCCAAGCCACAAACCCTGCTTCCCAAAACGGTCCAGCTGGTAAGCATCCTGGTAACAGGTCTACCGACCATTGAATTGACCACTGGACTTGAGCCTCTTGTCTTTAGTGCTGGAACCAAGCTTTCTTGGTATTTGGCATAAGCTAAACTGATTTAATTTCACTCTGAGAATCGTAATGTTGGGTTGTATTATGCAAAGCTAATATTGTCAACTACAGGAATTTGTAAGAGTGATTCAATTATTAAATTACGTCCATCGGTAGAATACTGCCGGTCTGATTTCGGATCTCCCTTACGTTATGGCTAGTTAAAAGAAATATATTCTAGGTGGCTGTATTCCTCAAACAGACTAGTAATTTACATGCCTGGTATTTTTTAAAGACTAAGTTCATTTACGATTTACGATGACTTTTAGCCATTAAGAAGTTTAAAAAAGAAAGCATCTAGATTGCTCGATTTTTTTGGGTCGTCTTTAATTCTTCTACCCTTAAATTATCTGGCCCTTCAGTTTGCGCCTGCCGTTGCTTCGGCCACTTACATCGTGGAAGACGAAGAGATGGAGGCTGCGCCACAAGAGCCCGCCATGCTCCGCCTGCGCGATCACCACACGAACGTCGAACACGACGATGATGACGACGAGATCCGCGACGTTAGCTTTCACCAGAGTCCGGGCATGCAGTTGGCGCGAGATATCGTCACGTCATCTCACAAGGTGCAGTTGATGAAGGCGTCGTTCTTTGCCGACGATGACGTCCAGGACCAGGACATCGAGACAGGTAGGCAGACAGCTTGGCAAAATATCCATGTCCATTGAGTTAATTTCTAGGTTGTAGTACAATTTTCGTAAATTTTGTAGGAGATAATATTTTATTAAAAACTCTAGACAATTTATATAATTTTTTTCCATTTTTTAAATTAAAATTTTTTATTTTTTTATTTTATAATTTAACTAAAGGCCAGTTTTTCAGTAGTCTGCAAAGAATTTGGAAACCTTTGTATTTTTTATTTGCTTAGCAACGTCCAATCAGAAGATTTTTTTGCTTATTAACAGTCTGGCAGTAAGTGTTGTATGGTTTTGCTCTGTTGAGACTGACTTTCAGTCCTAAAAATGACCTAAAATGTGGGCGTTGGCGCTGACATCTTAAAATAATTAAAACACTTCACCAACCATGGCTCTCAACCATTTTGCCACTCTATTTATCTGTTCAATCCTAAGCATGCCACTAAAAAACCGGCACTTGGACTGTTAGCGCAAATATTGCAAAAGTATCTTCCTCCTAACTGCCTTGATATTTAATTGATTTTTTTGTTTAAATGTGTATATTTATTCCTTTATTTCTTTAATAATTTGTTCATTTGTTCATTGGCTCATGAATTTGTTTTTGGAAATCATATGTTCGGTACAAATAACCAACCAGCTTATGCGCTGTTAAACCGAACAATCATTGTCCGGCAGCCTAAACCTTAACACTTTCTTGCTCTTACAGTCGACCAGTTCAACGAAATGCCCAACTACAACGCATACAAGCTGATGCGCCACGACGACTACCCTGACTCGGAGGCCTCCTCAAAGACCGATTCGGACACTATCGCCAACTCGAGGCTGCTCAAGAGCTTCCCGGCTTTCCGTGCCTCATTCGGCACGTCGCCGTTCGTGCCTAGAGCGCATGCAATGGGCGTTCTTGATGATGATCGCCGCCGGTGGAATGAGGAGGCGTGCGTGGAAGCTGCGCCGCTGACTTGTGAGCCCAAGGTCGTCGTGCTGAATAATGCAGCCGACGAGCATCCCAGCGTCTCCGCCATTGACATCTGGGAGCGCGTGCAGGCGAGAAATATTGGCCGCCTGAGCGACGCTGTTTTTATCAATGGTGAGGACTTTTCTGGCAGGGGTGCCACCAGTCTTTTGGGGTGACAACTGAGAACTTTACAAGCACTAATATGATCTCTGTTGATATCTGCCATTTTGCTTTTGCTCTAAACAATTAAGATTTTGTTGTGCCAAGATGTTTTGTTTTTTTAACTATTATGAGAATTTTTCTAACAATTCTACAAATCTTGGACTTTTTTTGCAGTTATAATTAAGCTTTTTTAACCCTGCCACTAAAATTGCACTCTGAAATTTCTTTCATGATTTAGTAGCTTCTCTCATGAGATATATTCTACATATTTGTTCTTCCTTGTTAGTCACTTTTGCATAGATAGGAGAATGTATTATACTAGCGGTGAGCAAATGCAGTTATTTGATGAGCAAAAAGCGGCTCTCACGTACAATTTAAATCAACAATTTTTTTAGAACATTGTAAAATATGTAAGCGTATGTGAAGCATTCAAGTGGTATGTTGTCGCTTCGATATTAAGTATTTGTCTGAAACTGTTAAATAGTTATGTAGAATGTGTAACCTCATGTTAATTAAATTGAGTTCAATTTGAATTAGTGCGTTTGTGACTCTTAATCACTGTGTCCTTCGCAGGTCTGTCTTTTAAGTCGAAGTGGGGCCCAGGCAACACCCTGGTCAACCTAGTCACGAAAAAGTCTTCCGCCACAATGGCGCTGCATGGCTCGTGGACCGAACTGGGCGAGTTCCTCTCTGGCCGCTCGAAACACGATCGGTCAACTGATTACGTGCAACGCATCCGGTTGACAGGTGGCCAGGGCAGCCACTTATTCAATGTGAGCAATGCATGATCATTTAAAAGTGATTGCTTCCAGAAATGCATATTAGATTTATTAATAGAGAGTAAAAATACATGGTAAAAAAATTTCAATTTTTTTTTGTTATGTTTAAAAGAGTTGCACACATTTATGGCTGCCTCTTACTGTCTTTTGTTCAGTTAATTCAATTTCCAAAACTTGCAATTTTTTATATATTTTCCTATCAATTTTCCGAGTGTAAGTATATGTGCATTTAAAGTTGTGCAGTCATTAGTAAAAGGTGGCTGACATCTTGAATTATGTTGTGGTTAACGTTTCCAGATAGCTGTGGAGTCCCCTATTTTCGTTAGTCAGGCTGGCTAGTCTTACATCTAGCACAGAGATCACTGATATTTTGTGGATATTTTGGTTTATCTACAGGAGAGTTTGCCTGTGTCTTTTCTGGGTTGAAGGGGGAAATTGTGTCTGGGTGATCACCCAACGGTATTTGGCAGCAAATAATGCAATAGGATGCTTCAGCATCGTTGTAGCACCAAAATAACGTATAAAATTGCAAATCTTCATCAACTTAAATCACCAAGTGGGCCCTTTCCATAGGACTCTCTGTGCGCGCACCTCTCCGTCCAGCTGGACCACAGTGTGGCAGGCTCAGAAGGTGGTTGCCCTGCTCTGGGCCCGCTCGCAGGAGTGGCTGCCATGCATGCACATGCCAAGCTGGCGCCCCAGACAGCACACGACGCCGACTGGCGCGACTCACTGCCAGGTTTTGCTGCTACTGTGTGGGCTCTCTGCGTAGCGCTCTGGGGAGAGATGCCAGACTTGCAAGATGCCGGGGACGCACCGCATCTGACCACCATGGTGAGTGAAGCACCGTTAACGTGGCACCATTAATGAATCAAGTAATCTTCCTTAAATCAACTTTTGAAATATTTTTATTTCAATCGGGATATTGAATTTTTTTTATTAAAAAAATGTCGATGAGCAAGTAACAGAAATCTAAGGGGGAAAAAAGTACAGCACAAATGAGTATCAAGCATTTAGAATTTTATTATGAGTATATTAAGCAAAGATTAAATTCACTAAAGCTTCTTTATTTTAGGATGAAACCTTATTTAAATTGCAAACGCTTGCAATGCGCGGGGTATTTTATTATCAACAACACTATAACCGTCTCAAAATTTGATGCCCAAACGCGGACTCGAACCCCGATCTCCACCTTTCGCGGGTGTTGCTCTGAACCATTGAGTTATCTGGACAATTAGTAGAATTTAAATTAACAAATTTGTATTGAAAAAAAATAAGTTCCCTAATGGGTCAGTAGATGACGAACGCACCAATTGGTAAAACGTCTCAATAATTCCTCCAGGTACGTCGCCGCGCCGTGAGCGACTGGCTCGAGTCGGCTGTCCTGCCAACAGTGAGGAGCGAGATTGCCGAGCCGCGTGGGACTGGTTCTGACCATATTGCCGAGGTCTTGTCGCTGCTGTCGGCCAACCAAGGCGTGGATGCTTGCCGCGTTGCGCAGGAACACGGCGAGCACAACGCCGCTTTTCTGTTAGCGATGCTTCGAAGTGGTTCACGCGTTCGTCACTTCGCGCAGAGACAGCTGGCCATGTGGCGGGACGCCGAGGCCGACCAGTCCATCTCGCCCAAGCGGTTGAAGGTACGTGTTGATAATCCAAAGATGCAACTAAAAGTTTGTTTTTCCGAGTTCCCCACAAATTTTCTGCAGAATAATTTTTTAGTATTGTATTAGTGACTCAGCAACACGTGAGAATAAAGCCATGCAAACAGATTGCTGTAATTTTGATTTTCACGTTTCATATAATCCCTCTAAGGTTTAAAAAATAGCTGCTTACTAACTGCACGCAATTGAAAGATCTCTCGCTTAAAGTAAAAAATTCAAAGCAACTGCCGTGTTTGATTTATTTTGTGCTTTTTTGAAGTCACAGTTCTATTTTGTTCTATAGAATTATTCATTTCATGTATTAGTTTAATTCTGTACACCTAATATTATCAGTCACATAAATTGATTTTTATGAGAATGACACAGAAGGTTCAGATAACAACAAAAAAATGAACTTATGCCACAAAGCTTGTCAGAAGATAGCAACGAGTGTATGTGGGTTTTGAACGCTCCTTTAAGTTCCCCCATACATGTGTAATGCTTAGTGGAATAATGATTCTGAGTTTTGCTCTGTCAATAGGAGGTTACCCTTACGTTTTGTCTACATTTTCAGCAAGTAATTACATCGTAAGCCTGTTCATGCAAATACAAACATTCAATAATTCACTACTCACACAAATGGTTGACCCTGACTCGTGGTCTTATTATTTTCTAGACAGTGCATACTTCGTAGGGTAAATAAGTTCTTCTGGTTTTTAAGTACATAGAAGGAGGACCACTTTCTCACGGATCAAGTGTTTGTACTTATTAAAAAAGTTAATTTGGATGTTTTTTTCAAACCTTATTGAAGTATTCTACGTAAAAATTAAAAAATACCAGATACAGATAATTTGATACAGATTTTATTTAATACTCACGTTTTTTGGAAATTATTACTTGTCATTGAATTTCCTTTCAAAATGTTGACTTTAATTCAAATAACATTTGGTTAAATTTGAAAAACCTTGCACACCTCCAATATTTACGCGTTACACTAACGCCAAAAAAATGCCAGGAATTTGCTTATATTTTGTCTGGGCTGCAGCTATTTAGTTTATCAATAAAGATGATAAATATTGAGTAATGAATTGCCATATTGATCATTATTTGGTAGCGACCAGTGATTATGACTGATAACAAATGTACTATAGAAGATTTGATTAACTAGCCAGTACCATTTCTTGCTATTTAAATGTAGATAATAAAACCAGAGGCTAGAATCAGAATTATTTCATTGAATTGGTGGCTCAAAATTTTTCCCTTATGGTTGGATAGGAGCATAAATTTGCTCTTTGGGGAAAGGGTTAGTTTAGGTAATGCATTATTATTACAGGGCAATGACCTACTTCACTTCGGCAAACTTAGCGCCAGTTTTACAAGGGCTAAAAGATAACAAATGCTCATGTCTAAGGTAACAGACAGTCAGATACTTCCATTTTCATCTAAACCTCCAGTTATCTTTTGTACTGGGCATAGTAGAACTGTCTCTCAATAGTGTGGTTTCCTGCTTGGCATACGAATGCATGCAATATGATGACGTCACCTGACATGTTAGGGTCAAGAGACTCCGCGTAGGGAGCTCGTTCACCTAGAAGCATGTACTTGTTGATTTGTCTCAAATAAGATCTACCTTGTTAGTTAAGTTAGTATTTAATACAAATTTTTTTTTAACTAGCACTCAATTTACCTTATTAAATTTATCATGATCAAAGACAATTGTTTAGAGCAGTGAATGTAGTTTATTCATCGTTTTCTATGGCGTGCATAATTTGTCACAACTATTTATCAAGAAGTGACACTTCAATACTTCTGGAACAATTAAGATGCATTCTGTGATAACAACTTTCAAACTCGAAGTCCTTGTGAGCTGCCTCAAAATCGGCCATTATTTGGATCTGTGAACCAAGGAAGATGGGTGACTCGGCTCTGGTGCCTGCTTTTGAAATGATGGCTCGATTTGACCGGGCTGACTTCGATAGGCTGGCTAACTTCAATCGGACGACTGACTTCGATAGGACGACTGACTTCGATAGGACGACTGACTTCCATCGGACGACTGACTTCTATCGGACGACTGACTTCGACAGGACGACTGACTTCCATCGGACGACTGACTTCCATCAGACGACTGACTTCCATCGGACGACTGACTTCTATCGGACGACTGACTTTGATAGGACGACTGACTTCAATCGGACGACTGACTTCAATCGGACGACTGACTTCCATCGGACGACTGACTTCCATCGGACGACTGACTTCGATAGGACGACTGACTTCCATCGGACGACTGACTTCGATAGGACGACTGACTTCTATCGGACGACTGACTTCAATCGGACGACTGACTTCAATCGGACGACTGACTTCGATAGGACGACTGACTTCTATCGGACGACTGACTTCTATCGGACGACTGACTTCCATCGGACGACTGACTTCTATCGGACGACTGACTTCGATAGGACGACTGACTTCCATCGGACGACTGACTTCGATAGGACGGCTGACTTCCATCGGACGACTGACTTCGATAGGACGACTGACTTCAATCGGACGACTGACTTCGATAGGACGACTGACTTCAATCGGACGACTGACTTCCATCGGACGACTGACTTCGATAGGACGACTGACTTCCATCGGACGACTGACTTCGATAGGACGACTGACTTCGATAGGACGACTGACTTCAATCGGACGACTGACTTCGATAGGACGACTGACTTCTATTGGACGACTGACTTCCATCGGACGACTGACGCCATGGGCGAAAAGGTTTGGCCTTTTGTGGCTCTCGAAGGCTTCACTGGGCTCAATGAGCTTACCATTCCCGTTAGGCAGTGCTTGCGTGAGCTGAGTCCCTGTTGAGAAGACACATTTTCGTTTGTTAGATATTAAACAGGCTATGATTGGCAGTAAGCACGTCCTTATTTGATTTTCATTGCTCAATGTAAACTTATTTTATCTCTGTAAATACAATTAAAATTTACAAAAAAATAAAATAACAATTTGTAATCAAAGAAGTAAAGTTACAAGTCTTCTTCACACGTTTGAAACAAAAGATGGTTTAACAAAATTTGTGTAAATTTCATAGAAACAACAAAAAAGTGATCTAAAAGTATTGATTTAATACTAGTATTGCTACATTTATTTGGGCAAAACATGTTCGGTGCCATTTAATTAATGTTCCATACTTATGAAAAGATTTTGCCAAAATTTTAGAAACAAATTAATTTTGTCATTTTTCATCACAAATGAAGTATGCAGACTGACTTAGCTGCCAGAGCCCAAGAGAAAGTTCTGCAGCCCACTTTTGATAATAATCTTGGTTCCTGATTATTAGAAGCCAGACACCACTTTTAAATCAAATGATAATTCCAATTCAAGTAATTACCTATTCATTAAAGTTTCTACTGATAATAGCTTACCAACAAGTAAAGCACAAACAATGATGAACTTCATTTTTGGCTAGATGTCTGAATTCAGGCCTGTTCAAGATCCAACTGCAATTGAATGAATCTATTGGAATCAAGACTCCATTTATATGAAAAAATCGCATGTCAAAATCTTTCTGAGAAATGTGACGTGAAATGTGACTACATGCGCAATCAAGTGGAATTTACGAGCGCTCGCAGCCACACGAAATAGTAATGCTTCAAACACTGCAAACGAGCTGCATTATGTAATTGTGATGCTCCAATAGCTATTGTCAGGCTTGGCCAGTATACTTCAATGTTTACGACTCATTCACTTGATCTTTCCATGACATGCTATTGTTTTCCTGTGCTAATCACGCAGAGTAGCAAAAGCTTACTTTGTCATTGTCAGGGTTGACTAGTCATTTTAAATACATATTTATGACCAACATGCTTTTGACTGGTGTAATTTTGATACACTTTTCAATAATTTAATCAATAATATGATATGCTGTAGTTCTGATGTAGCCATTATGGAACAGGCCCTTTAAACTCGAGAAGGAAACCCATCCATTATGATTCACATTTTAAGTTCATTTTGTCTTTTTTCAATTTGCAGGCATAATCTTTCTCATCTTCATTATTATGTCTTAAACTTATGACTTATGACTATGAGTATGACATTATTAAATGTCTTAAATTCCATGTCCGATTTGCTTATAAGAATTTCCCTCCAGTCAAGAATACCAATCAATGAAATATGCCGTTAATGGAAAAATCTAAAAATAAACGGGGCAAAGGTATCGCCCATTTTGTGTTTGGAGGCAGATTCCTTGAGTGACATCAATAGATGACAACTGCCTGCCCGACAGCATTGTTTCATTAGTGTAAAGTTCACACATACACACCTACTCGCTAGAAGGTTTCTCGCAAACTAATTGCCAGCTGCCTCGGCACGCAGTAACCCGACTGAGCGCATGCTACAACTGCAGACAGTTGCCATCTTGACGTCAGTTATTGAGCTTGTCGCCAAACTAAAATGGTTGACACCGTCGCCCAACAATTTAAAACATTTTTCAGTAAACAGGTGATCCATTTATTGATGTTTTCGAAACATAAACATGTCTTGAAGGGCAAATAAGAGAAATCCCTTGAGTATTTGTAACACATGCTTTCAGGCCTTCTGTGGCTCATCTCCATCTAGCTAGTTTATTCCATACCCTTTTATCTCAATCACAATCTCTATCTGGTGATTGTACAAAATTGTTAAAGAATTTTTTAATGCAATCGGTAGAACTCATTAATAATCTTCTGATGGAGTTCCATTAAAAAGTTGCCATTTTTCATTTGTTAACAAGTTTCTGACCATTAGTCAAAATGATAAACTTAATTTAAATAACTATAACTACCCACAAGATCTAATGACAATTTTTTTGGTGTATTCTTTATGAAAAGACATCCTCTCCTGTGCATTCCAGGTGTACATGCTCGTGGCAGGTCTTCCGCTGCTAGACTCGTCGCATGGCACGATCAACGTGTGCGAAGGCCTCGACTGGAAGCGAGCGTTTGCGTTGCACTTGTGGTATCTTTGCTCGCCGGTCACTTCTGTTTCTGACGCACTGCTACAATATGAGGATGCTTTTGGCCTGAATGAACCCGCTGACATGTACGCTGCGGTGCCAGAGCCTCCCTTTCCGCGTGGCACTGGTGAGTTACGTTCCGCTTTTGACCAATTTGACCAGTGCACAGCAGGGGCCAGATCTTCAAAGTGAAGTTCGAGCTTAACGTCCAGAGCTTAAAGAAAATCAGCTGATCACCAGATTTTCAGGGCTAGTTACCATGGTGATAATTAATCTATTCCCATATTTATGGGTGTTGGGAGATACATTTAAGCTTAAACTCTGCTTTGTAGATCTGGCCCTAGGGAGATAAAACCAAGGTTTTTTTTATATACTAGCAATTGGTTTTTGAGGGGTATCTCCACTTCAATTTGGTAGCTCTGACTTTCTCAGGAGTGTTGGATTTAGTTGCTTTCTTCCCCTACTAAATGTTAGTCTAAAAATCCACGACATTGTGCTATAATTGGGACCTTGAGAATCATAGTGGCCCAACCCTTTTATTTTGTCTAAACCAAATTTTATATTTTGC
This sequence comes from Protonemura montana, assembly GCA_947568835.1. Taxonomy (NCBI): domain Eukaryota; kingdom Metazoa; phylum Arthropoda; class Insecta; order Plecoptera; family Nemouridae; genus Protonemura; species Protonemura montana. The sequence continues at coordinate 11,272,356 of OX387603.1, forward strand.
TACATAGCCATTGTATGTGTGCCATCGCTTTTAGTAAACAGAATATTTCTGCAAAGCAAGGCTCTCTTCGTAATTAGTTTTAATCTCGTCAGTTAGTTAAGTTTAAAGAACAGAAAATAAAATAAAATTGTCTTAGCAAATGAGGAAAGGGCAAGTGCTTCTTTTAAATTAAGACATTAGCGTTGTCGCTGTAGGTTACCTATACCGTAGCTAGTTGTGATTGAAATTATCAATTAATGATAAATTCCATTTTCTAGGCAAGCCCAGCTACGACCTGTGCTACCAGTTGCTGAGACTCTACAGCTGCAAAACGCATCCCCTAGATGGACTTCTCAACCCCATAACACACTGTGAAGACCCGTTCGACTATAGGCTTAGTTGGTTTCTGCTGCAAACCCTGGAGGCACTCGGCTATTCACACTCGTCGCTCCTGTCTGCCGCCACCATTCATACTAACTTTGCCAACCAACTCGAGAGCAACGGACTCTGGAAGTGGGCTATCTTTGTGCTACTCCACCTGAAAGATGTGCAAAGGTATGTGGGAATCAGGATCACAATCTTGAAGTGGGGTAACAGGAAAAGCAATCAGAACAAGATCCAATTTCATGTAAGGTGGTGATTTATTGACAAGCATAGTTGAAATAATTAAAAACAAAAGAAAATAGCTTCTTATCTACACGCAAATAGATTTTTCCTAGGAATATTATCTCTTGATTCACAAACAACAAAGTTCACAGAAAAGAAGATCCAGGTCATAACCGCAGCCCTGGAAATTGGACGCCATTCTAGTTTTCTGAAAATAGTTTTGTTAGTTTCTTTACCAAGAGGTAAAATAAATACGTTATTGCGGTTTCAAGTGACAGTGTAATAATGTATATATTAACAATAATCCTTTTAAAGATTCTAAAACAGCAGTTTTGGGCTAGCATTGATAGCATCGTTCAGCCTTCAACAAGCTTCGTGAAATTTCAACAGTTTACAGATGACAAGACAAAAATGCATTATTTGTAGGTCAACTTTTGGTAAATCTTTAAGAAATAATCAATGTATTATTGTTGTATTATTATGAGAGATACTTGTTTTTAGCATTTATTTTATCGACATTTTTGTGCTCAGTATTTGAATTTTAGCGTTTATAGCTAATTAGTAAAAAGGGCTTTTGCGATCTACATTCGAAAGGAATGCGAATTTTGGCCAAGCACTGGGATCTCTCATAAATAAGTTATCATTATCAATAACAATAAAGCAAAGATTTGGTGTAGGTCTTCAGCATTGGTATTTGTAAGGGACTTGGAACAAAATTGATAGCACAAATAAATATTTTACATAAATGCCACCATGAAATGCATTGTATGGCAGCATGAGCGACACCTACCACTTGTTAAAACTTAACATTGAACAAGTTTTAATGGTAGCTTCCTTCATTCTTGTTCCTTTGTCAGTCAGCACAAGGTTTTATTAACTAAAAATCTTCTGCATCAACACCGTTCACTGGGGCCCAAATTGTTTGTTAAGTCGGAACTGCAAATGAGGTGTTTGAGATTTTTATGGCCATGAGAATTTGAATCAGATCCATTGCCTGTACTAACAACATGCTTTGCAAGATTGTCTTTTTTCTCCCAGACAAGTCTGGTGTTCCAGATTCCACACATTAAAATAGATCCATCACTCACAAAGAACTTATACTCTTGGAATTGCTTTGCTTGATCCTCAATAGTCAAAGATTTATTAAACCCCATTGAAATTTTAAATTCCAGCTAATCTCTATACCACAGCACTGATTGAACCTAACAGGTAGAGTGCATGCATGTGGTGCTGGTGCTCACATGGCAAGGAGGGGAAGATTCAGCCAACCAATGCAAATGGTTTCCTTCAGCAAACAATTTGCCTTACTACTTCGGAATGTTGACAGTGTTTGATGAGGAACAGACCTGACAACAAGACTGGAGGAAACAATACGACAAATTCCTGAAAATATGTGTTTAGAGAGATAAAATAAACATTTTAAGTTCTTTGGAGGGATATCAGTGGCTATTTTGCAAAAGCAAAATAAACACATTTTAGCAAATAGCTTCATATCTCTCAATTTAGCATTTATCGCAAAATAGAAAAATCTGCCATTCATTCCCAAATTCCATGGGCTGTAAAGAAACCAAAATATCCACTCTTAATGAGTATTTATATATTCTAGCATTTATAGTTAAAAGTTAAAACTAAAAACACCCATCTCTAATTATTATTGTTGTTGTTGCAGCTGGTGCACTTCTAGTTTTTCAATGATAATTTGCAATGGTTGTCATAAAGTCAAACCCCATTTTTGTCACCATTTGACACCTAGTTGGTGACCAGCACCGTCATCTAATTTTTGTGCCACATAAAAATCAGTGACCGGTCATAGCGACGAGTTTTCAAGGTTTTTCCATTTGTAAGTAGTTTAGTTTTAGAAGTAAGTTTCCGTGATTCAAACTACGTTATTACTTTTTTTCTAGCCGGCAATCTGTCGTCCGAGATGTTATCAGCCGGCACATCAGCCTTTCACGTGACCAAGAGTACCTCGACGACGAAACGTTCCTGGTTGACCGGCTGAACGTTCCAGCGGAGTGGATTTTCCGAGCCAAGGCAACGCTCGCCTCTTCCCTTGGGCGCCACGAGCTTGCTGCTCGATATCTCATCGAGGCCGGTAGCTGGAATGAATGCCATCAAACGATCATGGAGCACATCGCCCCTGGTGCGATCATCAACGAAAGCTACGACTCACTCTCGAGACTGCTCGAACCGCTCGAGCCGGAGGAGAGAAGCAGCACCGTAACGGGGTGGACAAACGGCGGGCAGATCCTCTGGGACTTTTTGACGATCATGGCTGAAATTAAGGCGCTATTGGCAGATAGAGATCTTGCCGACGGCTACAAACTGGAGAAGCTAAATCCGCAGCTGACGTCTTTGTGCTCCCGCATCAACATGTTTCCCAGTCACACCCCAAAACATGTGTAAGTGGTCTAGTCTTTTAACTTCGTTCTTAGATATTTTCTTTGGGTTTGTAATTAATGGGTGTAACAAGCAAAGTTAATTTTGAAATTTCACCTCCCCGTAAAAAAACGCCATTTTATTCGTGTGTGTTCAGTCTCGCTCTACCGGCCAAATGGCACCTTTTCGTGTTCTCAACTACGTTTTTCAGCAAAATAAGATAATGTGTTTTTTTTACCATTCAAGATTAATGCATACACCTTAGTTTGTTTGTCTTTGTTGGTCTTTCTACTCCTTTGCTCAATCTTACTCTTTCTGCATTTGATCGTAATTTAGCCCTAAAACATGGCCACCATTTCATGTTAGTTTGTCTCGGATCAGATCACTTTGCAGCAGAGTAGTACACATTTACCTGTTCCAGGAGTGAGCTAGAGCAGAAACAAACGAAACACCACCCAAATTCTGACACAGCCTACAAAGCGAATGATTAGGTTGAAATTCACAGAAATTGTTTTTATGCCAAAATTACAGTCCAAAACTAAAGGAGTTCTTGGTGCATGAGGCACATTCACAACAATTACATTAGATGCACAATGTCCTAGTACATGAAACGTCTATGCAACATTGCAGTATGTCCAAAAATGCTTGCTTTTGTTTTCAGGGTGTGCCAGTCCCACATTGCCAAGGTAACGGCTTCATTGGTACAGACGTACCTGAGCCTCCAGCCAGGAGATAGTCGCATGACAACCCAGACTCTGGCGCTGCTTGTTACCCAGTTGCCTCTCCCCAGCGAAAGCGCCCAAGAAGTCCTCGCGACAGTAGTACAATCGTACCTTGGCGAGCGCCTGGCTTACTGATCAACACTCGCTGAATTTTTGCTGCCACTTACCTATTTTAAGACGTATTTTTTTACCGTTTTGCTCAGATGTTAAAATGGCCTGTATTGCATAATTCTTATAATCTCATAACGTGAGTGTCATCTTGCTTATTGACAAAGTGGCCCATGATTTGGACTAGTTGACAAAATTTATGATGTACGAGTCAGATTATTGATCCATATTACTATTTATTAGTTTATTATACTGTGTATTATATTGTGCCTAATGGTCAAAAGCCTAAATTTTCCCTATTTTTTTTTATTGATAAGTTTCCAAGTTATTTGTGTTTCCTGTATGTCCAGAGGATAAAAGCATTTTTGTCAAAATATTGATTATTCATAGCATATGTTTAAAGACGAGTATAATACAATATAGTTATATTATTAAGTCATTCAGAGTCTTAATTTTTTAATACTTACTAGTAGTTTGCCCGCTGTATCCGCAGCTAATACTAATGATATAAGTTGCAATGAGTGCAGATGTAAGCTGATATGAGTGTTTACTACGCCAGGATAAAAGCCCAACGCTGTAAGTAAAAAAATATATATTTCTTGTCATGTCCACTAAGAATCTGCACAGCCCATTCTTAGTCAAGTGTGCTTATGACGAGCTGTTCTGAACTTGCGTTAACATTATCTTTTGGGAGCGAGAATGTTTTTAAACTTTTATACCTAAGTAACACATCAATTTTAACTCCCTCAACTTTTATCTTGGACAAAACAGGGGTATGAATTTCATTCTACTTCAAATGATGTATTCAATATTCAAATGTAACATTACATATTTGAAGTGGGAATCCGATTGATGTATTTTGACCTGCGACGAGTGTCAACAGCGGTAGAACTTCAAGAAGTGTTGGATGCTCATCCCTCTTTTTACGTGCGATGGATTTTTTACCTGCGGTTCTTGCTTTTTTCTGAATATAAATAAAATGAATAACAAAATTATATAATATAAATATATATTTATAAAAATATATATAATATATATACAAAAAGAATATAATTTTATTTAGATGCATTTAGGATGCTTGAACTAGGTTAATGTTATAATTTTGTGTGGTTCTTATGTTATCAGAAAATTGTCAGAAGCTCTTACCCTTCAAAAAGTAACCGGTACAAGTTACGAAACATTGGGAAATTTAATTGTTCTTCACTTAGCATTCAAAACCCAGTTCAAATAGTTTTTGTCAAAACTAGTGCTAAGATAGTGCTAAAGTAGCTATGAGTCTAAAAACAATCACAATACTAACATTGTTTCAATCATTTTTGCAGCACCAGAACACAGTTAAACAGCTGACGTGAAACCTGACTTGGAAAACCTACTCCAGACTGAGAATGAGTTCATAAGTAAGGGAAAGCTAAAAAATGTTAAAAATAAGCAAACATCACCTCGACAAGACTTCATCTAGTAATCGCCGTCTATATACTCAGACCCAATCTCTCTCTGATCATTCGTGGTGAGTCCTCTTTATTTAACTCTAATTCAACTTTGTATTTTTATTTATTTTAAACAACTCGAACTATTTTCAATCTCTGTATTATCTCGACAACGCCGATGAACGTCAACTTTTTAGGTTCTTATTAGCCTTTTCAGGATCGAAAGTAAATTAAAACAGCAATACCTTTTCACACAATCCCATCTACCCACGACTGTGAACCACTTCGCCAATCCATAAATTTGTTTATTTTAAACTTTTTTTTTGTTTAGTAATTTCTTTGCTTTACAGATCTTAGAACAAGATCTTTTTAGATCGTCTTTTTAGATCTTTTCAAGATCGTCTTTTTAACAACTTCCTAAAACTATAAACATTCTTTATCACCTGTTTCCAATCACATAAACCTGTCCACTCTTACCTTCTTTCTAAAATTCCAATCCCTTTCCCAATTAATCTTACCATCCGTCTCCCCATTAGCTTTTAATCATGTCCATTTTACTATATGTCTGCCGAATATACAATTTTTTTATGTTTGATTGTAAGGTCTGGGATTTACTCAATGCAGTTTATGTTTAGGTATTAATTGATTCTTTGTTTGCAGCAAACCGAGTCCAAGGATGGCTTCTGGCACCAGTAATACATTGTTGAATGCATTAGGGATTCAAGAACCACCGACTCACTTTGAATACTGCTTTCAATACAACATTACACTGATGAGAAACCAACGCAAAGCTGTCGATGTCTGAGTCATGAATTCTTTCATCTAGATTGCTGTCAACGGCTGCTGGAGGCCTGCTTTTGTGAAAGACCAACAACAGAGACTGTCCCCCTAGTTTTCTTCAACAAAGCTTGTCATGTCTACTGAAGGTGAGCAATTCAGAGCAATGCTAGATATCATTATTTGAACTATTGTCAATATTTTTTACCTCAGTTAAATGAAGATTTCTAGAGCATACATTTTACAACTAATTCTAGCCAAAGACTGTTTCAATTTTAATGAAATAGTAAACCTTAATGTTGGACCTTAATTTAATAAGTTCACATCTTTCTGTATTACTTATAAGAGTGCCTTTGTGAGTGATGCCTGTAAGAGTGCACATGCCAGGTATTTTTGAACCAGCTTTTAGCCAGTTTTAACCGGGCGATGAGCAAGCCGTGACATTTGCAAAAGGATTTTTGAAAAATGAACTAGATATAAGACTAGCGACACATTTTTTTATCGCTAATTTTGTTACATTTTCCCTGCAAGGCTAGGTTAGTTTCATCATCACCCACTCATTCACCGACGCCATTAGACCAGTGCCATATGAACTGTTGTCAAAACAGTGCTATGTTAAATCCCAATAATCAAACGACCAGAGTTGCAACCTGCTAGCTTGCCAGTCTGGCACAGTTGGCTATCCTGACGTGCCTTAATGTTTTCCTCATTTTGCAGGTTGGCGTTCCCTTCTCTATTGGCCGTGAAATTCGACCATCTGCACCCAACAGAAGGAGAACTCGACTGGAGAAACATCGATCTACATCGACGCAAGACCAGCCGCTTTGTCCGCTTTCCGTCCCTTAAAAAGAAAAGCTAGGTTTTTATTTTATCACCGTGATCAACTCTTGGCATCGGAAAAAACACACATACGACAATAAAAGCATTGTTAGGAATTAAACAACCCCAAGATGAGAAGCAAAAGGTCACTGGGACAGATATCTCAGGAAACTGGCAGCTGTTCTGTAGCTTCCTCCAATCAAAAGCACCGGTCAACTGGAATGTAAAACTTATTTCGATTTTGTTTATTAGACGTAGGTACCCAATAGGTTCCAGGGCGGTCAAAAATCCGTTTTGTGTTCTGCTTTGAACTTGAGATGGTTGTTGGTGTTGGATTGTGGCTTGGATTCTCGCAACGATTTCGAGAAAACTCTTTTCAACCGGGATTTTGAATGCTAAGCAAAGAACAACTAATATTACCAACAGTAATTGTTTATATTTTTGAAGTTCTTTTTTTCATCAAAGAAATGTCAGGACTGCTTTCACCCTTGAAAAATTAACAGGCGTAATTTGCAAAACTTTGGGAAAATTAGTTGTTCTTCACTTACCATTCAAAAACCATAGTTGAAACTTGAAAGTAGTTTTTTCAAATGCTACTTTGTTGCTGCTTGTGATAATCTTATGTAGTGCCACGACTAAAAAATAAAAACAAAATCTTGCTTACACAGTCCTTTGTATTCCAAAAAACGATTACCCTTATCCTGTCCGCGAAAAAAAAAAAAAAAAAAAAAAAAAAAAAAAAAAAAAAAAAAAAAAAAAAAAAAGAGTCACTAACCGCTTTCAAAACTGGGTTTCGGCCGGATTCGAACCTAGGAATAGGATTCCTGTCCCAGCTTCAAAGCTAGCACGTTACCATAGAGCTACGCTGCCCTGATACTTACATAATGGTGGAAGTCGTATATAGGCACGTGATTTTGGACTTAGTAAAAAAAAATTCAAAATTATACTTCGGATCGTCTCTCCATCCCTTCACTATGCTCAAGGTTCCAACAGACAAAATTGAGGGACGCCGGGAAGCGAACTGCGGACCCCACGCATCGTAGCTCCCGACCATCCAACCGTATCCAACTGTGCTACAAGGACGTGTACCACCTGGCAGATTTGTTTCCAACACGTGATGTAATCTGTCTCTCAGTACAAATACCTGTTGCTACTTTTTGAAGAACAAAATGCGACGTGGGCAGGATTCGAACCCGGTCACGTCCGGAAGAAGTTGCCGCAATACGACTCTTTCAAACAGCCACCGTGACGAGATGATGAGTTCTGGGAAATAAGAGACCTATGAATTGCAGAAAACGACTTCAGTGTAATGAAAATTATACTCTGAGAGTTTCGATGGATGAACTTGCAGCATACAATGCATGCCAGTCGCCTTTAAATGAAGAACAAAATGTGCACCGGGCAGGATTCGAACTCGAGTCTCGTCGGTGGTACACCGACTGAAGTGACCCTTACCATTCAGCCACTGAGACCAGTCCACCTATCCCGGAAGTTACATGTACTTACTTTCATAGCAGCTGGCGTAGATATTTGTACCCCATGGAGAAGAGATGAAAGTTTTATCTGTATTTGTACACACACAGAGATTGATGACATGTGCCTTACCTGCTGCGAACAAGCAGACCAGGCTTCGAACCAGCGACCCTCTGCCTCCTGACGCTGGGAATGAGAGCGATCTTCACTCGCCGCCAAACTGATGTGATGAACACTGTCGTGAGTTTCATAACAATACTCTAACAATCTTGGTAGGTGATTGTTTCTTAGTTAAAAATAGTGTACCAGTCGTGTTGCGAACCCGGCCCCGTTTGTCCTCGGTTCCATTTACTTGAACATTTTGCAGGAAGCAAATAAAACAAAATGTAAATAAATCACATCTAGCAGTAATATTTATTTGTGAATCTTGATGGGTAGACCACACCCATCATACACGTGTGCGCTTACATCATGTCTACAGCCCGGGTGTTGGGAATTCTCAAAAGGAAATCAGGAAAAACGTAAGTTTCCATCACAGGTTCAAACAGGGGTGTGCATTTAACTCCCCTTAAAATTCTACCCCTGTTGACACCTCACACGGATCAAAATCCGTGACTTGAATTTCCACTCAAAAACAATTAATAAAATCGATGAACGTTTTTTGAGTTTTTAAGATTCGCCCATACTGTAGTTTAAGGGAATGTTTGCACCCCTGAACACGGTGGGCTATTTAGATTTTGCGTAAAAATCATACTTTAGCCGCTATATTGATTTTAAACACTAAAACTAAATTAACTCCCTTTATAACTTCCCTTGAAATCTACCGTGTGCTCCTTGAAAGTGCTCCTTGAAATCTGCATTTTTATACAATTATTGCAACCATATCATAACTCGCGAGTAAACAGATATTCGTAAAATTATAAATATTACTTCTTTATTTAAAGTTATTTCCAAATCTAGCACAAAAACTGTTAACGCGATTCATGCCTCTTCCCTTTCCGCTGTTAGGATGATCTGCTCCAGGCTGTTGCCATATGTATATTAGTCGAGTTTCAGCTCTCAAAGCGAGAAGACGTTCATTTCGCAAGATCCTGGTTATATCCAGTCATGGGTGTCCGGAGGGGGTTGCAAAGGGGTGCGCTTGCAACCCCCTGGAAATAACATTCGCTGTCGCCTCTGTGCAGGACATTCCGTAACAGGGTGCTTGTTTCGCTCCACGCAACAAAATCAATTATTAATTTTTGCTGGCAGCGAACAAAGTATTGGCCCAGGTTCCTTATTTCAAAAGAATCAGTAAGCTCACACCTTGTTTTTGACAGCTATCTTGCAGAAACGAAACTCTGCGCCCATCCAGAGCCGAATTACTCATTTCGCTGTAGTGCTGGTCGCCGCGAAACAAGTCCACTGGGTAAAATTTAACTCGCCATTCAAAAAAGCAGAAAAATCTCTCTCCGTGCTAGATGTTCCAGGACTGCAAGAGAGGCTCTAGCGGAGTTCACTGATCTGGCTGAACTCTGAAATATGATCGCTGCTCCGGCGCCTCTGATCGCTGATATCATAAGGGAGCATGCATGTAATGCAAAATGTCTCCCGCAACTTAATTTTACCTTTAAATTGTGGTTATTGAAGTTATTTTTCCCGTATCGACTTGGACATTAAAACGTTGAAATGGAATGTGTTTGATGAGCGTAGCGAGCGAAACAATCCAACCCCATTTGCAATTTAAATCTATGCTTTAAATCATTTCACATGGTTGTCCATCATACACATGACCAGTTCTGTTTGGGAGAGAGGTTGGAGGGATGAAAGTTAGTTCAGCAACTTAACTCGCCTTACTAATCAACCTCTCGACAGCATGGATATGTGGAGGAATCCTGTGGTCCGAGTTGTACCGTCCTTCAATTTTTTCAATTGCGGAGGGGACGTTAAGCCAGTGGTCCCATTGGTGCTCGTAGACAGGAGTAGGCCACGTAACCGGGTTTCCTCTCCTCCCTTTCCTAATTAGGAAGGTAAATCATCAATCTCATCATCACTCACTCATTTACCGGCACTATTAGACCAGTGCCACATTGCCCGTTTTCAAAAAAATGCGTCGTTAAACGTCACTAATCAATCAATCAATCTGTAAGATCTGTAAGATCACACTACAACGCAGAAAATATCGTATCTTGTAAAGGTTTGCAACAAGTTTTGCAACAAAAGTCGGAATATCACATATTTTAATATCCGCGTCGGTCCAATTTTGAGGCGTTGCCTATGCTTAAAATTCAAAGATATATTTCATAAAATTGTGTCAAGTAGCTGGGAACGAATGACGTTGTCAAGAAATTTAGCTTGCCTGTGAAAACTTTGAAGCAACTCGTGGTACGCGTGAGTGCCACGGGACTGCCTATACGTACGGTTAATCCAACCATGACAAGTTTCAACTGAAATAATCGTCTAGAACGAGGCGAAAATTTGTCTCTTCGTACCAGGCGAGTAGCCGACAGAAGAGTATCGCCTGAAACCTACTGCATCGCTGTTCAAGTGACGTCACAACACGTGCTCGATCGGCCCAGTGGATCGACCCCGCCTCGTACTTCGATCGACTGAAGGTCGTCTCCCATTGGCTGACCGGTTTCCGAAGTGGTTCGAGGTGATAACAACAATGGCGTCCACGGCTGCTATCACCGGCCAAATGTTTTCCAGGCATGCAGATGTTAAAGAACTGCAAATTCTCGTACTTTAATTGCAGATGTTTAATTAGATTAATTTTAACTATGTTAGCATTTGTTAAATGTGAGTGTTCTTGACCAAATCAAGTCACACAGCGGGTCCAATTGATTACAAGCCCTCCTCGAATCGTCACACCGAACGGTTTGGCGTGCTAGAAACACCGATTCTCGAAAGATCACCGACGTTAAGCAACACTGCGCTGGGTCACGCATTGGATGGGTGACCATCATACACATAATCAGTTCTGTTCGGGAGAGAGTTTGGAGGAATGAATGTAAGTACATCAGCCTTGCTTATCAATCAGTAAACACTAGTCAGCATGCATTTTTGGAGGAGAGGAATCCTGCTGTTCGAGTTGTGCCTTCCTGAAAGCCTTTCTGGAAAATACCTCAATTTCAGCCGAACTTCTCCATTTCTATTCTCAACCTTTTCACAACGCTAAAGACCAGTTAAATAAGCAGGCTAAGATGAAAACAGAAGTGTCTGATTAGGTGTAACCATGAGGATGAGTCTCATAAACTAAGTTGGACATATTAAAACTGCCCGTTGGAAGAAATGTTGCCCAAAGTTGTATACGCACTCCCAAGTAAATGTCTGAAAGGAAAGAAATTAGATTCACAGTTTTGCCAAAGGTTGACAAACAAACCGTTTCCAAACTTTTAACTCTTGTTTATTTTTATCTTTTTAAGTTGATGGGTTTAACGCTTATTGAATGGCAAACACTATAACTCGTGTAGGCAATTTTTATCACCAACTCTCCCATCCCTATGGGGTGGTAATACAATACTACCATGTAGTAAGCGTGTTTACCTTATTCAATGCAAAAAGATAAGATATGCTTCAAAAATCATTAATGACGGAAAAATATTAGATACAATAATTTAAAATCAATGTGAACATAACATAAAACTCTTCTAGACATAAATAAACAAAATAAAACAACGACGGGTCGTCTTCTGGACGCTACGTCGTTATCACTGCGCAATTAAAGTGCTCAATTACACAAGTTTACCCCGAAGTTCTCAATTCACTGATGTCTGCCACCCATTTCTCTTGTATTTATAGCAACATTTAATTGTTTTATCATCAAAAGTCACCTTTAAATTCACTGCCATCCAAAGATGAACCGTCGTCAAAATGAATTTCTGTTCATTTGGTTTTATAAGGTGTGGCTTTAGCACCTAGTCACCATGACAGTCCCATTCGGTGATAAATCTCAGTCACAAAGATTAAAATAATTCTCATAATGCTTTACTTTTTAAAACAACTTTTAACCCTCGTACTAGACTATGCAGTACTCGTAGTGCATGGTGGTATAAGGGCAAATCACCACCCTTTCTTATGATAATAATTATGAAAATACTGTTTGAAAGCTCAGAAATGGTAGTAGATATATCAGCTTAGCTAAAAATTAATTTGTATTCAAAAATTAAAGCGCACATGCATCGGGATTCCCTCAAAGGCAGCGAGCGAACTGATTATTGTGGTGTGATACTATTTAGCTTCTTTTACCGCCAATCTACAAATCTAAGCGCAAGCGATTTAAGGTATGCGTAAGTTTTACCGCCCTTGGAATCGGCAGAAAAAAATCCATAAATGGTGGTAATGGTGTCTTACCACCCGTGTTACCTCCATGACTCTTATAGGTAACAAACAAAAAACATTTTCTTATTGGCCGTTGCCAAGCAAAAAAAAAAACACAATTTAAATGACTGTTAGGTTTGTAACGGAACACTGAAAAATCGGCTCTTATATTGTAGAGTCATAGGATATATTCATAAAGTAGATTCATATCATATGATAGTATAGCTCTACATAGTCAGAGCCTTACTGTTAAACTGTCTGCTGAGCAAACGAGCTGGCAACACGTGGTAACAACGGCAGGTGCCACAAGATAACACTTGCGGCCTTGGGCGTCCGGAGGGTGGTGCAAGGATTTCCAGGGGGTGCGCTAGCATCCCCTGGAAATCTTCAACCATAAAAAAATATACACTCTATAAAGGCGTAGTTATTTTATCTTTCAAAGGGCAAGTTAAACATATTCTCTCATTTAATTGATCAAAATAGTGCCATTTAAACGGAAAACGCAAAATTTGTATTGCATTCATAGAGAGGAAAGGTGAGTGACCATCCAACCTTTCCAGCGAAAAAATCGCGGCGTAATTCTATGAAACTGGGATCCTACAAGAGTTGAACTTTGCAGGTACCTACTTAATTATCTACTTACCCAAATTCTCCCTCGGGATTCCGATTCCGCGAACAGAATTTTACACTTATCAAGTTTTAGTTTTCCTACCGGTCGAACCCAACTTTACGTAAGTCATGCGTCGGGAGCGACTGGAGTATGGTGGTTTGTTAGCCCGGGCGTTTTAGTTAAGTGTGTTGATTGTAAGAGTATGGATGTACGCAAATTTTTTAGTGCGAGTGTGCAGAGAAAGGCGAACGATGACGCGCGTGAAATTTTGGACAGCCATGGCAACAGCGATCGCAGTATTGAAAGTGCATGTGCATCTACATCGACGACGGCGTATTCCGAAAATCCAATTCCAGCCTTTGAAACTGAATGCGATCTAGGTCCTCAAGCTGCTTTGGATATTGGCCACTTCTGAGACACACGCTGGTGACAAAACCATAGTCTCCGAGTGCATACAAAGGTGACGTGCACAGTGGCGGTAGGCGAGTGTTTCGCCCAGACTAGTTTTCATTCAACATATTTAAAGTGTATTCGCGCGCTGTAAATAAAATGAGTCATCGCTATTCGCTAAGCTTTCTTATCGCAGGACTGATGTTTTCATTGCTCTGCGCTTGAAGCGAGGCAATAAAATACTCAGCAAAATTCTTAGAGATAAAAATGAATACATTTAAAGTCGATTGATTTCTTTATTTCAATTATTAGGTGATTACTATCGTAACTGCATCAACTCGTAACTGATGATCGTTTTTTGTACGAACTTCAGAGTCAATTTTGACCGAGTGATAAAAAAAAACCTCGTGAAAATGGTAAAAATGTCCAGAATCTGACGCACATTCCAATGCGGTAAAATCCAATCTGTCTATTTAGGTACCACTCCACGCAATCGCAAGAGCTTTCTTTCGTGCGAAAGAAATGTACGCGCTAAAATTTGCGTATATTACACAGAGTAGTATGGAGCACCACTCATAATAGAGATAAATTCGCATCATATTAGATTTTCAGCCTTTATTGTCCCTTGACTGACAGTCAACACTTCTTGCACAAGTTCGGCGTTGAAAAAATGCACAATTACATCTTTGAATCCGTCGTTGATGGCAAGCTGCATGCACTAATTTGGCGTAGAAGCCCACCATTGGTGAGCCAAGACACACTGCTGCTCTTGCATTTCTTTGTAAAATTATTACGCTGAGCACTTCAAATTCCACTTAAAATTATTTTACCACCATTGTGTGCCTCACTCTGATCGTGTGGTACCTGCCGTTACCACGTGTTGCCGGCCTCGTTTGCTCAGCAGACAGTTTAACAGTAAGGCTCTGACTCTGCAGAACTATCCTATCATATGAATCTACTTTATGTATATATCATATGACTCTTCAATATAAGAGCCGATTTTTCAGTGTTCCGTTATAAACCTAACAGTCATTTAAATTGCGTTTTTTGTATTGCTTGGCAACGGCCAATAAGAAAATGTTTTTTCTTAGTTAACTCTAAGAGGTATGGTGGTAATACAGGTGGTAAGACATCATTACCACCATTTATAGATTTTTTTCTGCCGATTCCAAGGGTGGTAAAAATTACGCATACCTCAAATCGCTTGCGCATAGATTTGTGGATTAGCGGTAAAAGAAGCTACATATTACACTACAATAATCAGTTCGCTCGCTCGCTGCCTTTGAGGGCATACCGATGCATGTGCGCTTTAATTTTTGAATACAAATGAATTTTTAGCTAAGCTGATATATCTACTACCATTTCTGAGCTTTCAAACAGTATTTTCATAAATATTACGAGTTCTAGTCATAAAAAAGGGTGGTAATTTGCCCTTATACCACCATGCACTACGAGTACTGCATAGTCTAGTACGAGGGTTGAAAGTTGTTTTAAAAAGTGAAGCATTATGAGAATTATTTTGATCTTTGTGACTGAGATGTATCACCCAATGGGACTGTCAGTGACCAGGTGCTAAAGCTACACTTGTTAAAACCAAATGAACAGAAATTCATTTTGACGACGGTTCATTTTTGGATGGCAGTGAATTTAAATGTGACTTTTGATGATAAAACAATTAAATGTTGCTATAAATACAAGAGAAATGGGTGGCAGACATCAGTGAATTAAGAACCTCGGGGTAAACTAGTGTAATTGAGCACTTTAATTGCGCAGTGATAACGACGTAGCGTCCAGAAAACGACCAGTCGTTATTTTATTTTGTTTATTTATGTCTAGAAGAGTTTTATATTATGTTCACATTGATTTTAAATTATTGTATCTAATATTTTTCCGTCATTGATGATTTTTGAAGCATATCTTATCTTTTCGCATTGAATAAGATAAACACGCTTACTACATGGTAGTATTGTATTACCACCCCATAGGAATGGGAGAGTTGGTGATAAAAATTGCCTACACGAATTATAGTGTTTGCCATTCAAAAAGCATTAAACCCATCAACTTAAAAAGATAAAAATAAACAAGAGTTAAAAGTTTGGAAACGATTTCTTTGTCAACCTTTGACAAAACTGTGAATCTAATTTCTTTCCTTTCAGACATTTACTTGGGAGTGCATAAACAACTTTAGGCAACATTTCTTCCAACAGGCAGTTTTAATACGTCCAACTTAGTTTATGAGACTCATCCCCATGGTTACACCTAATCAGAGACTTCTGTTTTCATCTTAGCCTGCTTATTTAACTGGTCTTTAGCGTTGTGAAAAGGTTGAGAATAGAAATGGAGAAGTTCGGCTGAAATTGAGGTATTTTCCAGAAAGGCTTTCAGGAAGGCACAACTCGAACAGCAGGATTCCTCTCCTCCAAAAATGCATGCTGACTAGTGTTTACTGATTGATAAGCAAGGCTGATGTACTTACATTCATTCCTCCAAACTCTCTCCCGAACAGAACTGATTATGTGTATGATGGTCACCCATCCAATGCGTGACCCAGCGCAGTGTTGCTTAACGTCGGTGATCTTTCGAGAATCGGTGTTTCTAGCACGCCAAACCGTTCGGTGTGACGATTCGAGGAGGGCTTGTAATCAATTGGACCCGCTGTGTGACTTGATTTGGTCAAGAACACTCACATTTAACAAATGCTAACATAGTTAAAATTAATCTAATTAAACATCTGCAATTAAAGTACGAGAATTTGCAGTTCTTTAACATCTGCATGCCTGGAAAACATTTGGCCGGTGATAGCAGCCGTGGACGCCATTGTTGTTATCACCTCGAACCACTTCGGAAACCGGTCAGCCAATGGGAGACGACCTTCAGTCGATCGAAGTACGAGGCGGGGTCGATCCACTGGGCCGATCGAGCACGTGTTGTGACGTCACTTGAACAGCGATGCAGTAGGTTTCAGGCGATACTCTTCTGTCGGCTACTCGCCTGGTACGAAGAGACAAATTTTCGCCTCGTTCTAGACGATTATTTCAGTTGAAACTTGTCATGGTTGGATTAACCGTACGTATAGGCAGTCCCGTGGCACTCACGCGTACCACGAGTTGCTTCAAAGTTTTCACAGGCAAGCTAAATTTCTTGACAACGTCATTCGTTCCCAGCTACTTGACACAATTTTATGAAATATATCTTTGAATTTTAAGCATAGGCAACGCCTCAAAATTGGACCGACGCGGATATTAAAATATGTGATATTCCGACTTTTGTTGCAAAACTTGTTGCAAACCTTTACAAGATAAGATATTTTCTGCGTTATAGCGTGATCTTACAGATCTTACAGATTGATTGATTGATTAGTGACGTTTAACGACGCACTTTTTTGACAACGTACAATGTGGCACTGGTCTAATAGTGCCGGTAAATGAGTGAGTGATAATGAGAATGATGATTTACCTTCCTAATTAGGAAAGGGAGGAGAGGAAACCCGGTTACGTGGCCTACTCCTGTCGACGAGCACCAATGGGACCACTGGCTTAACGTCCCCTCCGCAATTGAAAAAATTGAAGGACGGTACAACTCGGACCACAGGATTCCTCCACATATCCATGCTGTCGAGAGGTTGATAAGTAAGGCGAGTTAAGTTGCTGAACTAACTTTCATCCCTCCAACCTCTCTCCCAAACAGAACTGGTCATGTGTATGATGGACAACCATGTGATATGATTTAAAGCATAGATTTAAATTGCAAATGGGGTTGGATTGTTCCGCTCGCTACGCTCATCAAACACAACATTTTAATGTTTTAATGTCGAAGTCGATACGGGAAAAATAACTTCAATAACTACAATTTAAAGGTCAAATTAAGTTGCAGGAGACATTTTGCATTACATGTACGCTCCCTTACGATATCAGCGATCAGAGGCGCCGGGGCAGCGATCATATTTCAGAGATCAGCCAGATCAGTAAACTCCGCTAGAGCCTCTCTTGCAGTTCTGGAACATCTCACATGGAGAGAGATATTTCTGCTTTTTTGACTGCCGAGTTAAATTTTAACCAGTGGACTTGTTTCGCGGCGACTAGCACTACAGCGAAATGAGTAATTTGCCTCTGGATGGGCGCGGAGTTTCGTGTCTGCAAGATAGCCGTCAAAAACAAGGTGTGAGCTTACCGATTCTTTTGAAATAAGGAACCTACTGATACTTTGTTTCCTGCCAGCAAAAATTAAAAATTGATTTCATGGCATGGAGTGAAACAAGCACCTTGTTACGGAATGTCCTGCACATAGGCAACGGCGAATGCTATTTCCTGGGTGGTGCTAGCGCACCCCCCTCCGGACGCCCATGATGTCTAATTGCTCCCACTCCTTTGCAAAATAATGGCAAAATAATAATGTGGAATTGAAGCCTGGTTGACAAATCATTCTTGCGACACATTCTTAAATCGTGCGCTATGTTTACAAATCTCAGCCTTTGCAGTTTTAACTATAACTATTTCCTTTCAAAGTAAAGTCAATGTTTAAAATGTTGTTGTTTAGGGCAACTTAGCAAAGATGAATGTGTAACAAGGTGTAAGAGATGCCTTCTTTACCTCCATAAGTTACGCTCCCCCTCTCTTTCCTTCTCCGCCACTACATTATCCAGCCTCTAGACTCCGTATTTGTATTACAATGTTCAAAACAACTTTTACTGTTTTATTTGTGCACTTTGAGCAATTGCTACACCAGTTAAAATCTCGGCTTATCATCGATTAAGTAAAATATAAGCAGTCTTGGTGAATTGGACATAAGTGGATGATAAGGACAGATACTGGGTAGGTTACTTGGCTGGACTAGTAACTGAGAAATTAGCCAGAGAGCTTTCCTGCTGGATTTGGAATTTTCAATATCAAGGAAAAATGCAATTTAACTCGATATTGTAACATGGCTATCGTAAATAAAAATAAATTATGCCAAATTAAGATAACAAAGTTTTATTCCTTTCCCAGAACAGAGTGTGCATCATCACTGGTATGTTACCAGTGATGATACAATTACCATGGAGCAGTTCCTTTGTTTGTCGAGAACTTGAAAGGTGATGCCACTCAATTACTTTCCTATTTGTGATCAACTACGGGTTCAATTGTCTCCCCTCCGCGGATCTGACCCCAGCCAATCAATCTGCAAAGGCAATGGAAAACACTTAAAGACATGGGAAATAAAAAAATACTTTGTTCATAGCAGGTAATTATTGTTGCCTATATTGAATGCTGATTAAAAGGGAAAATTATGATAGGAAGTCATGACATGAGATGATATAGTGAGAAGCACCGTCTCATGTGTTACCAATGCTTACTCAGAAATAGGGTTGGTGTACAGAGAAAATTATTGGTACTAAAGATCCCTTAAAATACAAAAACTAAAAAAGTGTCTTTCCTACTAATTGCTAATTATGACTGAGTAGTCAACAGAGAGAATTTAATTGAAATTAGTTCATTTGTAATGTGCCAAAGGGCTGGGATAATGTGTATGTTGATTGGGAAAGTAAAGGGAGAGTGCGGGACTCACCAAGCGGGAGAGGCGGGCCGCGATAGTGGATGTTTGTTAGCGTTTCGGCGGTTGTCTTTATCACTGGAAAGAGACTGATTGATGTCCCTACCCGTTCTTTACTGTTGGGTGGGGGTGAGGCAGGTTGACAATGAGTCATGTTGGTGGTGTTAAAAAAAAAAAAATATATATATATATATATATAAAAGAGGGGGGGGGGGGGGAGTGTTTATATTGTTTAGGTTTGGAGGGAACATGGATTTTGTTATCCACCCCCACCTCCAGTTTACATTTCATTGTTGCCACCCACCCCCACCTTAACTTTAATTTTTTACCCTCTTTCCTAACCTATTTTTATTTCAACCCACCCCTGCCTCACCCCTACCCTACAGTACAGAAAAGGTAAGGACAAAAATCAGTCTCTTCTCTCCAGTGATAAAGGCAACAGCCGGAACGTTAACGAACAAGTATTGGGTTCTTATTAGCCTTTTTCTACAGTCGTTGAAAATTGGTTATCGATTGAATTGACTTACGACGAACATGGTCCCCATCGTTAATTTTGTATTAATGATTCCAGCCACTATGCCAGAAATGTTGCTATATGTAATTTTGACAAGCTCTTTGCCAATATTAAATAATGTCTGCCAATGTCTTTTCAAAAACATTTGAATTTCAATTCAAATATTTTTTTCACTAATGGAATTTAGTAAGATTACAAGAAGGGTTTCAACTTTGGTAAGACTTACTCCCTTAATTTCTCTTCCCTAGTTTATTTTCTCTATTGGCTTTCTTTTGTCGACTCAGGTACATAAGCCCAGCAACCTTCTTACCTCCAATGTTTCTCCACACGACGACTGAGGGCAATTTTTTCGCCAATTTCCGTGCATACGGGATTGGTGAGGCTGATTTTGGCAAGATCAGCTTTAGTTGCCAAAACCCGACCACCGGTGGACAAGGAACCGATGTTCACCAACAACACTTCGTTCTTTGAGAGTTTTTGGACCTGAAACACAAAGAAACAAATTGTAGTGTGGAATAAGTTCACTAAATTCTCGTCAGTTGGCTGATTTCATCATTGTAAATGGCTCCAACCACAGAGAATTTTGTAAATCAGTGAACTTGCTATACTAGCAATTACCTTGGCTCCCTTCTTGTCTCCCTCTGTGCGAACGCCAAGCAGACGCTTGAGCAGGTAGTACGATATCTCTAGCTCGATGAAGATCTTGGGAAGAGCCCCGACTGCACCCAGGACTTGCCCCACCAACCGATCGGCACGGCACAGGGTTGGCTCGATTTTCGTGCCCACACCTAATATCAGAGCGTTTTTTAACGGACAAAGAGATTCCAAAATACCATTTACCGTGACATGTGTTGAGTGCCAAGTGCCCCCTCTATTTCCTGTCGTATGTTATAATTTACTTCCCACAGACCTAGAACTATAAGCTGAAAATGTGAGTTTACTTGAATGATGGATTAGGGAAAAAGATTAAAGGAGACACAACTTACTGCGGTATAAATGAACGATTGCGGCAGATGAAGAGGAGTAACATTGGAAATTGGTCATTCCTACTCATGTAATTTGTGTTTCCTGCTTCCCTCTTCGTCATTCATTTACCAGCTCTTTGGCACTCTTACCATCTTATGTGATCCTGAATGGATGCCTAATCCAGCAAAGAAGGATTTTAAACTTGTGAGACCATTTCTCAAACTTTCATGCCTCCAAACAAACAAAAAAAACCGGCAACTCTAAATTAATCAGCTTCTCACCAATTAAGCCACCAGGGACAGCAAATTGAAGCTCGTTTTGCTCAGCGAAAAGCGAAACGATCCGCGAAAAGATTGGACGGCACGTCAGCTTGCCCTCACTGTCCTTCGAGACGAGACCTGGCCGCACCTCAATCTCCATGCCAACCTGCCAACCAATCGTCAATTAAAAAGAAAAAAAAAAACTCTGATTTGATCACCCTGAACTCAAAAATCATGGAACTAAACCAATACAGCAAACTCACCTAAAACTACTATAACAGCAAATTGCAGTACCAAACAATCCACCAGCAATCTTACCTTGAGCACGCCTCTAAGGATGCTGCCGCCGGCGACGCCCCCCTTTAGATCGTCTACTTCGCAGCCTGGCTTGTTGACGTCGAACGAGCGGATGACGATGAGCCGCGGCAGCGAGGTGAAGTCACGCATTGGCACCGGGATCTTCTTCGTTATGTACTCGCAAAGTACCTCGATGTTATACTTAAGCTGTGCAGAGATGGGCACCACAGGTGCGCCTTCGGCCACAGTGCCTGAGGGAATTGATTGATTGATTTGTGGTGTTTAACAACGCACTGTTTTGACAACTGGCCCTGCGGCACTGGTCTAATGGCGTCGGTGAATGAGTGGATGATGTGGATGATGAACCTAACATAGCCTAGAAGAAAGGAGGGGAAACCCGGTGTCGGCACGTAGCCTACTCCTGTCGAATAGTACCAAGGGGAACCACCAGTTTAACGTCCCTTCCAAAAGACGGTAAAACTCGAACAGCAGGATTCCTCCACCAATACATGCCGTCGAGAGGTTGATAAGGAAGGTGAATAAAGTTGCTGTACTAACATTCATCCCTTCAACCTCTCTCCCGAACAGAACTTGTCATGTGTATGCCTGAAGGAATGCATAGGCGGGTATTACGACCAGTGTCCAGGGACGACTAGTTAAAATGGCGCCAGGTAGTGAGAAAAAAAACTTGGAAAAAGTATAGAGGCAGGCACCACAATATTGTAGAAATGTTGAAGAAATTGTGTCAAAAGAAACCATATTTTGGTTCATTTTGACCTTAGGCTTTGAGAAGTGCATCAATCTTGAGTGTAACAGGCATCAGCCATTAACCTATTTCTACCAAAAGTCAACTGTTTTGAAATGCTTGTCTAATCGTGGCAAGGGAAGTGTGAATGAACATTCACATTCACTCATTCAATTATTGCGTAGCTTAATGGTGCAACCATTTCAATTTGATTAGTTTCCACTTTAATTAGGAGACAATTACTTCAATTTCAAGATATTCATTTGGGTTCATATCCAAGAGATGTCTTTTGTATTCAGCAAGCTAATGTAAGGTATTTCGTTTTGATGCATCTGGTCCGTGCATTAAAAAAGATCAACAGAACTCCATTCTGTATTACAGCCTCATTAGATGGCAGCACCATGTGTTTGATATAAATCACAGAGCAAGCAAAGAATTCAGTGATCACTTAGATTCAAAATGCCTAGGTGTCGAAAGTAAAAGCTCCAACAGATATAAGTAATACAACTTATTCTTGCCTTGAACAAACTTGAGAATCTGCTCGTATTGCTCCTTGGCCTGTCCCTCCTTGACAAGATCGATCTTATTCTGCAAGATCACGATGTGCTTCAGCTTCATAATCTCTATGGCAGCCAGATGCTCAGAGGTCTGCGGTTGAGGGCAAGACTCGTTGCCGGCTGGAAAAAATACATACAATCTCAGGCCCAGAAACAGTAGCCAAAACCAAAACGTAAATATATGTGAATTCGAAGACAACTTCCCTCAAATCAGATAGTTCGAACCTTTCTTTTCTCCTTTACAAATTCACAAAATTGAAGGCCAGTTGCTAAGTCATCAAACACTAATACATTTCCATAAAGCAGTTGGGACTATTGGGAGAAATGGGTGCAATTCTGCAACTTTTTGCCACAGAAACGAGATGAGACGAGATGAAATAGCCACTTTTTTCCCCATGGAAAAATGGAAAGATCTTTTCTGATTTCAATGGAAAAAGTTACAGATTTGCACTCCCATATTTGATGAGTGACTTATCAACATCTTTTTGCATCTATTATGAATTGTAAAAATTAATTAGCAAAAGAGAATGATGTGGAATAAATACAACCAATAAAACAACTAGCTTCCGAAAACCGAGTCAAATTAACTGGTCAATACAATGAAAGTTAGTGCTGCTAAGTTGAGGCCTACTTTCACCTTAGAGAAAAGAATATGAGTAGAGGGAGGACAATAGAGGAGAAAAGTTAAGAGGAGAATAGAGGACAATAAATTCACTACCACACTCTTCAAAATGTGAAAAGAAACTAATGCAGGGTATCAAGTATGAGGTTCAGACAAGAAATTACAAGTTTTTGACTTCTGCACATATTTCTAGTTCCAACATATCACATGATGAAAGTGTGCTTTTAAGAATCAACATGTAGTGAGGAAACAAACACAATACAATTTAAAATTAGCATTACTCGCCCGAGCGGTTACACATTGTGGGGCATAGGATCTATGCTGTGTAACTGCCTGATGGAAACTTCTTTACAAAGATATTTCTTTTCTTGAAAAGTGGTGGAGATTCAACTCCGAATTTTGGCACAAATATTCATTTATATGTTGTCAACAATACATTTTTTTAGGTTAATTAAAAAGGGGGGTTTTCAGTGGCATTTTTTGAAAATGCAGACGTAGAAAATCAAGATAAAGTTGCTGTCAACCAAGTGGTACATATTATTGTATATTCAATTAGAAAATTGAATTACCTTATAGCTGTCATACAACCATAGATAATGTATATAATGTGACAGTAATACGCACGTGGGGGGTGCAAACGCCCGAACTTCAACCCCCTAAAACTTTTTAAGTTTTCGAGTACAAAAAAAAAGAAAAAAAAACTTTTACTCAAGCCAACATTCTGAAAAAGTGTGCCGAATTTCATGAAATTCCCTGTCAGTCAAGGTCGAGGGTGGTCCTATTTGACATGGAATGACCCACAAGACAGATTCCCATACATCACCAATTTTAATAAAACAGTCGACAGATTGAAGCTTTGCTAAAAATTAACAGAATAACCACCCTGGTTAGCAAAAAATCAGAAGACTAAAGATGTTTAAACACAAAAGTTTTTCGAAATTGGCAACAAGTAAGCACTCACCGATAAGCAACAGCGCGGCGTCCATGACCGCAGCTCCGTTGAGCATGGTCGCCATGAGGATGTCGTGGCCGGGACAGTCGACAAAAGAAACGTGTCGGACCAGCTGGAACCGTCCGCTGCAGCTCGGCCGGAAGCACGGAAACGAGTCATCCTTCGATGACCCGCCCGAAATGTAACACGACGGCCGTGGACACTTGTCACTGTCACACTTGTAGATCTTTGCGTTGGCGTAGCCTGTGGGACGAAAGTTACAGATTGGATGAAATTAATTTGCTCCTGAGCAGTATGCTTATCTAGGGAGTGGGGATACAGTCCAGTACTCTCGAGCCTAGAAGTACCCACCTTTTCAACACTAAAGCCTCACGAGCGCAATTTATCCTATAGCTTTTGTAATGAGTCACCACTAATTCTCAACATTACTTTTGTTTGAAATGACCCAAATGTTCCTTGAATACAGGGCAAATGCATCATTTTTACCTGTAGCCACAAAATAGATTTACAAAGCATGGGATGAGAATAAAGAAATGCCGTGTGAATTTGTTTGTGATCTAATTTTCACTAAATTAAAAGAAACGCATACCCACCTATTTCATTACAAGGTAACTCCTGCCCCTTCACCAACTAACAGAATACACACCAAACAGAGCCAAACATTTCAAAATGTTCACCTAGAATATGCTTTTTGGGAATTCTTAATGGTCAGTTAACCAAGATCAGTTTATTGTTTAAGTTGGTAGGTACCAACAATTTTCTGAAAATATATGCCCTAGAATGACCATACCAGCCATTTGGCACGGGGTATTCAGAAAAAACTATCGTTTCCATTCAGAACTGAAAGGATAAAATCCAGTTTCAAACGAAAGGAAAAAAAGTATTTCTCGAGTCATAGACTGTTTCCTCTTTAAAAAGGCACATGTCTTTGCAAATCAATAATTGGACATCTGCCATTGACACATTAGTAGGAAGGATAATGGTAGGTAGTCTCCCTCAGGACGAGAACTGTGCATGAAGCAGGTATATATTCGTGAAATTCTCTCAGTTAAAAACACTGTTCAGGCTTAACAGAAAAAAAAATACAATAAAATTATTGTTTATCTTTGTTTTACTTCACAGTAACAAAGAATAGACTAAAAATACAAACTAAAACCTAACAAAAGTTGATGTAACATCTAAAAAATGTCCACTTGTTCCACAAGGGCAAAGTTTTCTCTAACTTATTGTATTCTTAAAGTAGCAAAGCTATTCCTAATTGTGCAACATTTGGGCAGCAGTTTCTACACATTTCATTGAGATTGTTGTTGTATGTATCTTATATGCATCTATTTTGTTCTATAAATATTTATTTACACATATCAGTATATTAAAAATTTTCCACCTGCATTTTTGACAAGAACATGTCAATTTTTATTCTCCTATTAGCGCTTATTCAAAGATCAACTTTTTATCACCGCAACTGCAATTAAAAATTCCCCATTTACATAATGGATTGGTTGAAACAATATCCTTTAGACACCAAATATTTAAATGTTTAGTCAAATTGGTCCCAAATACTAGTTCAGATGCTCCACAATAATAAAGACCACACCGAAGAGCAGTGCCACAATTAGTAACAAGTATTTAAAAACAGAATATTAATGGACATGTAAATCAGTTTGGAGGGTTTCATAACTTGCATATTAATATTAACACCAGGAAACTATTAGTTGATTCAAGCCGCTTCATTTTACTTTGTAACATACTTACCTAAAATAATCAAGCTAGCAGACAATTAACATCAAACAACTAATAATATTCAAAAACACATAAGAAAGTCTAATCACTATATTCAATTCTATCTTCAGTGAAAGAAACAAATAGATAGTAAAGCATTATTGGCAAATGGGTAACAGAAATGATAATTTGCTATACATTGCAATGGAAGCATTGAAAACTTTACTACGACTAATTGAATGGTCCAGCTGAACATACTTCACTTAAAATGCACATGAAACTGTCATAATTAATTATAACAACGAAAAGTTTTAAGGCCTGTCGGTGTTAAGGCAACTATGGCATTACAAGACGTGGCTAAAACAAATAACGACGACATTTCTGAGTGTTACACTTGCACAGCATCTTGCACGATCTACCACTTAAGCCTTCCGTCTCATTTGTTTGCAATCTTGGCCGAGATGGAGAGGTTGGTGTCGATACATTTGGATCTGCACTCAATGACTGAAACGAGTAGTCAAATGATAGCTCTTGACCAGCTTTAATGTGGCGTGTGGCAAAGAGCGCAAGTTTGGGTAGATTGGGGTCGAGACAGTTCACCCAGACCGCAAAAACGGCTAAGTTTGGATCGCACGAGTGGTTAATGAAGTGTGAGATATTCCCTAATCGGGCAGCATCAACGGTGTACGGGAACTGCTCGTTTTCATTATAATCCAGATCAAAGAGGTATGTTTTGCCTTCAGCGTCGTATATCTTCCCTCTTCGCTCTGCTTCTTCGTTTGTGATGACCTCTCCGACATATTCACAAACAAACTCACCCTTGCTGATTTTTTCGAGTGTTTTCACCCCCCAACCACAGCCATTATCAGTGCGGAATATACATAGCTTTATCTTACGCCCGTTTTGTACAACTCGGTTAATACAGTCTGCATCGCATTTGCACCGCTTGTTGCACTCATAGATAGGAGTGCCAATTGTCACGGCCAACTGTTTTGTTTCTGTGTACGCAAACTTGGAACCGGACTGAGCGCCGCAACAGTTCTTGCTGGAACCACACGAAGATTCACATTCGCAGCCAATTGGCGGGTCGTCGGGAATCACAATCCCTTCGCTGGGAACATAGTCATTTACATAGATGAAGTTCAGGGGAGGCCCTTCAAGATCGACATCATTCTCGACAGAAATTTGAACGTGGTTCTTCTCCATAGAGTTAGCCTGTATCAACCACTGCTTAAGCTGTTCACTTTGCTCTATACGAGCTATGTACAAAGCTCGTAACATTAACTTCTTTTTAAGTCTGGCAATCCTATCGTGGTTCCAATTTTTTTTGTTTTCTCTTGCCAGTTGCGATATTTCTTTCATGAGGGTTCCCTCCTTGGAGCACACCAATTTATGTTGGCCTTTCCTCATCATCCCTTCTAGCACTTCCCTGGTGGAAACACAGAGGCTTTTTCGTAGCTCATCAACCTCCTCTCTTGATTTGTTGAGGGAGCTTTTATTATCATACTCACTGTACACCTTCTTCCAGTAACGGTTTAAGAGCTTTGGACAGCCTTCAACATTTTCCTCACACTCCCAGCTGTTAAACTTGTCTGCCCAGTTGAGCCACTTTACCAAGTAATACAGGTTGTTGTCTGAGAATGTTGCATGATCAACAATCTTTTCCACCTCATACGTGTCGTCGCCTTCCTTTAATTCTAGTGGCGCAATTGGGATTGATGGCTCAGTTGACACAGTCGTTTGGGTTGAATCTGATTCCTCTAAGGAAGAACTTGATTGAAACTCTGAAGAAATATGAGTTGATGGTGGAACTGGTGAACTACATCCACTACTTGGAGCAAGGCTTCCATTTAAGATGGAACATCTATCTGTGTCACTCAAGTTTGAAGAGTGCATGGACTCTCCATCGGAATCACGCCGTTTTATCTTTGGTCGGGTTTTGATTGGGGACAAAATCTTTCTCTTCGTTCTAGTTATCGGTCGTTGCCCCTCAACTTTTCTGCTCGGTATTCTTTTCGGGCTAAGACGCTGCTCGCGGCCAGTCAATAGCAGAACGGGGTCAATAGCGTCCAACTCCATGGAGATAAGAGAACGGCTCTCCATCTTTTCTCCTTTGCCTGCAATTGTAAAACGAAGCTGGCTTTGTTCTTCTTTTTTAAACGAGCAACGTTCCTGTAATAATACAGTAATAATACCACAATTGCAGGTTCAAGAGCAAGGATGCATTAGGTTTAGGGTTGGGCCAGATATTTGAAGAATAAATGCAGTTTTATTTATATAGATAAACTTGGTTTGGTCAAGTAAATTTGCTTGAAGAAACAAGATCATGTTGTTAGAGCAGCTACAATGATTTTTTTTTGCGCACCGAACAATTGAAAGCGCAGTCTCACAGACCACATTTAATGCATAACTGTGCCTTTAGGTAAAACCTAGTTCAGCCTGGAAAATTAAACAGATTTTCTTAACAGCTGAATCAAAAGAAAAAATACCCAATAAGATGCAGAATATTTTAAATTTTATGACACTAGGTACTTCCATACCTTGGAAGTCAACTTGGGGACATAGCATCAGTACGAGCAATTGGATTGCTTAAAACTGTTTAACATTACAGCTTCAACAGTTTACAAGAAAGAAAAAATATTTGTAATATTTAAATATTTATTTCCTAGAACAGACACACAGTGCCTTAATTAAGGAAATATAATTAAAATGATTTAAAGAAGTTGGGTAGGTACAACCAAATTAGTGGCCTGGCCCTAAATTGCTTTTAAGTGGCAAGAAATATTTGATATTAACTACAAGACAAGATAATAATAAAACGCAAAAACAGTTCTTACTTTTCTAGGAATAATTCTTATTTTCAATCGTAAATCTGACGCGATTACAACAATATATATTCCTGGATCGATGGATATTTAACAAAAAAGTTTAACCAGCAACTGAAACAGAACTCATTTGTTTTGAGACATCAACACAGCTTGTTGGACAACAGTTTTCAAATTTCATGGATTGATACCAGATGGCTCTGACTTCTAGTATGGATTCAAGTCAAGGTTCCGAAATAAACATGGACGCCATTCTTTGAAAACGTCCTTTCAACAAGATTTGAAAGAATGGAACATTTAAGATTTGTACTTCTGTAATTATCTTCAATGCTCACATCCATTTAATAGCCTCAAATTGTATAGACCATTGTTATAAACTTAGGCCTGGGTTTACCAAACTCCTGAACTCCAATCAACAAAGTAATTTGCTTTATAAGTTTGAACTTTTGAATATACAAACACACAAATTTGGCAACTTAAAGAGAACGGGAAAAAGTATTTAAGCACCAATAGCTTTAAAACGGCAAAATAAACGTCTGAATTTCTAATAGAACGCCGTCATAGAAAAATATTCACAAGATAAGTTATCCCCATCTCTCTGGCAATAGTCTTATATTCAAGTGTTGTGTGAGGTACATGCTACATAAATATAACATTATTACACATTTCTGGAGAGGATATAGCATAAAACAGCCAATTTCAAAAACGGACTTTTGTGCCAAGGAAGTTCAGTCGCTAGATCAAACTGAGAAATAAAGCCAGCTCCCAGCTTATCATTGTGTAGTTTACGGTTAAGTGAACCTCAGCGTTAGCACATTTCCAAGGTGTCTCATTATTATACGAATTAATATCAGAAAGCCACCTTTAAAATTATACCTGAAGACCGGAGAGCCAGGAAAGGCTTCATAATAGGAAGACAAACCGCATTGAAATCTACTCTAGATGAAATGTGGCCAGGTGGATGCAGCATGACGGTAAATGACAAGGCTCCGTGCAAACTTAAGATGGTTCATTACCGCGGAATTTGGTTAAAATTAGCGGAGATCAGTAGATGTTTCAAATGAATAAATTTGTCTCTATCCAGTTTGATTGCAAGTAGGTAGTAAATAAGCAATCGTAGTCATTAGTTTAATTTAGACTTTGATCTTGACCATCTATGCAACATACACCTTTGACCACCACTCTACAACAATTATAATCTGAGAAAATCAATTATTATTGCATAGAGAGAATTTGAAAAGCTTCGCAGTAGATATTGCCTGAAAATAAATTTTTGGATCACCTGATTATGGATACACGCTCAGCTGCGTTCAAAGTTAATGGTGTGACCAGGTAATAATCAGGTACTTTTAGTAACTGCAGCCAAAGAAAAATTAAAACTGCAATGATTTTAGTGCTTTACTTTATTGCTGTAAAAATATATTTACAGTTATCAGGGTTCCATTGTGCTAACATAATAAAAAAGTTTATGCGCTATTTTGGTTTCATAACCACATTTATGCTGGGATTTGGATTTGCCCAGATGGCATCAATTTCTGAGACGGCAGTAGTATTAATAATAATAAAATACCTCGCGCATTGGAAGCGTTTGCAATTTGAATAGATTTCAAATAAATACAATGCATCCAACGGCAAATCGGAGTTACTTGAGATTGAATGGTTGTGACGTGGTTTAGCGTCACTAGAATCAGTGTGACTGTGAGTACTCGCAGCCTCTTGGTTCTAATCCTTGGAGATCCGTCATTCTCATCAAATAAACTAATATAGTCTCAAAAAGCCAGTGTCCAAGTAGCTCAATGGGTTACAGCAATACCTGCGATAGGTGGAGATC
Organism: Protonemura montana; assembly: GCA_947568835.1. Taxonomy (NCBI): domain Eukaryota; kingdom Metazoa; phylum Arthropoda; class Insecta; order Plecoptera; family Nemouridae; genus Protonemura; species Protonemura montana. The sequence goes on from OX387603.1 coordinate 11,302,762, forward strand.
GGGGTTTGAGTTCCCATTTGCGGATCAATTTTTGAGACTGAAGTAGTGTTCATAATAGTAAAATACCTTGCACATTGCAAGCGCTGGCAATTTAAATAAGATTTCAAATAAACAGATGCCTTGCACGTTCAACAAGCACCTGAAGAAGACCATTTATTCCAGTAACTCCATATTTAGTATTACCACAGTGCATTTAGTATGTATTACCTACAAACAGAAAAACTATATACTAAGAGTGGGACAGGAACGACAAGGAATGGTTAGTAGGAAATTTGTAGCAAAAAGCCTTAACACATAATAAATATACATGCAACTGATGGACAATTTTATTTAAAAGTAACATACCTAGTTTGATAGTAATGTTCCGCTCCAGTTCATTCTTGAATCGCACAGTCTGAACACCTGAGATTGCCTTCACGACTGTTGACTTTCCGTGGGCGACATGTCCAATTGTTCCTAGAAAAATCAAACAAACATTACGATGCATCAGTGTGAATTTCGCACAGACATGAAAATCTACATTTATTCAGTGGAATCCCAGTGAACACTCAAATTAGGAAGTTTAAGCTTATGCAATGCCATTCTTACCAATATTGATCGTTGCTTGTCTGCTAATTACTTCAGGAGACAGAGCGGTAAGTTTCGTCACATCCTACGAAAGAAAAAAACAAACCTTATGACTTATGGAAAAATGAACAGAGAACATTTTTGGGATTTGAGTGTTCTCTCCATTATTTGTCACTGCTGCTACGTTAGATTTAAATTTTGTTGACATGGAATTGCAAATATTGTGAACATCTCTTACAATGACGAAGGCACCATGCAAAAACATCTAAATTCGCAAACATTCTAGAAATTTCTCGACAAGATGCAACGCAAATTTTCTTCTCCGGTATCATTCTCTTTTGATTTCCTTATTCATCACAATCGAAAGGTAAATAGGCATTTTCCTATATCGTAGTCATGCCAGAAATAGCATTGGATTAACCGTAGGTCTAGGACATTGATAGGTATCATCTGACGCAGTTGAGCTGCCAATAAAATGACATACACTAGGATTAATTTGAGTTTGCCACTTTCTGGGGCGCTTGTACCAACCTAGAAAACATGACACCACGATGCTACTGTTAACTATCCGATTTAAAAGCAACAAAATAATGTTTTTCTTTGGTTGAAACATTTAATAATTTCAGGAAAACAAAATATTTAATGAAAACCAATAAATGTTTATCAACCAAAGTTAAAATTAATATATTTTGGATTACTTTTAACTTTTATCAGGTGTAGGCAGGAAACCAAGCTCGCAAACTGCTTTTTGGCAGCCATTGCTAGAATCCGCTAGTGTACGGCAGGTATTTAGCAGAAGTCATTAGGACTTTTAGTTTTGCATTTAAGTTCTTATTTTTCAATATAATTAATTTCACGTAAATAAACTGATAAATTCACAAAGAATTTAAGTGCATGATGCATTGTATGGTCATAATTTTCTGGTTAATTTCAAACTCCCCGGTGAAGACTGGCTTTATTTTGCATTGTAAAGTTGGCAATGTGTAATCAGAGTCCACCAGGCTGTGGCAAGGTAAGGCTAACACAACTGTACCTAGCTGGTGATTGTAAGGCTAGTGTTTTTCTTGAAAATGTGTATCCTATGCTCCTGTTTTTTTTTAAAGTGCAAATAATAACAGCTGTATGCAAGGCTTCCAGGCATCTCAACGAGTCTTTGATATAAATTTGAGAATTATTTATTGATAGGAGAGGTAGCTTGTTAGTTTATATATTCTTGCCCACCAAGAAAATCACCTAGGCTGACACATGAAAGTGCCACATCGAAGACAGGTTAGAGGATTAGTAGTTACCTACAGCCTACCCCAAGCGCAGTCTAGCATTTACAGCATAGCCAAAGAAAGAAGATACTGGTATAAGAACTCCCCCCCCCCCCCCCTATATTGCTACCAACTGATAAATTACCCTTACATTACCCATTACAGTTTTTAAATACGTAAGTGGTGTTTTTCAAAACAGTTGGCCCGTATGTCAAATAATAACACCTGTGGTACCTCTGATTAGAAAAGTGTGCTCTCAAAATGACAGAGTTTAGTTCAACTGATTGCATCGGCTTGGAAAAAATACCAACTACAGAAAATATGCTTATTTAAGTAGCAACTCTAACCAGAGCTAAAGGGATCCTAGTTGAGTACCATTAGTTCTGTAATTTCCGAGTGGAATGGAAAGGAATGAGATGAAACGGGCAATTTTACTGTAGCATAGATAAAGGACAGGTTAACCTTACATTATACCAGTAGGTAATGCTACCTACTAACCTACCCATGCTCCCAATCGTATGACAGCCCATGGGGTTTTGACTAGAGATTATTGCTAGGGGCATAATATGCAAAGAAATCTGTCAAAACGACCAGTGCTAACGACACTGATTCGCTTTTTCGTTGTAGTACAAACAAGATACCATACCCAAACGGAAAGAACATGAGGAAGACACGTAGGCCTAGTGAAGACCAGATGCTTGTACTTATAAATACGCGCAAATACTAAAATATTAGTTACAGTTACTAAAAATCGGTCACTTATGCCTGTAGCAAAAGAATAAAGTAATTGATGTTTGACTTACAAGCTTAGATAAGTCCTGTTTGGACAAATTAGGCTGGCCGCTTGTCACGCCGCTCCCTTCGTTCCCCGCCATTTTGCTGATGAAATTAAGGTTCATGGACGCCGAGACGAGAAGCAAAGGCGCCAAGAAAACGGTTTTAAAATTTTTTTTATTTACCAAGTGCGTTAAAGTTAAAAAAAAATTCTGGAGAAATTAGCTGGCATGTATTAAGCGTTGTATCGTTGAGTGGTTGTATCTTTTATCTATTTTTCTGTTTCACCAATCGTTAACATTTCGGCGACAGATTCATAAGCGCGGTAGACTGTTGTCGCACAGAGCGCGCGTATTTCATGGTCATTCAAAAAGGGCTTCACTAACAAAATGTATTTTTTTCTTGGTAATTCAATTTTTATTTTGACTGAAAGGTAAATAATTATTTTAGTGAAAGAATGGTCAAGAGCGAAATAAGCTTTTGAAAGTGCTCCAAGTACAGTGGATCTTATATATATATATGTCCAAGGCCACTTTTTTTTCGGCCCACTTACGCAGCTCCAAATTTAACCCAAACTTAAAATCCCCCACACCTATTTTACAGCACTTTCGAGATCCTAATCCAATATTGAATACTATTTCTTAATTGAAACTTACTTCCCCCCCCCCCCCTATTCATTGCATTTCTTTTAACACTTTCAGCGTTCCAAATTTAATATTGTTAACTTCACGATGGAGGCCCTTCTTTCAATTTGGAATAAAATTGTTCGGAACACACATTTAGATTCTTAATATTGAATGGACGCGTCACTTTTGGAAGCTTTTTGCAGCATTTTACTATTTGCCCATGCCCTTGCTTTACAAACTCTAAAAACACAGCTACTATCGACATTTTGTTTCGAGAACACTCTGTATTGTACAAGAATAACAGTACCCATCTATTAGCTTTAATAACCTATATCAAACTGTTAACATGTTGCAAGCATGATAACTTGATAAGCATTCTTATTGAGTTTTGAGTGAATATACTCAAAATTAACTACAAACAACAGAAAAAGCTATGAAAAAGATCATCAGAACTGCAGGAACCAGCAGCTACTCCCACCCAAAATTACAAAACGAATGCACTTACCTACTATCTAACCAAAAATTGCAGTTTGGATGGTAACTCTATTTGGACATTAGGGATTTGGATAGAATTTAAACATTTTCAACTAAATCAGACCATTTACAAAGGGATTATTTTATAAAAAAATGTATAGTCTGCAAAGCACAGATACAAACAAATTCTGATTTCTCTTCAACAGTTGGTTAAGTAAATCTTCTAAGGTATGACATGCAACCAACGGCGCAGATAAATAAAAAGCAATAAGCAATACGATGTGCAGTTACGAGTCGTCTTAAAACCACTTTAATGAAAATTTCCGTTTACATGACCACAGATAGTTTGTATTCATAGTTCCACAAGTTCTAATGGTTATTATTTAAGCCCATCAGAGATGTCTGGGATAAATAGGGCCTACATTATGCTATGAAATTATATGTACCTATCTCCACTTTCCATCGTAGGTATTAACTATTACGGTATCATAAGAATTTGCTAACAATATCTACAGAGCATTTGATTGGGCCACTATTATTATTTGATACATTTTATTTATGCCACAACAAACGTGATGACATTGATTTTTATTATTATTATATAATTAAATTAATTCTGTTAGCTGCAACAATGTCCACGCTTTGGAAAAAATCTTTGAATACATTTTTTGCATTCATATAAATGTGTAAGGATATATTGCATATTTTAGGTTGGTGGCTAGGTAGGTACTTTTATATTTACATAATATCCTGAGAAATGGTACACTTTTAAACAATAATAAAGTTACCTACTCTTTGATAACATGACGTTGTATACGTCTACTGGCCCAATCAACTGAACAATACTGAGAACAATCCATCTGAAAACAAATTGTATACCATTAATGTAAGAGTAACTGCATGCAGTGTTAAGAAATGATTGGTACAATAATATTCTTCAGTTGACAAATTACTTTGCAACTCTTTTGAATCTAGTATAATATGCTGCACTTGGCTATATTGCCTATTAACGTTACATAAACAGAGAATAGCTAATTTACCCAGTTGACCACAGACTTGGGACTACATTTCTACTTTACCATTGCAACGATGGAAGATGGATAACAGTAGTGTGGCGCCTTGTGCAGAATAAATTGAGATTGCATTTTCTCATATGAATACATCCAAGCACCATTCATTCATATAAAATATCCTACACATAATTTTACATTATTTCCTAAGCACTGTTCATCAAATCAGATAACAGACTGATACTGCAGTAAAAGTTCCAGAACAAAACACTAACCTCACATAGCTTTTCGTGGATTTTCTTCACAGATATATGAAATATTGTTAATATGTTACACAATTTTTTTTTCTTTACTGTGGTCTATACACATTTTTCATTTAATCATGATAGAGACTAGAAATCTGTTGATAAAATAAAATTCAAACTTAAAACCATTAATCTGCAAGTATGTTAATATCTATATAACTATCATTATTACCTCTTGTAAATATTGAAAAGCAATTTTTCAATTACGGAACACGAACCCGTTAAGTTGCGCCCGCTTAAACATTTCTATTAACATAATAATATTGTTAATACTATTTGCGTATTTGCCTTTCCACAGTTAAAATTAAATTATAATATATAATGTTTTAGTATTTTTTAAAAGTACTTAACCAATGGCAACATATTCTACAACTACAAACATCTTTTTACTATATTTGTCTAGTTCAAGGAAAAGTCCAGCTTTCTATTAATATATGCACCAGTGGAATTGAATAGAGTCATTTTATGTTATTTACAAGAACATTGGTGCAATGTAGCTGAAAATGTCATGAACACCACATGAATTTCATGTCCAGGTTCCACTTCCAATGATAATCGTAGATTGATGAGACTGCTGCAAATCTTCCACTCTTGAAACAATCTTATAAAAGAGTAATATTTTATTGTCTTCCAATATCTAGCTAATAATTCTATGGTATATAATTGTGTGCATATAAAACCACCTGAATAGCAATAAGTACTAGCAAATGATATTAAATTTGTTTCATTTTGCAAAGAATTTTGATAAAATAGTAATTGTAATGTGACCTATATCACTGTACCTATTTCAACAGCAGTTAAGTGTAGATTTAAGATTTTGAGTTGGCCAAAATAGCTTAATGCTAGAGTTGTGCATTGAACAGTACGCATTGACTACCTGACATACGTTATTTGAATCCAGGATTCTAATATATTGAAAGTTTGTCAAATTTTTAGAAACTTCTGATGTGATTCCATCGCAGTGGTCATTGTGTGGTATAAATAATGTTTTTGCAAGAAGCAAAGGTACAGAGCTCAGAAGATTAGAAGATAGCTTTCCTTTGCCTGGAATGGTTGGAGTGCTCAATGTGGCTTTCTTACCATTTCGAGTTAGCTATTTTTGCTAGGTAAGTGAACTATAAACACCATTATATGAACAGTAAATGCTTGGAAGTAGAAGGAAAACAAGTATAGATAAAGAACAAACAAGTTAAACTATTCAATAAAATCTTGTCTACGATACAGCGCATCAGCTTCAACAAAGATCAGGTATTATGTAATAACTACTCAAGAGTGGGCAGATTGGATTATCACAATATTTTCTCCACGTTTAAGGACAATACTAATAGTAACTGAACTACGTAGAGTGTAGGACAGTTATATCTTATTTACACAATCTAATGCAGCATGATTTTCAACAAATGCCATTGCTCACTCAACAAAACCAACGCTTTGCTGCTTGCCGCAACTTGATTTTACAATATTTCTATAAATTTAGACAAGATTCCGGAAAATCTAATTATCTATTATATATTTTATTTTATGTATAAGTATATCTCTATCTTATCCTTAATATACATAACTATTTTTGCATTAGATAATACACTCAATACTTAACAATTTTTGGGAATCCACAACTTAATTCCCTGCCAAGGAATAAAAGGTTCCTGCACAGCAGTACTAGGTAGAAGTAGACAAATCGCCACAACAGTTACGTAACACACGCGAATCGGCCCTTTGGCATCGCCTCGGACAACGGCTAGGATGAATCAACAGCATCGTAACTACTTGCCGTGAAGTAGAAGGTCTTACTATCAACCCAACGTGCTGTGCTTTCGAACGTGAAGGAAGGAAAGATTGTGTTGGGTATTTGGTACCAGTCATTTTGTTGACTTGAAACATGTTTGCTCTACAGAAAGGAGGCTGGATAAAATCTGTGCCATGTTTAGAGTAACTACAATAGAATTATCTCGTAGAGTCACAAGGTAGCAGTGATAGTTTGTAGAAATGTCATTGTTGCCACTCAAGAGAGGCGGATGTGCGCAGGGAGACACTACCTACGCCAATCTTTTCAGTAAAAGATTGAAACCCTAACTTTATAAACGTGATCATCGTTTTACAACCATCTTGTCCTTTCTGAAATCCAATTACGATGTTTAGCCATTCGTTTTTTAAGGAACGCACAGTTTTAAGGTGAGAGTGAATAAGTTTTTGGTGAAATTGAATAGTATTGCATTTGTTTGATAGAAAGTTTTTTAAGAGTCTCCATAATTACAGTTTAGATAGTTTTTGTTTTCCTACAATACTTGACAAATTCCTCGCATTTGTATCCATATTTATTCACTTTCACGTTGATCGAGCAGCTTTTCCCGTCTATTTCATCGTTTATTTAAAATGCTTTTTAGAATAAGAGCCACCGATATTTTAGTAAGGCAAAAACCTACTTGAATAAGTTGGTTTTTGAAGAAAGAAGAGATTTGTCAGCTATTCTGAATTGTGGGAGAAGAGTCGTGACAACTTAAAAAAATATAATAGCTTTTCTCAAAAAACACTGAAAAAAACCATGAAACATTATATTCCTCAGAAAGAAACTTGTTTCATAACTTTCCTCATATTTAAGGTTGGTCATACTGGTTTTCGCGAGCACGTCGTACAGTTAGGGGAAGGTTGGCTCAGAGTTGGTACCACTTCTTGTCCTTGTTCTTGAGCATGAGGCTGTGCGCAGTGGATGCAAACGACTCTGCCTCGTTCATCATCTTCTCCGTAGTGTCCTCGAGCTGACCGAGCTTCTCTCCGCGCTCCACGACCATCTGGTGGGTGCGAGCGATCTCCCCAGTCACGGAGCCGACGCGAGTGTTGATCGCCTCCATGTTGGCCTGGGGGCCTGGGATGTGCTTGGCAACGCTGCGTGACGCGCGACCGCTGGCCTCACCGACTGTTGGGACAAACGAGGCTTGTTTCAAGCGCAACCAAACGGCTTTAAATCAAATGGTTTGGAGTGTGGGAAAAACTAGCATTACAGCATTGCGATGTGTCGGTTTTTGAATGCGTGACCATCACGCACATGGTCACATCGTTTTAATATAGAGGTTGGAGGCATTAGAGTTAGTACCACAACTTTATTCGCCATGCTTATACACCTATTGTCAGCATGGATTTGTGGAGGATTCCTGTCATTTGTAGAGGTTGCAAGTCTTTCGAAAGGGATGTTAAGCCGCTGTTCTCCTTGGTGCGCTAATTGCTGGCACCGAGTTTCCTTCCTTCTAGACTAGACTCACCACCATCCTCACCATCATCCTCATCATCATCACCCTCAGACCAGTTTCAAAGGCCCGTTGTCATAGCAGTGAGTTGTTAAAAAAACAATTCTATCAAATCCACCGTGCTGCTCATGGAGGCTTACGCTACACTGATTTTCCTGATTTCAGTCAGAAGATAAATAAATATTATCTAAGACATTATTTTTTTGTCAAAAAGATCCATATAACAGTGACCTGATCAAGGACAGCACTTGAAATGTTACAGCAACATGAATTTACCAGTCACCTTCCTCAATCATCTGGTGTTGAGCTTGGTAACTGCCTATGCACCTTCCAAAATTTTCTTAACCTGCCCTTCTGGCACCCTAGCATTCAAACTTATTAGATTGTTGGATGTTCTGAGGATTTCCCTACAAGAATAACAAAAATATGTCAATGGAATTTAAAGAGAGCATTGATCTTTTGAGGAGAACAAAATAAGTGTTCAGTAAGTTACTGTGCAAAACTTTTGCGTTGTTTGCGCGTAGTTTGTTTCAACGTAGGTGCATGGAATTTAATCTTTTAGCAACTTAGTTACTTTAACTAATCTTAGCAGTAGCAACTTACAAAGCTCTTCTCGGTCAAGCGTGCGAGTTCCCCCTCCAAACACACTCTTGAAGAAGCTTTCCTTGGGGGGTTCAGGCATATCGTGGGCCAGAAACAGTTCACCCACCATTTCCGTCAAGCTCACGCTGCAAACGAGATTTAAACTGAAGCGTCAATTTGTTTTGCAAGTTAGTTAAAACACTTAAAAGGCTTAATTAAGGTGAAAAATAATAAGATATTTTGTTAACAAATTTAGAAATAACGACAAAAATTAGCCATACATTAATTTTTTTGTAAACACTATTTAAACACCAGTGAGTTAAAATGAAACATACAGTTCTAAATTACATCGTAATTTTTTCTTAGCAATTGTCATTACCAGAATTCTGCTGAAGTGGTGAACTTCTGGACTTCTGTAGGTGAACATAGGTACAACCCATGCCCACGATTACTAAAGCAGAATGTCCTTGCTATCCTGTAAAAACCACCAACCAATATAAGTCAATGAAAAAAACGTACCGTGCAAGCTAAACATAATTTAGCTGCAGCAGCTGTGACTGTTAAACACGTTTTACATTTCATACACAAGAGCCAGTACCTAACTTAAAACTTCTTGAAAAAAAAAAATCAAATCAAATAGCATGTGAGTTACTATGTATAAAGAAAAAATTAAGATAAACATATTTAACCAAGCATTGTAATGAGGAGCATATGGATGAATAAAGTATGCTTTGAAATTTGCCATAAGTCTGTTAAAATATCATCAAAAGTCAAATATATCTTATTTATTATTATAAAAGAGTGAAAACTAATTTTTCGAGATTGTAATTCATCATTCATTACTATGCTTGATATAAAAGGAAAAATAAGTGTAGTGTAACATCAAATTGAAGGTACTTAAGAGAAAAAAACATGGTTTCCAATTGGAAATTAAAACACATTTATAACAAAATCAAGACATTTAAAGCAACCCTTGAAAGATATCCAATCTGTTTTCAAGCAAACATCGAAGCACCGAATCTTACAAATTATCCGTAAGAAATTTTCTCATTTTCTCTCCTTTGCTGTTTAATTTTGTTAACAATAACTAACGCTAAAACATCAACTATTGTCAATAACAGCATCTCCAGTTTTTGTGTTCTTGTGAAGTCCTTTCTTTATTAGCTCATGCACACTGAGATGCCATCGAATGTAGGTATGCATATGTACAGATGAATGATCACTGATGATGACTACGTAACACCGAAACATAAACTGAGCACCGTCAAGTTAACGGCCTGGTTTTGTCTTTTGGTAGGCTTGTGTAAGTGATCGTCATGCAGTGGGCGAAGGTATCGTTTTAGAGCAGGTGTGGAGGTTTCGTTTGTGACGGGAAGGTGAGTTAAGAGTTGGCAAGTATCGGAAGAAGGATGTGTCATGTTGTCGTCATGTAAGAGTATACTGAATGAATTGAATGAATGTATTTGTGTGACTTACTGATCTGTATCTTCATTTACAAACATCTGCTGACCCCAAATGGACAACATAGGGTCTACAATGCCTTGTTTGCTTGTCTGAAAACTGTTCAAGGAAGAAAACAAGAAAGAAAGATTGCAGGGTTGGTTAGAAGTTACTGGTAAATGTAGTAGAGTAGAAAATATATATTTATCGATGAGTTATTATGAAAATGCTTTGTTATTGCGTTGCTGAATAGCAAAGCATATGCGGGTGAAAATGTGATTGAAGTATATTGATGACAAGAAATTACTTTCCTTTTAACTCATGCTTGTGAGTTGAAAATAATATGAGGGTAGGGCCAGGGGGGTTAAAGAAAATTTGTGTGGGCTCGATCGATAAGGGCAGTTTAAACAAGAATATGAAGTGCAATGAAACCTCGATTTTACGTCTCACGAACGCACTGCTGATTGCTAGTGAATTAGTACACTTGTTTTAGCAACACGCCTTTCAGTGCCTTGTGAACGCAAAATGCTTTTGCAAAAAGCAAACAAAGCTGGATTGTTTCTAAAAAGTTTTTAAAAATATCCTGTGCAAAATTAAGCAAAGAAGTTGAAAAAAAATCTCATGTCTGATTGGAAATCAAATATCTACAAAGCAGAGTGCCAGGTGCTAGATTCGGGTGTAAAATCGAAGTTCAGCACAGATGGGTACCAAGAGAGCAATGTCCACGTTAGTATGATTTAATGTGATAATTGAAATGTTTCTTTATGTGAGGTATATTATATGGCCATCATGTTGCTGGAATGACTTTATGAGTATTTTAGAGACTCAGTTAATTACCTGAGGTCGGCCAGTGGGAGGAAGTCCATATTGATAAGCGGCCGTAGGCTTGGCAGGGTGTAGGCCAAGACGTGCCCACTGGAGATGTAGCAGACCAAACAAACACTGTCTGAAATGTTTAAACATTTTTCAGAAATGAAGATAAAAATATCTACTCCAGGAATTCTAGTGCCCAGGGCTAAATAGGGATCTCACACTTACACCCGATAAATTAAAAATGATAACATACATTTTTATGTACTTAGCGACCAAGTTTGTGCAGTTCTAATTTTCACAGATTTTAAGCCGTGTGATTGCAAAACATTTTAAAGAGCATTCTTTGACCAGCGCAACATTTTTTTAACGGTCCACTGAAGAAACACCAAATCAACAACGCCAACATTAACATAACCTTTCCTTCTCAACGTAACCACTCTTCTAAATCAGACTACCCCCTTGCAGCAACTTTTGTTGTCAAACATCAATGCATTCCAAGAGAAGAACAATTACAAACCAACACAAAAATTACTACCTCTCTCTCCCTCAGAGTGCTGTAGGACAAGGACAGGTAAATACATTTTATCGAAGTTAATTCTTATTAACTTTCCAAAGGTTTGCAGGGGTCAGAGTATTTCATTATTATGAACAATACTAAATACACAAAAACACTTTTTTTTTAATTGGTGTTTAGAGGCGACTCAACCGTGAGGTCATTTTGCGCCCAAAAATACTTAACTCAAATTAGAATTCACTAAAATACTATCAAAAAAGAGGTGTTCAATTACAGAAGATGGTTAGAGCAACATCCACAAAAGGTGAATGGAAGGGGTTTGACTCCTTGATAGTGATCCCATTTTGAACCAGGAGAAGCGTCGAGTAAACAATGTTACAAGTGCACATATTAAGAAATATAAATATCATATCACATGAGCCTTAAAGTAACGTGCTACGTAGTACAAACCCTTAAATGCGATAGTTTCTGCTTTGACCACAAAATCGGTGTCCGCCAGCTGCTGTCGATACACACAGTTGTGTGACGGCAATGCCACAACCCGAGCCTGCTTCTCCGAGGCAAATACGACAAACTGCCTGTCTCCAAACTGATCTTGATTGCTGCCACCACTCAACGTCGGAGAGCTCGACTTGGTTGGCGTTTCTAAGCAAGATAGACATGCTCGTTAGATTTCAATTAGACGATATCGATACTAAGTTCTTAACTTCTCAGTACAACACACCACTGTAGAAAAACCTACAACCTACAATATATTGCTGCTATTTGATTGGTCAAAATGTTTATGGCATAAGTAGGTTCAAATAAATCGACTTGTATTATTATTAGCTGGAGCAAATTGTTATGTAATATTCCACATTATCTGTTACTGTTACCTACATATATATATAGAACAATTTCTTTCACTCACTTATTCGGTCCTTGGGCTCTTTGCTTTCATCCCTCCATGGTTCATACGTATACGGAATTAAGGAACCATTACAATCCAGGAATGACATTGTTAATATGGAACCCTTAAGTCGGAAGATTGTACCTGCAAATAGATAGGAGAATGTGTTGTTGATCACCTGGTAGTGATTTACAAATTAAGAAATCATGAGCGGTCATTGACTAATAATTGCCCTAGATACATGTTTAATAAGATTGGTATTTTTTGTGAGCTTGATAATGAAAGTTTCTGTAGGCCGTATTTCCATTTTCCGACAACGCAAATTGAATTCAATTGAAAACGTTTATAGAATTGAGGTGACAAATCATCAAAGAACCTGAAAACGGTGCATCTCATTTGGTGCTGGCATTTGTCACATGGGAAAGTTATGACTCGTAGGAGCACTCACCGCAAGGGGACGCAATGACGGGTTGCGACATGCGACCCTCACCCGAGGCAGGGACGTTGACGACGATGGTAAGCACCGAGCCTAAACTGGTTCCCACCCAAAGCGTGGGGACTAGGCTTGGATCTGTAATTAGCAGAAACAAAAACAAAAACTCCATCAAATGCCAGCTCTCAAAATGTTTAAGTATGTGGGGGATTTATGGATAAGGAAATGAAGTCATGATGTGTAAGAGAAGAAAGGGCACGAATATAGAAACTTTCTTTTAAGATCTATAAAATATTTGAAAGATCAGGTCATATTAACATGCCACAATAGAATGAGACTGTGTGTGATAAAATTGTTGCAAGACGATATAAATGATTTAAAGATGGTTTGGTGGATTTTTACCAAATATAAAGATTAACATTAATATTTATGACCTGAAATCTAGCCTTAGAAGATACGATGAAAAATGTTTTGCTGCCTAATTAAATCGGGATATTATTGTGCCAATATAAAGAATGTTTTGAGGGCACGGCAATAAAAGCAATGGGACGCACCTGACTTCTTGGTGTACGAATCAGTAAACACCAGGCACTGAATTGCTTCCGCACTAATATTTTCAAGGCTCGACATGCTAGAACTTCGAGACCGTGAAAACGAACTGTCAAGTTTGTCTGATGAACGAGAGAGAAAAACACATATTAGAATGCAAATAGTTGTCAATTTCATATTGATTAAAAACATAAAGATAATTGAACTAATCTTAAGCATGCAGCAATCATTAACTAGTGGCATCAAGGCATCAATGTTCTAATTTAAAGTAGCCTGTATTTTCTTTTTTGTATGATAGAATGGGTAAGTTTTTACTTCAATTCTAAGGTCAATTGTAAATGTTCAAAACTCTAAACACAAAAACATGTAACACTTGCAATTTAAGTTAAATCTAGACCACACTCAATGGATACATGAAAATTTTGACTGGGAGTTATTCCATCAAATAGCAACTCTTTTTTAATGTACTGGTATGTTCTCACGTACAAACCTTAAACTACCTTCAATCTACGTAAATGGACATTGAGTAGTTTGGAAGGCGCTGTTACCTTGGCAATTGAAAACCGCAGTAAATTTAAAACTGCACTGGCTTTTTGCATTGCCTGTACATGAGTAATTGGTTTGATATTTTTAAACCTCAGAATTTGGTCTTCACAGTTCAAGGTTTACTCAGCGCTTTCCAAACACACCAAAACGTGACGCCACAAGACAACATATTATAGCATGCTTTTTTTAGAATAATAAGCAGTAGCGACCACGGGCAAACAGCATCCCTTCAAAAATACTGTTTGATAACAGATTTAGGCAGCCAACCATTTGCGTAAAATGGTAAAAGCAAGGGTATACTGATAAAAAATGAAACTTTCAAAAATATTATACAATGTTATGCTGTTAAATAACTATTAGAAGGAGAAAATCCATGGACATAAAAATTGTTTGAAAAAATATTTACAAAAATCTTAAATTAGTGAGAAGGCGTGAATATTAATTATCGTCGTAATACACTTAACGATAGGTATGTCACAAAGTGTGTCATTGATAATAGAATGATTTATGCTTGATTTAGAAGGTAGACGTGTTACAAAGTGGGTGGTGCGCAGCGACCGAGAGAGTAGACATACCGAGAACGTGCAGTTCATGACAGAAGAGCGTGCTCATGCAACAACAGACAGAGTCAAACACAAACAGCAACAAACGAATAATCACAATTACGAGAGTAGAAGAGTGAAGGTCAAAGGGGCTCAATACAGACATCCGACTAAACACGGAACAATTGTAAAAAGAAGGCAGTAAGATAACGACATTTTCATAATATAATTTTAAACTTTTGCAACAATTGAAAACTGGAATTATTTTCTTCCTTTCATTATGTTACTGCATCAATTTTTAGAAAGAAATTAGTATGAGGTACGGACAATAATTTCTACAGGTGATGTGGCTTTTAGAGTTATTTTTTTATAGTAGTTTAACATAAAATATGCTGTCACATATTTTATGAGCAAACATTCATTTATCTGCAATTTTTATTCAAAACATACTTCTTTAGAAAGTGGTTGTTCATATTTTTTCCCTGAGTAAAGAAGATGTCATTTAACAAAAAATTCAGTGAAACAGCAATGAATATATTCTACTGAAAGTGAAGAATAGTGCATAGAAAGAAGGCTCACTTGACTACAAGATTAGCAGAGGTAATGAACGATCAGTGCCGACAATTAACGGAGCTCGAAAGAAGACACAAGAAAAGACGCGACAACACAAGACCATTTAATATCATGTTGAAGTTTGGATAGTCAGTCACCATTTGTTCTACACTTGCTAAATGCTACATGCTGACAGAAAGAGATAGAGAGAGTGATGAATCAGCCTATCAGTAGTTGCCTTGATCCAGAAATGAGATGAGATGCTGGTCAGTTTGATGTCATTATCTTGGGTGGGATATTCTTTTCTCAGCGAGACAGGAATGCATACTTTTTTTTTCTACTTTAAAATTTTGTTTAATTTTAGTTAGGTAGGTACAACTGGTGTTTGATTGTGCAATGTCTACGTGTTTAGGCTTACCAAGTTGATATGAATGATGCGTCAGAGAAGCAAATTTTGTGAGTGGTAGCATTAAAGGGAATGATTATGGTCCAAGAACACACAGAGAAGATGAAAAGGTGAACCTACTGTGAGTTATATTTGATTTATATCCTTTTTTAATGACACTCCTTAAAGCTAGGTACCTAGGGATCTTTAATTTGATTTTTGTTTAGTGGTCTTTACTGCTTCTTTGCATGGAGACTTATGTATTTATAGAATACCAAATAGAAGCTGCATTTCAATGGATGTGGATGACAGAATACCTATAAATGAATCAAACTTTACTTTACTATAAGTGAACAAATTTATCACCGAGCATTTTTCATAATGAATTTGCTTCATGCAATTTAAATTTAAGCTACACGTGGCAATCAAAAATGCCAAGACAATATAATATTAGCTCGAAGTCAGTCAAGAATCATAATGCGAAGGAAAGCTGCAAAGTTCTGAAGCACCCAAAACCATCTGAAACTGATTAATTCTCATTTGGAACATTCGACAAAACACAAGAAGCAAACATTTCCCGGCTGAGACCGATGAACGAGCATACCATCAGCTCAGCCGCCAAAGTTAGCTCTCCACTTGGATGATATATCTCTAACACATGACTGTCTATTAGTATTATATATGTAGGTGACTGTACTACCAAAACTGCAATATTGTCTGGTAACGAGTAAGTTGTTGGGCGACGCGTTGACCAACGGTTGAGCTCCTGACCGCGGATATAAGCCACCACCACCCGACGAAGCCAATGACCAAGCCGAGCCCATTGAACCTTCAGTTGGCTCAGAGTACGAGGCAGTACTCATACACTTCTGCAGTTTGCGAGTACCTTGGGACTTTGAACGTCTGACAGGCTCGGGAGGCCGAGGTCGTGGAGGGTTCGACCCGCCACCTGTTTGACCTCCGCCACTCACAATCTGTTTGCCCGTTGTCGGTGATACGCAAACACCGTTTATCTACAAACCGGGACATTACGGAGATATTACTCGAGCAGTGACTACAAGCAGTTGGCAGTTTTTACTTGACCCAGAAAAAAAAAATTTTTTTTTTTGCATCAATAAAAGATTGTGCTTTAATTATCAAATTTTAATATTTATGTTTCAGCTATGCTTTTCTCTAAGTTGAAACAAATGCCAAATTTGTTTGTACTTTGGCATACAAGTGGGCAATATTGAGTGTCAGATTGCCAACTGCCAAAAAATGAATTATTTCTATTTATCTAAGAACAGTAATGCAACAGAATCACATGTTTGGATCGCCCACTTCTCCTACATTTACCAAGACTGGCTGTACAACATGATTTCAACAGAAATCACGCCCACACAACTTGCAACGTATCATCTAATTGCTGGACTAGTATGTCTATGACTATTTACCAAACATATGTTTGAAAAGGAACTGAAGGCAATCCTCATCCAAGTCCTTCGAAGGAAACAGAATGACGTCACTTATGATTGTGTTTGGCTCGCAACAACGGAATTGAAATACGAGTGAAGCATTAAAATCCTGAAAATAAGTGATTATCCTGGACGCAAGACTCGCTAGATATTGATTCATTTGTTTAGTGTTAAGATGTTAGTATCAGCTCCATTTAGTATGGGAAAACCAAAAAAGAGGAAACAGTAACCAAAGAACCAAGCACACAAAAAAAGGAACCAGTGGAAAAATAAAACCAAACAGGAATAGCCACTTAAAATTGAAGAAAATCAAGAGAATGATAATGAAGGATGTAAGGGAAGATGCCACTAGTTACCATTCCCTAATGTTCTATCTATGAGAAGATCTAAAAAAATCAAGTAGATCTAAAGGAATGCAATTCATTTAAGAACTAGTAATACGCTGAACCTTGGACTAGCTTGAAATGAGTGAACTGTGTTATTTACAAATCAAATCACACAGGAGCCAAGCCATTACCTAAAATTTGAGACTTTCTGCCTTAATAAATGCAAACAGCACATTGGATGGATTCCCACCAAATCGCTAGGGTAGGTTTATTTCATATCTAGTGTAAGCGAAAACTCTGAAATCGTCAATTGGCTCTCGATGGTTTTAAAATCAACAGCGAATGAAAGCAAGTCAAGCAGTTGCAAAAACCTTTGGTGATAATCAGCGTATGGCAGTTCTTCTTATCTCTGGTGAGTTATAATTATTAAAATTATCTGAAGGCTAAGCAATCAATCTACGCCTACATTACTGTTAGTTAGTTGATTAGTTAAGCATCCCAACAATCATTCCTGTTTACCACTACCACTATTTTGATACTTTTTAGTGTACAACACTACCATCCAATACTTCAAAAGTTATTTACAATCATCCATCCATTTATTAAAATTTAATAAATGTTATATTTGACACTATAGGCACCTACAATTAAAGTGAAGTGATCTACCAAATGTTATTGTCGAAATGGAAAGAGTATTCAGTTCGGGGCTTGGGGTACGGTTGATCAACTTACTGAAACGCTTCATGATTTTCCCAAACGGCGCTTGATTCGCCGGATTATTCGTGTCTTTCTTTCTCAAGTCTCGCAGTGATTGATCCGGTTTGTTGTATTTGATATTGGGAACGGACAGCAATCGCAAGTCCCGCTTGTCAGGCCACTTTTTCTTGGCCGTTTTGTGCCTTGGCGGTCTCACGGGCGTCCCGTCATCATTGAAGAGTGGTAGGTCGGATGGCCGGCTCATCTGCTTGTTCATCACCTCGGCAACGATGTCCTCCATTCGGCTCGGGAAGTCGCAGTCGTCTTCCGTGTTGGAGCTCTCTCTGGACTCAACAGCGGCCTCCGAGGGCCGGCCCATGACCTTGAAACACTCGGTCTCGGCAGCGTCTTCACTCTCTGGGCTCGTCGCATCCTTGCTAGTGTCGGCCAGCGACTCGGGAGGCGAGACGAACTCAAATGGAGAGGCTGCATCTGCAGCCCCAGCTTCAGCAGAGGAGTAATAGAATAAGGAAGCCCGTTTGTCTCTGCTTTGCTGGCTGGCAGCTGTGCCTACTTCGGGTCCGGAGGCGACGGAAAATTTATTCTTCAGTCTTTGATCTACTTTGCTAAATTGTTTCTTTAGATTAAAGCCTTTCCATGAGGTGCTCTTGCGCCTCCGCAGTTCAGTCGGCTTGACGAACTCTGCGTCTGGCTTCGGTTGCGGGCCCTCGTCGGCGTCTTCCTCTTCGGGCGAATGAGCTTGAGGCGAGATGTCCGAATAATAGCCTTGCGGGTCGACAGTTTCGGTGACCGAGTCTGGATCTTCGTCAGGCGATACCTTGGTGGGACTCGACAGGGAAATGGCCACTACCACGGGGGCAACGGGAGCTTCCAGGTTTCTAAAGGGCAGAGCCTACGGGAACCATGCACGGCCAAACGGGAGGGAGAAGAACAGAAACGAAAATGACATTACTTTACAAGACAAGTCAAAAAATAAAAAAAAGTAGAAGCAGTAGGAGTTCAACATTTACCCTGTTAATACAGTCGGTAGAGAATGGATATGAAAAAACACGATGGAAATAATAAATCAAATCATAAAAGTGATTGGAGGTAATGATTTGTTTTAGGTTTACTGGTTGGTTGGTTTGGAGCCAATACTGTGTGGGATGTTATTTAATTTGATCAATATTCCGGACGTGATCAGGAAATTTCCCCAAACTGTACGTTGATAATTTTTGTAATAACTTTCCACAGACATTGAACAATGGTGATTCTGGATACGATAACGTATTGGTTGACGAATTAATATCCAAGTAGAACTGTATTTACACCTGCGTAAGACAACAACAACATTCAAATATGTTTGGACTTCCTACCTGGTCGTTGCTGGGGGAGCGGCACCGGTCATCAAGTTCCCGGTTATCGCCCGGAATACCCCGTTTGGGAGACCGAGGCACTCGCTGGTAAGGGTCGGCCGAGCCGTAAAGGTCCGGCGTACCCATGTTCAGCACTACCGTCTTCTGAACAATGTCGATGATGACAATGCCCACCTCATTTCCATAAGCCATTCTAGAATATACAGACATGTCAAAATTGAAAATGAGTCTTATTTGGAACGTGATCACACACCAAGGATCGAACAAGAAAACTTTTTAAGTGTAGATTTAAAAAGTGACCATTGGAAGTTTGGTGTGCCTCCTAAGCTAACTTGAAGAGGCTCTTCGGCACTCTTGCTCCTGTGTTCTATAATGAACATGAACTGAAATCTTAAGTGAAAACCCAACGATTGACTTCATTGACGCATCTAATTAGTTGCTCACAGTCCAAGAGACGAGTTTATCGTGAGTGCCGTGATCTGGCCTGGCTGGACACCGTTGTTGTACGGGGTGAGGCAAACGAGAGTGGCCTGGAATCCCGGTGGCTTTTTCTGAGGGCCCGGGCGCACCTTCAGTGGACAGGAGTTGTCCAGCGAAGACTGAAACAAGTTTTACAGGAAAAAATGAATTATTTTGTACCCCATAAATATTGATCAGACTTTGATTACGAAATGGTGTTGAAAACGTACCTTTTTCGAATCTTCGTTTGAATCGTTCTTGCCCTGAACTAGACTAGGTCTCGGCGGATATTCATATTCCGGCGAACATTCACCTTCTTCTGTCATTTCGTAGACAATTGGAATCTCTAACGCCTGGAAACATAAATATTTTGATTTTTAATTTTATGCTGGAATTTTATGCTGGGGTCTGCTAAAGATTTAAAAAATTGTGAGCACAGAATAGCCTTTTTCTTAAAGTGATAGATATTTTAACTGTTAATAACTCAAGTATCAAAAGGCACACTTTGTTTAAGTGATCTCGTAACAGTGCTCACTCGCATGAAACTTTCAAGGTCTTTGTAGTGAATGTAAAGACCAACGCCTGGTACTGATTTTCTGTTTTTCCCCCTAACTTCTGGCCAAAAGCTGCGGTGCACCCAAGGTTCATCCATTAAAAGACTCGGTCATCTCCTGGTCTTGCTGATTCTCATCCAAATTACCATGACAAGATTTGACATTGTTACAATTCCCTTAAAAAAAAATCAACAAAGTTACACACCAAAGTTTCAGCCATCGACTCCAGCTTCTTGAATTTGAACAGCACGACGTGACTGCTGGCACCAGCGATGCAGAGTTTCCTACTTTCCGGACACAGCGATAACAGTTGGATGGCAAAAGGATCTTCGCTTACGCCGTCTACGCTTTTCGACTTGGGCTTCTCGAAGACTTTCGCCGTCTTGAGTTTGTACAAAACTTGTAGCGTTCCGGCTGAGGCATCCCAGAACTTCAAGCTGCCATCCGCGTGGCTGGGAAAATAGATGTTGGGTTTACATTTTTGGAGTTCTTATCAGAACTTGAGCGTGTATGTTAATTGGTTGGTTGGTTAGTTGGATATTGGTTGGATATTGGTCGGTATCTCTTAGATACTGATTAATATCTTTAAGTTGCCTATTAATTTCAATGGACCTTGGGACTGTTAATGATTTATTAAATGCCCTGGCATTGTTACTAGAAATTTAAGTGTAAAAAAAAGTTCTTCAAGACTACGTATCTTCAAAATTACGCCAGAATAAAAAATGACAAAGTTAGCAAGTAAACAAAAACAACAGTGGACAATCTTAGGAAAAATTGCTGTTACCAATCAACTCGTATGCCTATGACGTTTCCAACATCCGTAAAACCCATCAAAACACGGCAGTAAATTTTATTTTATTTATTGTTTTTAATGACACACTTTTTTGACAATGAGGCCTGTGGCAAAGATCTAATGATGTCGGTGAATGAGTGGGTGATGATAAGGATGATGACGAACGTATCTTAGCCTAGAACTTTGCATGCTCCTGCCGAAGAGACGGTTCATTTCCTCAGACCGGCTCTCGCACGACTCACCCAGTAAGTATGATCTCATTGTAGCTACACGACGTGGGACTCCATTCTCCCCCGCAGAGCGGCCACTCGCGTTCGCTAAAGCCCGTCCTCTTCTGCGTGCGCGAACCGACCGAGTAGAAGGCGGGGATCAGGTCCGAAGGGCAGTCGGCCATGTACGTACAACAGGTGACGGGCGACTCGTGCAGGTCCATGGGATAGGGATTCTCAAAGCAAGGGTAACCAGCGCTAAGGAGGTCGATTACGACTAGGTCATTGTGCAGCAGAACGACGATCGCGTATGGGTCTTGACAATCTGTAAAATAAAACAAACAAATAATGTTTGGCAGAATGAGACTTTTTTTTTACAAACAGTGTTAAACACAAGTAGGTTTTTAGTTTATACGTGCAAATATAAAAATTAATATTTGGTGAAACTTCTCGTTAACAACAAATTGTTTACATCTTGTTTTCTCTTGTTTTTGGACCAAGATATCTTATTCTATAAATTATAACAAGAGTTCAAACTTTGATGAATAATGTGTTGGTACAGTGCGAATGAAATACGTTTTGTTTTAAAAGTAGAACCTGCAAAAGTGATCTTTTTTTGTTCAAAAAAGTATGAAATTTCAAAAATAAGTACAGATGAACTCAGTTGTATGCAAATTTCATAAAATTTGGGTTTAGAATACCAAGATTAGAATACCAAGAGGTACACTTTTGGTTGGTAATTGGACAGAAGGCACCCTTGCAAGGGCTTTTGTAATATAACTCACCGCTGACCCACGGGCTTTCACACAAAGTAATGAAGTCCACAACATTGTGCTCCATTTCGAGCACCGTCGTCGTCTTGCCGTTGATAACGGTAATACTTGGCGTCCGGCCCGCCTTATCGTAAGTTAAGCCGCCGGAAAATATCACATAAGCTTCCCTGAAAAAGACAAAAATCAAAGGTTATTCGGATCTACGATTTGTCTGCAAGAGCATTCCAATAAGAGTTTTAAATGTATTGCAAAATAATTAATCAATTGGGTCTTACCCTGATCTGGAGGCTTTCCATTCAACCTTCTGAATGGGTTTACAAGGATCAAGTCTACCTTCTTTATTTGTTTTGGCTGAAAGAATAAAATTGAGCAAAGATTAGACAAGCGATGCTGCAGAAGAAAATTAACCATACAAAGGTACAGATTCAAATTCTTTTTTCTATTCTTGATCATCCAAACAACATAGAATACTGCAAATTATCAAAGAAACTTGATCCGTTTTACTCAAAATGGGGCCTAAGGATTCACAATCACGTTATAATCACTTGCATGATATTTTACGAGAAAGTTAAGAGACTTGCTGCAAGAAGTGTCTGCTTTTTTGCAGCAGCAAAAATGGCCTTAGATGTTACAATGGCTGTGGAGATGTGTTGCATGTCTAGTAAAGAACTGTGCAAAGATTATATTTTCTAAAAGTACTCGAGTAGATAACTGACAATGAGCTTGCTCAAGCAAGTTGGTACCAAAACACAATGACACATTAAAAGTTCTTGAGACTTGCAGATCCCAAAGTCATGAGTCCGATAATCACCAGCCGTCGTAGTTGACATCTTTCGATATTTTCTACAATTCTGCCAGGCAAATTCTGGGATAGTTTCTCTAACAAAAAGATGCATTCTTCTCCTGCCCACTGATATCTTCATTCCTCGACTAATTTCTTCTCGATTTTCTGGACCAAAAACACACTAACCGTGTGGAAGAGAGACGTTGAACGGTTTCGGAGCCTGCCGCGTCGACCACGTGGTGAGGGAGCCATCAGTATGACTGCACATGAACTGCTTCCCTTCATGGTGCCACGAGATCGACAGAAGCTCTTCCGTAGACTGGCACCGCAGCTCAGCCACCTTCGTCTTTAAGTCCCATAGCACTACCTGGCCGCTCTTGTATGCTATAAGTAGCTGTGGGAAGAAAGGAAATAATTGTCAATGGTTGAGAATGCCTTAAAGGGCATTTGATTTAATTAAGTATTGGGAATATGTAAGTTTGCCTATTATGAATTTCAATTGTATTGTGTACATCAGCTTATTATATCTTTTAAGAGTACATCATATCAAGATTCAAGACCTTGATTACAAGACCTTTGTAAGTAATTCGGATTGTGCAATGAATGAGGAAAAGAGATCAAAGTAGCTCTTTTTATATTTCTTTATTCACTCCTTTATGCACCATACTCTATGCTTTGGAGTCCTCAACGACTTCTCTTGAAAGAAAATAAGTAAAAGGGTGATTCAAAGGGCTTTATCTACAACAGCAGGCATTGATTAGCGAGGAACAGTGTCGCATGACAAACGCTAATAAAAGATTACCTTCAGCACAGACTTTTCTTTGCAGTATCTGCCATGAAAGATGGCACAATAGCTTTAAAGACAAAACAAAAGCTCAAGAAAAAGTGCCTCATTTGAAAAACATGTACGTGTGCACATGGTCCATTCGTGCAAATACCTATATGTTTTAATATTTAAGTACCTGGCTAGAACTACATAAAATGCAGAGAGAAAATGACCAGCGAGCATGTTTCAAATCGATTAGCACATCAGATAGGTTGAGCACTGAGTCCTAACTATGCCAACGTATCGTCTATATGTAAAATGTTGCAATCCCATCTTGCCTGTCGACCCACAATATTTTCTGACATCGCATGCCTCACACAACGGTCCCTGATGACACCCCGGGGCACGAACGACCATTGCTATCAGTTTCTACCGGCCGTAGTTTCGTTACACAATGACAGGCAGGCAGATAATGACAGGCTGGGGCTGGGGACGAGCCATTAAACGCAGACGTGTTGACTAACGAAGCTATCGCGTCGACTAATTACCTTGCTTGCATCCAAAGGATTGTCGCTAAGATGGACTACCGGTCCCGGATGTGTTTTCCTCGAACTGCAAAAGAAAATGGAACACAATTTAAAACTATGTTGGTTGGCGAGTGTACTGCGTTCAAATTAGAGACAGTTGCGACCGTTGGATTTGTTCTATATTTCGTTTTGGCTTTGTTGATGCAATGCAAAATTCTGTAGCAACAGGCACATTACACTAGCTGAAGTTCACTGGACGAGCAAAAAAAGAAAGGGGAAAAAAGTAGGAAAATGAAATGACGCTCGTCGAATATCGACGTGCATCACTCATCCTGAAGAGATGCTCAGCCAATCATAAACGTTTTCATCCCTCATCCATCAAAATCAGAAGGCCGTGAGTAGGAGAGATACCTACATGCCAGTGAGTTAATAAAAAACACATTTTAATGCAATCTTTTGAAAATGAACCTGAATAACTTTTAGACGTTTGAAA
Source organism: Protonemura montana (assembly GCA_947568835.1). NCBI lineage: Eukaryota > Metazoa > Arthropoda > Insecta > Plecoptera > Nemouridae > Protonemura > Protonemura montana. The sequence continues at coordinate 11,327,471 of OX387603.1, forward strand.
TATGTCTTGCGTTATTTTGCTCCAGAAAATATGTATGCATGGGAGATATAGGTAAAGACTGGCACTAGACACGGATTTTGCTCATGTATTCAAAAGTTGGGGAAGTTTTCTCAATATTTACAGAATAACCACGCAGTAGGTTAGTTAGACCAATGTACATCTTCGAGAGTCCTAATGAAAGAATTGTAAGCGAATGTATACAACCAAGGCATCTCAAATAGGAGAAAGAAAACTACGCAAACTTCACAGCAGTAGTTCACCACTATACGGGACATGTAAATATAGGGCAGTGTCTCACTCCCATCATCACTCGTATTCGTACAGCACATAATGGGTGAGGCAGGTCGTATATTATGTTACTCTCAAAAGGACACAATGTACATTGTGTCCCTGTTATATACACGCTGATCATAGCTCACATTATACATCCACTCAAAGTCTGCGGAACTGGAAGCTTTATAGGATGCGGCCACGAGCACAAAATGTGACCCATAACATCATTCGAGGCGCTCCATCAAAGAATACTATGCTGTTTCAAGATGGTAATCGTGCTCTTTGCAAGCTCTTAGCGTCGGCAGCGTCCTCGTGCTTGGCAGCATCCGACTTCTGATTGTTAGAACATGACATGGCGACGTCACTCAAATTAGAAGACGCAATAAAAGGGCGTAAAACAGGTCGAAACGTATATATTACATGAGCCGACGCACAAAAGAGAGTTTTACTTGTTAGCAGCTTACTATTCATCAATCTCGAGGCGTGATTCATCAATCAATAAGAAAATGGGGAAAACCTCTTGGCGCGCTAGTTCGAGTAATCGGGAATGGGGCGGATCATCGGAACGAAACATAAAGAGTACATGCATCGGCTTATCTTGCCATAGGTATACATTATATATGCATGCGAGTAGTTGCTCGAAGCGTCGAACTACATTCTATGAATAAGATTCACAAGGTGGGCATGAACGATTTTTTAGTACCGCCCTATCTTTGGACTAGCACTGAAAAAATAGCGTGCCTTGAAAAACGTCGTAACGTGTTAGAAGGTAATCTTTATCACTTCTGCAATATACAGCATAATGACAGACTAATGGATTGGTTCGAGTCCCGGCAAATTTGCTGTTCTAATTTTGCTAAAACGGAGATGCAAAACTTTTCAAAGTCTTGGTAAAATATAAGTTAAATTTATATAGTTATATTTTCAGTTTTGCGTCGGCGCCAACGCCAACGTCGACCTAGGTCCTTTTTAGGGCTAAAATTCAATAAAAAAAGAGTAAAATCGTCTAATACATCAACATGTTTATTTCACTTAGCTTAAAAGCTAACTTAAAATCAGTGATATTTTATATTCAGTGTAACTTTCTTGAAATCGGTGGGGGTTAGCACCATTTACTTTCAAAAGAGAAACAAAATTATTCCTCAATTATACTCGTTTTTAAATGTATTAATCTGAGAATACACACAACAAATCTATGATTCCTTGACTATTTGTTCTTAGATACTAAGAATATTGAAATATGTTATCTGAATCATTCCTCGCTGCACATTGTGCACCGTTCTTCAACTCACAGATTTCAAAAATTACATTTTTATAAAAAAAAAAAGTTTGCAACATTCAGACATAACTCCCTGCCGGCTAGCTAGGCCAGAGAAAGTTCCCAATTTACTCTGAGGATGGACTCTGAAATCCAATTAGCATTGTTCCCGAGGGGTTTACACCGGGTTGCGGTTAAGTAATTCACCATGCACACCCACCTATAGGTTTGCTAGAGTCGACGAGATAAAATCCGGTGGCTGACTCGTTTTAGGAGAAAAAACGTGCGGAATAGAAAATCCGCACGATTTTACAAGCTTTGCCCGAGGATTCGACATCCAATTAATAAAAAAGACAACGAATTGCCATGGGGAAATTTCACGAAATTAGTAAAATGGTTCACACTTAATTTTGTTTCAACGATTTTCCTTTTAATTTTGAGTTGGTCGATAAAGCAATGAGACTAGGTGTTCTTTATTAATATATGTAGCATCTCGGCGATACATTTCGAAATAATGACTGCAGTAAAAAAATCACGTAGGATGAAGACACTTGTTTGATTCAAATCAACAGTTGAATGCAGATGCCTAGGATTTGTTGCTTGCAGCTATTAGACACAAATGTGGGGAGCGCTGAGAGTTGATACCTGTAAATTAAAACCGTTCAGGAGAATATTAAAATGGCTTCGCGAATTTTGCGATGCAATCTTCGAGTCACTTAAAACCCCTGAAACGACGGAAATGAAAGAGCTAACAGTTCTATTCTATCTTGGCACTTTTGATTCTGATGATTGCCATTAACCCTAAAAAATGAACGTTGCAAACCAGCTGTGCCGTCAGCCATTTTCACCAGTGGTGCTAACGGTGAAAATACTCTTTGACTGCGTCTAAAATCAATGCTGAAAACCGATCAAGATTCCCAAAACAACAACCGCACAACTCACGGCACCTCCACCAACGAGATAATAAACACGTGGCACTGAAAATAGCCCACGAGACGAATATCTCGGTCACGAACCGAATGACCAATTCAATTAGCACCGACCTCTGTTCCTGTCAAATAATGTTCACGTGCATAATTTGATTCGGTGGGCCTGGCATAGTGGCGCGCGGTGCGGGAGTCGCATTAAGTGTAATGGCTTCTGGATGTGTGGAACCTTAGGTGGTACCGTACGGCTATCCAGCTTTCAATTGGTAGCTAGCTATAACCAAGAGTTTAATCGAGTAATTCGATCGAGTTAACGTCTAATTGGGGTTGTGTGCCGAGCTGAGCGCCCGCGATGTTCTATATGCAGGTCGACGCCGACGCCGTGCTAACGGCTAATTCTCGGCGACACCGAAGGCGACACGTATAGCTCGGTCGTGGGTGCTAACCGATAATCATAGCGCGATTTCGAATAGATTGGCACGTTTTGTTAAACATAAAGTAAGGGATGTGATATTAGTTTTTATATATAATACGCGATTACTGGAATTACTATATGAGGGTGGTTTTGGGTTGGCTGCCAGAAAGTTATTGAGTTACAGAAAGTTAAACATTTGGACATACGATTGGGTATAGGTCAGCAAAGATCGTCTCAATTTTAATCCATCAGTGTACTATACATAACCAAGCATTTTTTTGCTTTTTTAGAAGGATTTTTTTGGTTCAATACATGAACCAAATTTTTTATAAATTAAGAAAAGATTACAATTTTAAATTAATAATATTAGGTACCTACATTCCACATTCGAAAGATAAAAAAAAAAAATCATGGAAATCGTTTGGATGATAAGAATGTGCAATAGCCATGAAATAGTATATTGACTGGGGGTTGGTTTCATTTGGAAATAATAATCTTTAAGCTTTACAAAATATAATGATTTCTCTTCCACGACTCGCGACTTTCACGAAGTGCTACAATCTGGTGGTAAACGACAAAGCAATAGCTGGACACTCAACACGATATTTGGAGCCATCAACAAAGGTTGCTGAAGAACTGATGCTATCTTCTTTAATGTGCTTGTTCTTCATAAAAACCCAATATTGAAGTTTATCACCCGACATATGAGTTTTTGGATAGTCGAGTTCCTCAACATTTTATTAACTTTTAGAGAATGGAGTGAAGGTAGAGAATAGTAATAAACGACTTTATTGTCTTGATTATTATTCTACTACGATGACGATGGAATAATAAGTCACTTGTTTTGATGTCTTCCTGTACCTAATAGTGTCAATATACGATCAAGTGTGTATATGGCTGCCAACAATGTATTGCACAAAGTCAGACGGGTTGGGTAAGTAAAGTAACGAGCGGCATAGTGCCCCAACGTACATGCATATCCAATATGTAATTTATTACAAACAATGCTTCAGCCCCCAATTTTGGCAAATTTTAATATTTGTTCGGTGGAAATACCGTTGAGTTAAATACCAGCAGAAAACTCTTTCTAAGAAAGTTGGTCAAAACGCAGGGGAAATGAAAATTTGGCTGTAAGATTTAAATTTTTTAGATAGCTGTACCATGGAAAGCAATATGTTTTTCCTGAAACTCAGTACAAAAAGAGTTTAAAATCGGCCGTGTACTCAATGGGTGCATGGATTAAAAGTGGCAAAATAATTTTTTTACAACATTCAGCATGAAAATTTTGCAATTTTTCTACATTTTATTTGCGAGATGTTATAAAGTGTAGTCCGCGGGAGAGAATATACCAATCCAAATACTTCCCTCCACCTGGTATTGCTATAAACTTATGAATAAAATTCCAGTTTTTATTTTATTACAGGGATTTCAAAGTACGTATTATGTCTGTAAAATAGTTCGAAAGAATTGGCAGAAAAATGCTTATAAATAGCTCGAAAAAAAAAGATCTTGGCATGACAAAATCTTTTGAGCAAAAGGAAAATGGCAGACATCAGCGGAGACGATTTTTAGTGTTTAAAAAAATGACAGTTGGCCCGCGTGTCATCCCAAAACGATCTCGGGGGCCTCTGCCGGAAAATTATGTTCCCTGTCTGTGCGAGTGAACGATCTTAAACTGAGTCCGTATGAAATGAGACTCTTGGCAGCGAACACATGTTCACCCCGAATACTTATCACTGGCTGCCGTTTTATCAGGCAGAGGTAAAGGCCAACAAACATTCGTGTGCACCGTGGTAAATTTAAACATGTGCCACGCGGCACTGTTTTTATCTACAAGGTTGGAGCACCTGTGTCTGATTTACGGCAAACCGGGCTGGTATCCCTGGAAACTGCACAAAGAGCGTACGTTCGATCGTACACGCACACCACTCTAAGTTAACGTAGGTAAGCCTGGGCCACATTAAATATTAGGCCATAAGCCCGATAGACTTTCTCGTTACCGTTATAGAAGCTAAGTTGAAACTCGAAATCATATTTCATACGTTTGCAACAAATTATATGTATGCTAACGAATATGGTGGAAGCTGTTGCAGGTTCGACAACTAGTGTGTTTGGCTCCGTTCTGCTTGGTTTCTGTTTTGTTGTCAGATAAAAGAGTTTTGGATGGGGCACTTCTACTGAGACATGCATCAAAAGAAAAGTTCGTTCTAAGCAGATCAAAAGAGATTCGAAGTTTTCGTATTATGAAAACTTCCGACCTTTTATGAATTCAAAGTAAAACTGTAACAAACCAATATATTTAACTGAGCAGTTAAGAAAAGTACGTTTCGTAGATGCCAACGTCGAGAAGTTATGGTATCATTATCAGTGGTTCCGAAAATATTTTATCCAATAAAACAGTTACAGTTCAGCGATGCATTAAACTGTAACATATATCTTAACTGATGTCGCAGAATGCTTAAGTCTAGGAGTCAGTTCAAAATGTAATGAATAATAATCAATGACGCACATATTATTCTGAACGGAATCGACGTTGCCGTCGCGTTCAACGTCGCCGTCGGCAAAGGAGGCCATGTAGACTCAGATCTATTGAGAGACGTGCTTCAGCGAAACGCTATTCGTAAGCATAAGAAGCCACGCTTTTTAAAATATAAAGTCTCCAAGATGTTCCATCTATGTAAGCCATCTCGAGTCATGGGATTTCGGACGTGTTTTATTGATGGTATGGTTGGCGTTGGGTTCTATGCCGCGTTTGCGTACGCCTGAAGCAGGTATATATTTGCAAGGCAATGCGAGCGAAAATTGTTCTTATCTTCAAAAGAGACCACAGCAGACAAGCGCTAGTATAAAGTTTCGCTATATATTTGCAATGAGATCAGGAATAGGTATGGGGTTGTCGTGGAAGGCTTTGCCATTTCGTTGGCGTGGATGTCATTGTGTGTAAATCGTCAAAGAATGATGGTATCATCGATAAAAGAACCTGGTTGGTGTCCTTAGGTCAAGGAGAATGATGATGTGAATTCATACAAATAAATAATTGGATTAGGTATACTCAAAATAAGAATGAATGAGAAGTTTGGTTGAATGATACCTTTTACGTTAAAGATGATGGGAAATATCGTCATTATGCTATTTGGAATTTTCAGCAAGCTCGAGTGGAGATTCGAGGCTCAAGCATACAGCCCCTCCGAATATGGCGTTATCCGTTTTTCTGAATAATGCATCTCACAACTAGCGTTATTCTTTCAGCATTCGTTTCGGGCGAAATTTTATCTCGGGTGTGTAGCAAATGTAAAAAGGATTTCGATACAAACGCATGGCGTGACATGGAAATATAATAATCTTCAGCACGTGAATGATAAAATAACAAGAAAAAAAAAAATCATTGATATTTTACGAGGTGTCTGCGTAGAGAAGTAAAAGCCGTTAGGAAAACCAGAGCCCGCCATGGTTTCGAGGTTTGGAATGGATAAAGGTTTCAGCCATTCTTATTCCTCGAGTGGTTCCCAGACCAACGTCCGTTGCGATTAAAGGCCTGTGCATAAGTTATCTGGATACTCCTCCATGTATCCTGTGTAATAGAAAGCACCCCCACTGGAAGAGCGCCGTAAAATATTTAGAGGATGGAACGCGATGTATAGTAAAGTTAACGTCAATGCCAAACATTTAACTATACATGCGTGCCTACCTATGGACCACCGTATCCCAACTGGGAGACTTCTCGCTTTTGGCGAAGCGGAGTTTTTACTAAAACGAGAAAGTTTTCTACTTCCCGAAAAGGAGCGGACATCACAGGGAGATTCAGTGGACGTTTTCACTCGAGTTTTGGCGAAGAAGTCTCGAAATTATCGTATTCACAACAAAAATTGCAACAACAATTTACCGCCTCTAACCTAGCCTGATGGCACACACAAATTTTATTCGTAAGGCACGGAGGAGTTAGAAACTAGTACAGTGATATCCATTGCCATCTAGTGACGACCTTGCAAAAGGAAAAGTACATACGAGGACGACCCAACTGTCAACGAGCGTCCTTTCTTTTGAATAACAATAAAGCCGGCAGCTGTTACAACAGAGCCAGGCCTGCTGTCAGCCTCAACCAATCCGCATTCTGCTACAAATGCGAATAGTTAGAAACGCGATGTCTAAGTAAAATGCCTGCGTCGGTTTGAAGATCGTGATGCTATTAGAGCATCCGCTTCAGTTCCCGCCTGACAAATGTCTACCGGCTTGGCGGTGGAACACGACTCTATTTTTCTCACGTCTCTGCTTTATGATAGTGCAGGAAACGGCGTCGTCAGCGCCGGCGGCGGGCACAGCCGAAAACGCCACGTGGATGGCGACGAGAGAGATATCAAATCTCAATATTGACAGTCGCATGTTGCAGCTTGCTTTTTCTCGACTCGATTTGATTTCGTGGTTACTTACGACGAGGCATTTTATTTCTTGCGAATCATTTAATTTTACATTAAAGGTTTTATTTGTTTCGAAATGTAGTACATACTTTCAAGGGGGTAATGCGATATCGAATAAAGCTTAAAGAGCATGCAATAAAAAATTCTTATAACTTCGTTGTTTCTCAATGTTCTCTAATGCTTGCACGTGAACCTACAATTGCATGGAATAAAAAGATTCATGCCTGAACTCGATCATTTGGTCGTAATCTCGGTTTTGATAAAGTAGAAACGAAGCTTTAAAAACAACGCTATAGGCTTTTCTAGCTGGCCGGCTGCCTGCTGCGTATATTTCTTTTTCCTTGCCAGTTTGCAGCTAAGCACGTCTATTGGAAAGCAAGTCGATTGATTCGCCCTCTCACAGGTCAATGCAGACCATGAGTAAATGTCAGGTCCTGCAACCATGTTTGAGGCACGGCGCAGTGACCACCGACAACGCAAAACACATTGTATATTCTAAATTTTATTTCACAAGTAGGATTTGTTAAAAATTGCAAGAGATGTGTTGGCTGAGTTTTAAAAGGGCGCACGTTTTTCAAATGTGATATGAATGTTTGTATTAAATAATCATACACTATGTGGATAAAAACCATTCGGGATCTTTGTATACCGAAAAGTAGTGTTTTGCTCTATCAAAGGGTTAGCAGCTGACAACTTTCTGGCCCACGCACCAGCGTTGGGATAGAATTTAAACCAAATTAAAATTTCGAAACACAACACGCGCCTGCGTTGTAAAGAGTAAAAGTACACGGAGAGCAGTTTCAGCCAAATGTCAAAAGGATAATAATTATTAATTAGGACATGGCTAAAGTTTTCAAAATAGTACTCCCTGACAAAAGTCACCGCTTTAAGGCATTTATTTACATAAATTATCATAGAAGCCTTTTGGGCGACGTTTTGGTTGAAATGTCACTAACTCTACGTCGACATGTCATGTGATGTGTATAGGTTTTAATTATATATCTGGCGTATACTGCGGACAGAAATTTCGTTCGTCTCATAGGGGCGCACGATTTAAGCGAGAAATAACAAAATCACAGAAGATTCTACACGTCAAGGGCCCGAGGCGAATTGGTTTAAAGCAATGTAGAAAACATGGCAAGGAAAATAGCACGACGCATGCCCCGTTTCAGGTTATCGCGGCAGCATATTTGAATCTCGTTCTAAGCCGTGATTACATTTTCTATATACGAGCCTACGTAGTGAGTAAAACAGCGTCATGGAAAAGCATACGAAAATGTTTGTACCGTAAATAGAAAGAAAGCTATATAGTCAACCTGATAAGTAAGCTATTCAGCGATTTCCAATAAACCAATTCCTCTTGCAATGTTGTCCTGACGGATGAAAGTAAAGGGAAGGAAGGACGGAAGGAATCGAGAAGGAAGAATCAACTTACAAAAGGGATAAACCTGATAGCAATGACTGAAGGCAATGCATTGGGAGAGTAAAGGATAGAAAGATTTGTCTGCCCGTCATCAGAATCAACCAGAATCTTCAACCACACGCGGATAGTTTGACGCGCGCTGCAACGTAATACCGTGATTGGTGCATTGAGCCCCAGGTCTTAAATGTCAGCCAATCACAAAGAACCTTCTTCTCACCTTTCTTCTCATCTTTCGATTTCAAGCAAGATTGTAAATAAGATTACTTCGATGCTCTACAAGAAAACGTATAAGAGTGGGGAGCTTTAAGTTTCTCTTACTGAAAAGGAATTTTATTTACCACAAAATTATGCCTTCAAAAACAAAAGTTTCTTGCGATTTGCTCTGCAGCGAACAAACTATGTGGTTTTTAAAACGACTGGTTTAAAAAAGACTTTCAATTAAAGCAATTAGTTACATGGATTTTTGATTGAAAGTACCGCTGTCATACACGACAATGATTCACAATTACCCGAGAGATTCTTCATTGACCTCAGCAACTCCTTTGACTAGTAGAAAACAGAACGTAGAAAACATGCTCCATTTCCTTATGATATACGAGCAACAATGACGGTTTAAAAAGAAACCACATATCATAGCCAAGTTGCCAGGCAACTTAAAATGGCAACCACTATTACACTAAAGACAACAGAATGCCTTTATTGCCAACAGAACCGCAGGACATCTCCTTTAAAAACGAATACAGAATAAATAAAAAAAACCGCGTGTCGGTTTGCGCTCATGGAACAACGAGGGAATAAAAAAGATCGCATGCACGACAACGTCGTGGAGTCTACCACGCGCTGTGCTATGTCCCTGAAGCATCTCGTGGCGGAGACCGGTGTAGACATTGAGCCATCACTTGGGATCGAATGCATGCTACACCGCTGGAGTCGACCGCCGAGGCCCGGGCCCATAGCATGTGCCGACGTGGCCGAATGGTGGCGGAGAAAGCACGCTACTTGGCGTGCCGAATGTGTACGGCTGAACCGCCGCGTGCGTCAATCGCAAGCTGATGCTGACTTGAGATGGACATGAATAGTGTAAGGTGGAAGAAGAAATGTAAACGAATTACAGGGATTACCTACTGTTCTGGTGTTTGGTATGAATTTTCTGTACGAGCACAGTGGCGATTTGGTCGCGGGGCTTTTTGATTTGATATCAGGGGAATGGATCTCAATTTCTGCGTGAAAATGAGCGATTTATACAATAATCACTGTCTGATTACGATTTTACAAAAACAACATACAAAATAAAACAATCGCAGGCTATAAATATACATTCAATTACAATACTGGGTTGGATAAAACTTCTGGAAAAACATTATTGCATGTCTGTATTGGCTACATTTTCGAAATCACGTTATTTTAAGAAAGCGCTCCTAATCTTACTGACTTCAATTTAATTTTTATCATACTCGATGCATAGTGCGTTAAGATTCACCTAGGCATGAAGGTACATCAACACAAAGGTGGTTGTTTTGCTGCTTTGTGACATAATAACAAAAAAACGAGGCTTCAGCTCGTTAGATCAACACCTTTACCAAACGCATCTAATCACCAATAGCACCCAATAAATTGAGTGGAAAACAAGTGCTAAGGTCGACCTAGATGACTAGGAACATGATGGGCGTCGTTTCCAAGCGAAACGACCGACTGGCCCGTAACGCGGTCAGCTGTCCCGTGAATTGTGACCAGGCATTTATTGTCCTGCGGGATTGACGTCGGCGACGCCACGTGATTGTTGGGACGCTTTACGGCCAGCGAACTCCCGGAAATGGCCGACGTGTCCTACAAAGCCTGGAGCTTATCCACGAGATAGAGTCTGGAGGGAATGGGATGTAATGATGGCATCACCACAGCCTACCACACCAGCTTCTGGGTATATCCGTCTTCATCACGAATAAGGTTAAAGATGGATGAAATCTTATTTAAATTGCAAACGCTTGCAATGCGCGGGGTATGTTGTTATTATGAACACTATAACCGTCTCAAAAATTGATGCCCAAATGGGGTCCAGTTTGGGCATCAATTTTTGAGACGGTTTTAGTGGTTATAATAATAATAAAAAAGATTAGATCCTCACATACTTTCTAGACGCGATGCAGGCGTATTGTAAACAGAAAAAAGGAATCAACTGACCTCTGACTCTGTATTTGATATTTATTGATAAATTGTGGTTATAACGATGAATAGTGTCGCCTTCTTTTCCTGCATTGCAAAATTTGATGCAAAAGTCACGGACTGATTACGAAAATAAAGGGTTCGTTCAAAACAGACAAAATTCATATCAAATCTGTACATGTTAAATTACACCATCGCCATAGATAAGTGATACATTTCAAACAAATTACGAGACATTTAGCACTTTGCTAAAGCTCTGTCTGTCGCTTGAGCCCATGAAGATCACAGGTATCATGCCAATATATTACCATACGAAGCTCGTAAGGCTTGGAAGAGACCACGCTTTTATGGTAATATGAACGCCATATTTTCGATTCGGTGCTGATGTTAAGGGGAAAAGTCCTTTAGGCTTTTGTGCCGTTCAGGACTGTCATATATTGTGCAGACTAGAGCTTAGCACACCATACGAAGGTCCTTAAGGACGTCGTTTTATCCCCCCAGGATGGCGTGAAGGACTCGCGGAGACGCCTGCTTTTAGCGTCTCGAAGACGATGCGCTTATATGTCGTCATTTTCGGCACTTAAATCCTTGTCGAGAATATATATATTTATTCGCACCTTGCTGCAATAATTCAGCGACATACCTTTCTTTGCTCGGACAAGTAATTCTTAGGAACACTCTAAATGTACTCCTCACGGAAGCTTGCGCATGCCATTGCTGTTCACGGAGGAAGATCACGTGAAAGCAAAACGCACAGGAACGGTTCTGGCCAAACGAAATATGATTTTATGAAGCAAAATTGTAATCTATTTCTAATTTCAGTGGACTCAATTAGTTTGAAAAATATTTACTCGTGCCCAATTAAATATCCAATTAAACGATTCTGTTGACCATGCTCAAGTTCTGAACGCTTGGTATAAATGAAAATTGGGGGCTTCATTTTGGGCGGGCTTAAAAGTATACTTTTGATGACTTATGCTTAAAGATAATAAACGAAATGAAACGAACAGATTAAGTAAGACGTTTCGAAATGACACGATGTAAATTATTGCCTGCGAGTGCAACGAAGATGGAAAATTGCAATCTTCTACCAATCTTACATTTCGCTCGTAATAATCATTAGTTTGCGGGAGCGGCGTCGAGGATTAGACAACTCTGATTCCCTACGGCGTCTACGAATAATTAACTGTGACACACGCAGTCAACTCGACAGTCGTATTTGTCGCGATTTTCCGCGAGTACACTGTAACTCTGTCGAGACATCCGAGGAACATGAGATACTTCATGAGGTGTGCTAGCAAGACGGTGCTAATGGTATGGAGCGTATAAGAAAGACGTTAATAATATTATATAATGTTGGTAGAGAAAATTAAGGTGTGAGAGCCTGCATCGTTGCGTGTGATACCAAATGCTCTTAACGACTCCGTTTTAGAGGGATAAAAGCCGAAAAGCGTGTTTGGCGTTACGCCTTAAGATGTTTTACCAAAGGGTACTACGAGCATATTCTGTTATTAAATGCACGTACTCCTGACCTTTATTTATTTCTTCTGGATACAATTATAATACCTACACAGCAATTTGCATAATGCATTTTCATGTTTACTCGCACAATGTCACGATGGACCAGAAGTTGGGTGGAGATAGTTTGGAGAAATATTTTACTATGTATGCAGATGGAAATAATTTATATGCAAAACACATTTCTATTTCTAAATAAAATTCCCCGGTGGTCCTGCAGCTATGCAGTAATATAAGAGAAAAGCATTTCGAGGTCAGACTCTCAAGTTGTGGAAAGAGGATGCTCCTTTCGACATGTCAACGCCATGGTCTGCCTCTGAGCGTGTTAAACTGTCAGCTCAAGCCTACAAGTGACACTGACAGTCTCGGCGAGTACATCTGGTGTATCGGACAACTCCGACGCTCGGCCTCTTCGCGTCTAGAGCGTCTCGACGACACGACGTCGATATGACGACGCCGACGACGCCGATCCAACATCAGTACAACAAGTGCAATTCGAAGCAGGAGAGAAAAAAACTAACGCGACATTTTGCAGACGGTGCAAGGCACATCAAAATAGACATCGATGGAAAAGTGAATCAAAACGGAAGCAGAGATATGACTACATTGTTTATCCATCACAAATCCAATATGTGCATTTGATTGTATTGCTGCTACCGCGCTATGCATTGAGAACGTACCTAGAATTGCAAAAGATCTCAGAGAAGTTTTGAAAAACTGAAGTTACATCTTTGTTGCTGAAAATCCACCGTATGGCCACTGCACACTGATCGTTATATATCTCCCTCTGACAGTCAAGTCTGTGATAGAAGGTACCAGCCCAAGCCCCCTCCCCCAGCATTACTACCAGCTCATGAATGAAAATTCAGGAATGCTTTGAGTGGCTCATTTCAAAATACTTGTTTTATCTGCAAAATAGTTCACAAGATTGTTATAAATGGTACAGGAAATTCTCATAAAAAGCTCGAAAAACAAACGATCTTGACACGACAAAAACTTCCAAACCAAAGAAAAATGGCGGTAAAGAATTTGAAGTGTTTACAAAAATGTCAGTTGGTCCTCGTGTCACCTCGTGGCGCTTCTGCTGGAAAATATGTTCTCTCGTTGAACAGAGTATAGTTTTCAATTGAATATACCACGTCGTGTATTGTCATACATTTTTAATATGGACTCAATTTGGAAGATTGTAAGCGGAATTTCCGCTGGGATTACTGGATATTTATGCTCGTTAGCAAAGCGCGAGGACCGTCGTCGAAATCGACATGAAAATTACAGAAACAATGTAGCCACGCATTCGATTCCCATCAACCGCCAACAGGAAAAAAATAAGAAAAAAACACACGATTGAGACGAAACACACAACATGTCACGGTAGTGTCGTTTCCCTGATGATCTAGCGACATGAATTAGATGTAATAATAAGCAAAAAGTAGACTCACACTTCGATGGCTTTGTTCCAGTTGATGACGTAGCCGGAGAGGACGAACGTCTCGACATTGACCACGTGGATGTTGCCGCGTTCGGTGCCGACGTAGAGCCACTTGCTTTGCAACGGCAGGTGGATGTAAGTGATCCTGCAAGGTGCGAGATCAACGTGCGTGAGAACGGCGTGAGGTGGGGCACTTGACGACTGGAGGTATGGCTAAAAGATGCATTGTGAGCTGCAGACATTGAACACTGTTTGGTTGAAAGTGGGTTACATTCACTCAAGACTGCATTTCCCTGAAAATGGTGAAGCTTGGGTGTAGTTTTGAATATTGTACCAAGAAAGAGGTTAGTAAATAAACGGCTAATTTAATTAAAGTAAGGAAAATTCCCCTGCAAATTAACAATTTAAACCCCTTGCCTTAAATTACCTTAAATGCCTAATTGCCTTTAAATTGAAACAATTCTAGAAAGCGTCCACTCTTCAACTGAGAAATCAGAACATTTGACTACCTTTTGAGGAAATTACTTATACATACCTACCCACAGGATGAGAGGTATGGTGTATCCCAAAAAATCAGTTGCATTGGTTTTTACAGTTTTCAGGCGGCAATTAGGCGGGTATTTGTTCGATTTGTGTTTATCTTGTCAGATGGCAACATTTCAACCAGTGTCGCCTCGACCATTTAAGCTGTATTGCCAACCCACATACCTATCTCCACCCCGTCCGGTCAGGTAAACCAGTGATCTTTGCAGAAACAAAGCACTGGGCTTATCCTCGGTTGGAGAAACATTCGTAAACGCAGCCCAATCAATTCCGACAGCTAATAAGTGTTAGCGGTAAATATTGACGACTGCAAATACGCATCGTTAGTCATAGATGCACCTGAGTTTTTGGGATACCATTGACATAAAAAATCAAATGTTGATCACTTACTTTTCCCGCTGGAATTTTAAGCTGTGCACCACTTCCGGTCTCTTTTGCCGGAAGTTCCAGAGGTAGAGGCATGAGTCGGCGGTGACCGTAATGAGGGCTCCCTCGTTCAGCAGAAACTGGATCTGGAGGACAGCGCCGTCGCCGTCGTGTCGTACATGGGAGTCGACGCCTGGTCGGCCGAGACTAAAGCTTGGAGTCAAGGAAAGCTTGCAGAATGCCTTTGAAGATTTCGTTGTTAGCACAATGGCACAGTGGCCTTGATAAACATGAGGGTTGCAATACTGTACAATATTATTTTGGTAAGAAGTCTGGAGGATGATGATGGGGACATCGGTGTCCATTCCCTTCCAGCAAGGATCAGCTTTGATCGAAGGATGATTGTAACACATCTTGAAACTTGAAAGGATGGGCTTGGATGTCAAAGACAGAACACACGTCGTTACTGGTAAGGAAGGATTTCTCTACCTAGTCAGTGCTAATACTGAGTAGTGAGGTGTTTTCACTTAGTAAATGTTTATAATATATTATATTTAGATTCATATTTATTATATATTATCAACTGTTTTTTTTTTATAGTTGTGCAGAACGGTCATATAAAATACACAAGACAAACATACGAGGATATTTTCTTTGAAAGTGATGTTTCCTGAAGTGAGAAGCGTTAAACCTTTTTGTATTTTTCTTTCGTTATATTCATGGAAGTATGCCATATTCTTCTCAAGAAAAAGGGCCTTCGCGCCGAATTTATACAGCAAACATCGGTTGGAGTGTAATTATCTTTAAAATATCGTTATATTTAGTTCAAGCATTAAATTACGCGATAAAATTATGCACAAGATAAGATTGTAATTGCATAATTGAGCGAGACTTAAATTTATCTATTCATATTTCACGTCTGAAATAAAAGGGGCAAACTAAATCCCGAAGTTCACTTATGAATATTTAAAAATCCAGCGCACAAAAAAGTCCTCGTTTCTGACCGCGAACATGGCTTAAAAATGACTACACGCACCGCGGTAAGACATAAAACTTTGTCGTTGGTCCAAGCATACTCCAATTAGTCGAATAAAACATTAGCAACCACGAGACTATAGAAAATTCATCGCCGTGTCGTCGCTACGCATGCGATACGCGTACCGACGCGGCGTCGGCGTCTGCCATCCCCGGGATAGAGCTCAAGTCGCTCAGAAAATTGAGTCGCTACAAAGTTGGCCCTCGGCGCTAATCATAACGCGTCCTTTGACAGTGGGCGCTAGGGTATGTTGCGATGCCTTGCGGAAACTTTTCAACGGCGACAGAACAAGAAGTTTTTGAGAGACGAGAAAACCGTGTTCGTCTATCGTCGCTATCAACGCTGAGGTGTGATCGAGAAAACAATGTGAACAGGGGTGGAAAAGATGAAAGCTAGCGTTTTGTTTTTGCTTATTCGTGCAGAGAAAATTAGTAAGCCTTGTATTTATTTAATCATTTGTCCGGATGTGAGCTGGGTATCATTGGACGCGAAGTTAGCCGGTTTTTATTGGTTTCCTGTTGAATTAAGAGAAGCGAGAACTTAATAAATCATTAAGTAAGAAGATAAAGACATTGTTCGGTGACTTGAAACAGGGTTAAATTAGGTGTAAATAAAGTTACGAAAGCAAAGATGTTTTCCATATGCGCAGAAAGGACCATTCTCGACAGGTTGCAAGTGAATAAGGGTGTCAAAATGTAACGATAGTTAAACTTACCCTTAAAGAACATTTTTTAGTTCTGACACCTTCTGTGAACACTAAACAAATGTCACCAAGAAAATAATGCGTAATAATAAAGGCCACTAAAAATTACTACTTTTAATGACTTCCCGCGCGAAAATACGCTTGGTTTCATTGAGATTTATGTTAACAAAATTACTTCCTTAATCCAGGAAGAGAAAATTAAACCCCGCGTCTCTGTTGGTGGTGTTATTCTAAATTCTAATCCTCGAGAAGCACGACTATCTTCATCTCTCAAAAAGCTGTCAATTAAATCCCACCAAGCAGCCAGCCACCCTGTCTACGTCATCAGCGGCATTAATGTCAAAAGCGTCTTAAAGAAGACGTCGCGACGCCTCTAGTCGTCACCTAGCACGAGTCACGAGCGTCGAGTGCACAGTGCATTGGTTGGAAGCTGTCATCGGCCTGGCACGTCATGCTTGCCAGCAGTTCTGAAGCATGTTTACTAATATCTCTTGAAATTATAGCGTTAAGAAGCGAAATTCAAACAGCTGCGATATAATTTCGTTAAAAACTTAATAAAAGTAACCGAGAAGTTATGCGTAAGATGAAATTTAGCTGTAGCTGAAACAGAGTTTCTTCAAAGAATTTTCAGGGTCTAGACTGAGGTATTGGGTTTGGTGGACTATTTACTGTTTTGTATATGGCATAAACATCATGAAATTTAGCAATTCAAATGATGTTTCGAGGTGGCGGCAAGTTCACCGCCATAGGCTGGATCCACCTAGCAGAGCTTAAATTTAACTCCATAGTGGAAATATGAACAACCAATCTCGAAAGGTTTTTTCAGAGATTTAGGGCTTGTCACCATGGTGATAACATCAACTTAAACTCTGATTTGTAAATCCAATCCCAGGTTAGAACAGGTTAAAAAATAATCGAAGGAAGAATGCCCCTGAAATTGAGCGTTGTTCCCTTCCAGGATATTTGCCAACAAAAAGGATATTTTTTACGAAATCGACATTGGCATGACGTGATGTAACAAAGATCATAAAAATTTAGGTCGGGGCTTACCAAAATTTTTTAACTATAAGTTGGACCATTAACTCCGTAAATCATCTGAATAGATAAATATATTAATTAATATGATAGATGAATAGATCCGTGTTATTGGAAGTCGTCATGACAATAGTTTGAACTAAACATTTAATTAGTAGTTGAGATTTTGGTAAAACCGAACCTAACTAAGGGTAAGTTGGAAACCGCTCAAATGAAACGCACTATAGACATATTAATAAGTCGTATTTGAGGTTAGCATGCCTCTTCGCAGTGTCATATAGCGTACACCAGTATATATAGTCATGCATATAACAGACTACTTAGCATACATTTGGCTAAGAAAGTGACTATCAATCTCCTGTTGTCTTGTCTTGTATATATAGTCCCTAAGTAACGGGGCAAGGAAGTTAATTTGCCTAATCACATCTAGTATTGACTGAATTGTGACTCTTCGCGGCAAATATTTGCGAGGATGGTATGGAAATGGTTCTAGTTGGATCAACTTGACATGACAATAAAATGACAATAGAATTATGAGTGTCATCATAAAGAATAAAACTGACTTGATTTTTTTGTAAATTCATCTAGTAGTTGAAAGGCGACAGATATGCTTTGTTCGTTATCCCATCAATCCCATTTGAACACGCTTTAGAAAATATTGAAATAGAGTTTTTGGATATAGATGGTGGAGGATGAACCAATCTGATACAACCAATGTTGCAAAAAAAGAAGTTTGTAAAGAAAGTGAAATTCTTAGTAAAAATAAATTTGATGATTCGACTGTTTAAAGCAGACTTAAAATTACCGACAATGAACTAAGCTCGCCGCAAGATAATGGATAACGTTACGCTTTTGGCATCCTTTTAGCACAATGAGATAAGGACTCGTTATCCTTAGTCCGGATAGTTCTTCGTTGTCTGGGGTGCACAGATGTAGCGCCAAGGCAGGTTTGCCAAATGCCCAGACCGCGACAAGTGTGCAAAACTGTCACTTGTACATTTACTAATGAGAGTGCCCCATTCAAATGATGAGTCGTTATAGCTGCGTATGTCATCATGACCAGACCAGTGAAAACCAAATTTATTTGTTTTGCTTTCTTTGTTTGTGGTTTCTAATTAATTTATTTAAAGCAAGCTGGAACTAGTGCTGGAAAGGTTTTGAGCAGAGACAGAGATGGTTTCAACGGAGTCGGCGCTAGAATGTTGTGAATGTCTGTGACAGAATATGAAATTTTTTCTTTTCCATGCACGAGATATATTGACAGTGAAACAAAAATGTATTGTTAATTTCTAGGTTATATCACAGTTTGCATTTAAATAATCCAAATAAACAAGTTAACCTAATGTGTGCTACTTCTTTTGAAGCTATGGTATTTTTTTGTGTATTGTGACTAAAATATGTAAGCAACAGATGAAGAATTAACATAAGCTATCAATGAGTGTTTCTTGGTACATTTTGCTCTGTACGACTGCTAGCAAATTGTGTGCAACGAAAGAGTAAACAGTTGGCCTTGAACAATGAAACTGACCACTCTAGCCACCAGTGTTACGCCAATTGGCCTAGCAACCCGATATTGCAAAATCAGTTCTAATATTTTGACCAACAAAACGCGAGATCTTGAAAAATAAAGCTGAAATTGAAGCATTTCACTGTTAAATCAGAACCAAACGTCTTCGATGGGCCTCGGTCTCACCCGCTTTCGAAGATCAAATCACAAAAGCTTGGACGAAACCAACCAGAAGAGGGAACAAGATGTAGATACACCCCTTAATATCGACGGTTCCAAAGTTGAGGGTTGAAACACACAAGGCAACTGAGTTACTTGACGATGAAGTGGAAGTGGAAGAAAATTGGGGATGATCCTTACTTGACCTGGATATATTAAATATTAAGATGTGGGTAAGCCTGCGCTCCTGGAGTAATCGCTGGTGTATCTAATCCGAGACGGATTAATGCAATGCGGCGAGCGTACTTGCTTGTAAGGTCTGCACACCAATGGCTGGATTTAGTGAGCAACTTTACAGGATTCTGTGCCATCATGTGTGAATTGATTAAAATGGATGCCACAAAGCATAAAGGTACTATTTTCAGAATTTCAGTTCGTTTGATTGGACTAATTTTTGTTGTTGTGTATGGATGTGGCATTTTATCGCAATCCAATCAACTAAATTGCAGCCTTGAGCGTCATTATTTAATCATTTTCTATTGGATCGAAATGTTTATGATCAATATACTGCGGGTATATTGTGCAATTACGTAATACAATCGGGGAGCATTAATGGGTGAACATAAAATTCTTGATAGCGATCTCACTTTATATCCGTTTATTTTTAACGGACAGCGACGTGCATTCTAAAGTTCGAATACCTTCATTCTGTGTAGAGCCTTTGTGATATCAACCCTATCGAATTTGTGGCTGTGATATTCATTCCTATCTGACTGCCAAGTAACAAGAAGATTGTGACTTGAAATGACATTCAAACCGCAAGACGAACGTACAGGTTGCATCGAATACAAAATGCAGTTTCGAACTTACTTGGAGAGCTATGTCGAGAATAGCGATTGGACGCAATTATTTTGTCTTGTGTTAGTAATATCAAACAATAGACAGCGCACTAGAGGTGTTCAAATATTACCATTGACCCATTTAACAAGTAACTCAGTCTCGAACTGATATCGGTATGCACATAACATGATATTGTATGGCAATGAACTTACTCCGAAGAAGAATAGCAAAACTTAAGTTTCAAACAATTGATGCATCAGTAGAACGTGGTTGAATAAGTAAGACGTAATAGGATATGCGCTAAGAAATCAGTAAGGGTCCACATCGCCGAGCACGGTTTCTTAGCAGTCAGTTTCTGTGCTTTCTTCATTCCGTCAACAACATCAGACAATTTGACACCGTGCTTTTAGCAGGTGCTTGTCTTTTCTTTTATTGGTAATTCTTTCTTTCCCCATCTCGCAGAAAGAAAGTGAAACTAACATTGGACCACTGACGGTAGGTACGTGAAGTACATAGCAACATTTCCCTTGGGAGAAAGAAACAGAGAAGAGCTGTTCATATTTTTACCAACAACAACATCACATAGACAATGTCTCTGTTATCGAGTTAATAGAAATGTTCCTTACCTCAACTCGGCACTTCCAAATCATCGTTGTTTAAAGTTCAAAGACGTTTGCTCTGTGAACTTTGGTACCGATGATTGGAAAATTAACTTGCTATCAATTCAATGTGAGCTAATTGAATATAATTTTGGAACATGTCTTTGGATATTTTTTAACTTGACTGAGAACTTGACTTGGCAGTTAGAAAGCTAAGTTGGTTGGTTGGGCGCTCGCGTTCGTAAATCAAGACCAAACCAACAGAACCTAGACTTAGTTTGAGTTCGAAGGCAAAAGGTATATTTGTTAGCTGACAAAAGAATACGGTTTGCATTTGAATAAATAATGCACTGACAAAGGACTCCACGAAGCCGATGATAACAGCAATGCTAATTTAAATGGTTTAAAATTGAAAAGAGACAGAGGTGGAGAAGTATTAAAATATACATCCAGTTTCTACTTGGTTTCGGAGGACAGAATTGCTAGAATGCCTCTCCATTCTAGCAACATAGCCTCTTTCTATATAGGAAAGTAGCAATAAGTTATTATTTTTTTTTTTTTGGCGTCGGATAGAAATTCGGCAACAAGTATATAGTTTTATATAAACTTGGAGAAACTCAATTTAGATTTGTCTTCGCGATTCACTTGTTCAGTTAACCAAGAAATAGAACAAAGCAACGATTTTGGTTTCTTGGGGTTTTATAGAAGAACGCAACTGTCGTATTCATTAGATATCCCAGCGCATCCGATGCGAAGACTTGCAGTATCATCACCCGCATCATCACCCAACCTCTACAAAAACAAGTATTAAGACAGCCACTCGTAGCCAAAAACAATCCACCATCTTTGACTCAAGCCCTCGCTATCTTTTAACACTTCACTAACCACATATTCAAAAAGTCACGGACAGAAATGCTGAATCCATGGCGAACTAGCAATTTACAATTAAATCTTATAACTTATTCATACCAATCCAACTGAGCTCATTTCATTTCCATTCAACAAAAGCCGCAAATAGAGTCGGTGTGGTTTTCTGGATTTCAAGATAAGTGTGCATCTCACAAGCAGCTGCACTCACTTTTATAGAATTCGGGTTGCGATTGATGGACAATTTTTGTGAGGGTAAAAGTGGCGAGTTAAATCGCGGGCGATATTTTCTCATTTCGCAAGTGAAGAGGCAAAGCCCCGAAACTAACTAACAACGACAGCCATAGTCACCTCACGTACAGAGACAGCTTTTTGGATCAACACGGTTTAAGTGCAGGATCGACCAGATAATGCGTAACAGGTAAAAGCCACAATGTACAACCAAGCTGTTCGCTCAAGCTCGGTCTAGACTTCAAGCAGCTAGATTAATTACAGGTTTTAGCCACGGAAAAATTATTTAATTGTTTGTGAACCGTGAATATGGCTGGTTTTGCTAGCGAAAGGCCGGTGGTCATTTTGAAACGAATTTTGATTTCTCGTGGAGCGAGTAATCTGGAAAATTATTTTACCTTGGAAACAATAATGTAACAACTTTCGGTATTATTAACGCAAACCAGTTTTTCGACCATATTGGATGTAAAAAAGAATCACAATCGCATCCAAAATGGCGGATAACCTTGAAAACACAGAAGGCTGTGTACGTGGTAATAAACATACATTTTAACCTGTTTTTCTCTGCTAAGACGGTCTTTCGACACATAATTATTTGGTAGCGTATAGGGTTTTTTAAAATCGTGTGGTACCTATTCGTCGAGGAGTTCAAGCTACATCGACTGCTCACTCAACATGCCAACAGGTCCAAAAAACAAAGCATAGTGATAGCTGTCGTCGCTCCAAAGAAGCGACAAACGCCCAAACAAAAGGTATGTTAATTCCTAACATTAAACGATAGCGTAATGCTATTCATTGGTGTCGAAACTAAACAAGGGCTGAAATTGAGAGAAACCTATATATATATATGACACAGGCATACTCTCTCTATAGTAAAGCATATTTAGCGACTGTCGCCGTAAGCTGAACAGCTGTAAGTGAGTCTCGCACGGTCCCACTATCATTAACAAA
This sequence comes from Protonemura montana, assembly GCA_947568835.1. Taxonomy (NCBI): domain Eukaryota; kingdom Metazoa; phylum Arthropoda; class Insecta; order Plecoptera; family Nemouridae; genus Protonemura; species Protonemura montana. The sequence continues at coordinate 11,350,125 of OX387603.1, forward strand.
CATGGAGAACAATATGTCATGGAAACTTGGTACACTAATCCTCCGTAGTCACCAGTTCGCTAGCTTTCATAACCTGAAAGTTTCCGGCTCGCCGTGAATTAGATAAGTTACAAGGAGCTTGTCAAAAGACTGACTCGAGCGCTAGTTGTTGGAGTGAAATGCCGTCGATACGACATGGAGATATTTCATCCGCATTATGTAGATTCGGAATCGATTCGTAAGTGTGGAGGTGCCGAGTTTGCTTGGAGGCGATAAATCTAACCAAAAAATCTTGCTTGAACTTGGCGTGACAAGAAAAGAGCTGTGATCTTTCAATATAATATGTTAAAGAGTCGATAAGACGTCAAGCTAGATGTCAGAAGACATGACGTCGGCGTCGAAGTCTTCTCGAGTCAAGACGCCAGGCATATATGCAGTGAGATTCAATTTAATAGAATATATTTCCACTGCCGGATCCAGATAGAAGACGTGAGAGCCATTTTTTTTTCTTGTCACCAGATAATCTTAATTGAGTTCTCATGTAACTTCACGGTTCATTGAATCCCGTCTCGAATATTTCTATACCGCCAATGGCGAATGCTCTCTAATTGGTTTACCTTACTCAGTTTGATGCTCGAGGAACAAGACAATCACCTATTCAGAGTTTAAATGTAGCTATCCATGCGCTTTTGAGCACTTACTTGCTTTCGAAAAGCCGTAACAAGGATATGAGATCTAATTGGCGTGATGAAGGTAGCGATAGCAAAGAAAACGAAACTGCATAGATCTAACTGCCACAAAAGTGTGTCGCCGAACAGAAAAGCGTCAGTCCCGCGAAGCCAAGGAAAAATAATAAGAAAGTAAAAAACATCCTCTCGCCATGGTCATTCGTCTAGTAAAGAGTTGCAACAGTTGGACTCTAGTCACCGTGTTTATTGTATTTCTTGGACTGTTATAGTTCATTATATTATTTTAAATAAATACTTAAAGCCTTTTAACATTTGACGATAAACGTAACGAATGTATAATACGACTCCTCTAGCTGCTACTGGGTTTTCTCTCGAAACGGTCCAGAGCAGCATAGCGTGGAATTTCATTAAGTTTATGGGAACGTGAGAATCATCTGTATGTGTGGCTTCGCCGAACGCCGCCGACTAAGAAGCTAGCTACGTCACTACCTGAACCACGACGCCGACCCAGCCGCGACTAGAGTCGATATACGCGTTTAAAAGCTGCGATCTCTATGCAAATGGGGGATGCTTTAATTTGTACGTAAACGCTGATAAGGCGGCAACTTTATGTACGGCAAGCGGCATTTTGAATGCTTGTTTTGCATGAGAGAGATTTGATATCTTATTTACGGTTTGAAATCAGTCGTTAAAAATGAGGGGCTTCCTGATACGTTTGTCTACAATATTGATGCATGTAGGCTAGATTTTTAACATGTTTTTAAGAGCTCTTCTTAGCTCGTTTGGGGAATAAGCTTTTTGCAACTGGCATCTGCATAATTTAGTTCACCTTGAGTTATGATAATGATATTCTAGTTTAAATTTCAAACAAATTCATATTTTCTCGAGTTGAGACACATTTTCACATCGCGCCCATCAGGGTAAGAGCGATGACGTAGTTTGAAGCACTTTACGTAAGGGTGTTCGCATTTCCATACCAATGAAAAACCTCTCGATCGTAGTTTTTCTTACAAAATAAATGTTTGATCAATCAATGCGACAACCGAGTCGTATTTGATACGATTAAATGAAGATTTTCATCGCCCAACTAAGTTTTTATAAAACGATTTGCCTCACCAAAGCGGTATGAGATGCTTTCAGCACTCGAAAAACATCCTTTTTTACAGCCTTCAAGAGTGCTTTGTAAAATATACTCAATTTCCATTTCCATCTCACAGTAATATTTTGTATTCGAGCAAATTAGTATTTGTACGAGTCTTGTTACGTCAACGATTCGCATAGAGCTTACCACCTCTATGTGTCGTTGATTCCTCCTCCTCTTCGATTTTAAACGGAAACAACGCAAATAAGACGTTCGCATCTTCGCATCTTCGCATCTTCTGAGAACATTATGTGGTTATGCTAAGTGCACTGATTCGCTTTATTCTTGTCTTAACGCAAGTGTAATTGAAAAAATTGTGACTCTCGAAGGTGAATTACCATTGGAAAGCTTACACAGATACCATCCTTATGGGGGAACGACCACACGAACGAAATCGGTGCTAGAAGATCAGAAATTTACAAGAGAGCGCTAGGATCGCGAACGCACGAAAGAGAAGTTTATGACAACGACACATTATTCTGTGATCAGCTGTGCAAGTGGGATAAGAATAAATTGCAAGTATAACGCCATCCATCGGAGGAAGTCCCAGTTATTTTAGCTTATTTGGCGGGGGGAATTCCGTAAAATGTGTGTGTGGGGGGGGGGGGGGGGGGGGGGGGGGGGAGACTCTTTACTACTCCAAGGTAACGCGTCTCTATTTTAACCCAGAAAAGAACCTCTGTGTGTTACGATATTGCAAGAATTCCCCTATGATCACCCAGTTCCAATAGGATAGTGATCAAAATTATTTCCATTCTATTATAACCCAATGTAAATCAACTACAGCAAGCAAAATAAACAGAAATGCGTCGAATTGCTCTGAATAAACGCGACGCTTTAATCCAGTTCAGGTTTTGTGATTCACCCACGTGAATATGAAACCACCGGCTACAATACTGGCTTCATCTACGTTCGCAAATAATATCCGCACGGAATATACGTGTGAAAACTGTTTATGCAAATACTTAGAACCTTCCCGAATGCCGCCCGTGTTCAAACATTCATGGCGTCTATTTGGATTTTTTTTTTACAAAAATTTTGCAAATTATTAAAACGCCCTGATTTTCTATTTTGACTCAAAACCGAATGGAGATAAAAGTGTGTGTTTCTTTTTTGGAATTTTGAGCGATTGAAGTCGCAATTTTGTAGATATATTATATCATGCGCTTGATTACACTATTTTGGAGACAGATTAGCAAGGCGTGTTTCACTTTCAAAATCCACACGACGAACATAAAATAAATTGTGATGAAAAATACAAATAATTAAATAAATATCCTTTGACCACGGTCGTAAAAACAAATAACGCTGTTGCATGTACTCCAAAAAATATACATTCTCTTTAGAGACATATTTTTACCAAATTGCGACAAGTAATTACAAGCATCCATTACAAGCAACATTCATGTCTAGATCAGTAAAAAGACCGAAATACGAATACAAACATAAGTCTTGATTGCGGCTACTAACACATGCCCATTGCATGGGCTCAGTTTCCAGAGAAAGAGCAATCGAAAAGCAGTCTTTGTACATTAAAGGCTCAGCAATAGAAATTGCTGTACTTTTTACATTTTAGTCACTATTTGACCAATGAAACCCGGGCACGAATTCTCAAAAAGAGAGATTTAGATTTTTGAGCAGGCAATCACATCCCTGGGTGAACTTTATTGGATGTCAAACAGGTTGAATAATAAGAATACAACTCTAGGAAAATAATCCTCACGGTCATTGCAGAATTGCTGTCCATTTTGCGAGCTACCTTCTCTTCTATATATAGGGTAATGGTTTCTCACACGAGAAGGCGTTGTCGGCTCGTATGGGGTAGCTTCATTTTCGAGTACAAACAAACTAATAATGATATTAGAATATGAGGCATCATCAAGTTGTGTTGTGGAGGTTTGCCAACAGGTTCGTAGTAAAGTGCTTTGTATATTATATAGAGTTAAATATAGAGAGTGTGCGACAGTTGAGTGATACGGGCATACCACTGACTTTCTGAAAGCGCTATGATGCTTTGCGTAGCGAGTAGTGACGCTGTTCCACAAAATGTCACCGCCAGAGAGTTACATTTCGGTCGGATATCAAACTTTGACGAAGCAATTTTGAACAATATTGCCCTCAGATTCACGGTTCGTTTAAAACACGGGACAAATAGTGTGGGGCGAGCTGTTTCGTTTCTAGAAAAATAAAATAAAACTGGAGATGTTCTTTACTATCTTGAATGAAAAGGTAGTCCAATTTGCTGTCAACGCCACACAAAAGATGTCACTACATGTACTTATGTAGTACTACATGAAATTTTTGTAAAAATGTTGAAAGATGTTGGTTCTAATATTTTTTGGCTCTCGACCATTTACCGCGAGAGATAGCTCTGAGCTTGTCAAGTGAATGCAGAACGTAATTTATCTTGTGTAAGAGACGTGTCTATGCACGCCCAGGCGTCTAGAAAAAAAGAACATGAAAAAAAACGGCTCATTTTCACCGCTTGTGAGCGCGAATTTTGTTCTATCATCTGTTGCTATAGCATACGTGGCAGGTGAGGCATACACAATTTAGAAATATCGATCAAAATGTTCTTTGCAGCTTCAATGTTTAAAGAAATAAAATCGTTAACAGCTTTAGAAAGCTGTCACGTTCAGACTTTCGTCTAAAGTTCGCGCGACCTATTGCAAGCGAAACATATACGCTTCACGATAAAATACCTACATATTAATGATCAGAAACGTGAAAGTCCATTTTCAGGTAACATAATAAAAGGTCACGTAAGTGTAAGTAGAAGAAAACCGAAAGAAAATTCAATGCCAATAGAATTACTGGCACTTGCAATCATATTCTTAACATCTCAACACAAATGGGAAGTTGGTTTATATCTGCAAGTAAAATGCCTTCATTATAATCGTTAGCCCGTCTTATGATAAATTACTCAAAGGGACCTCTCTTCATTGTATAACCTTCACCTAGGAATCTTATAAGAAGGTAATTTCACAGATCGCATCTAGGGGTTGACAGCTTGGCCTGGCGCATACAGGCTGGGTAAGCGGGGCGCAACCCAAGCTATGGTTTAGAAGCTATGTATTAAATGATATTTGGGGGGGGGGGGGGGGGGGGGGTAAAGAGCGCGCTAAGAATGTGACAGGTCGTTTATCAGGTGGGTGTGTAGAGTTGGCAATGGTTGTCAAGGTGCAAGATTAAACATATAAAACGCCTTCACGGTGCTGCTTCTATGATATTTTCGGCCCGCGGGTGTTGAAACCAAACACGAAATTGTACAACTGACAAAAGTACTAATCGCGATAATTTATCTTGTGTCCAATTCACGTTGCGAATTATTGTGTTAATCATGTGAAGTAAGGGACAAAAAGGTGGCTGCGTGGGTGTAAAGAAGACTAATTTTAGTTGATATTTTGGGGTTGTGTATAGAGTTTGTAATGTTGCGAGAGGAAAAGTGGGTCCTGTTATTGCTAATCGCTGAAGCGTTTTATCTGTTTGGACCAATGTGAATAATTTATTTGCCAGAGAGTTAACAAAAAATGTAAAGAGTAAAAAAAAACCCATTAATTACTAGAACGCGTGTAAATTTCGCGCGATGATCATAAAGCATAAGTGAGTTGATCAACGCAAACTCGCTTTATGTACGCGATGAAAAAGGCGTGAATTCATTTTGCATTGGTGTAAAAAGAGAAAACACAAGTTCGATTGGCCACATAAGTCATAGACCACAGTTCTAAAGAAAATGCAGAGGAAACGCCTTGTGAAAAGACCGCCGTACTCATGGAAGAGAGAAAGAGATAAAGATCGCAAGAAGGAATTACACTAAATTACGAAGCGCTGTAGAAACTTTTCTCATAAATAACTGGAAAGCTAAGCGCAAAGAAATGCGGCTAGTTCGACGTGTGAAGTTACTATTGTACAGAAGAAACAAATTGGCAATGTGCAATTGTTCGTTAAATGATCTCGTGCAATTGTAGCTGGTCTTGTTCTTGGCATCAACAGCTGGGGACAAATGAGGGACAAAAACATAAGATATATTTTGTACTGTAACGTTTGACATAAAGTTCGAGTGATTCATCACTGGTTGTGTTCTGACCTGTGCAATGCCTCAGCGTTTCATGAAGATGAATGCGCTTTTCGATGATTGACGATCATCGAAAGCAGATATAAATATACTCTTCAGGTGGTTCAAGTTAAATATTTTCCTGGCTTTGGCATCTGGAATTCAAATCTTTGCATGCTTTCTTCTGCCAATCGGAAGGAATATAAGGCAGTAGCTTATGTCTCAGAAAAAAAATAAGATTGATTACATTTTCCAAAAGTTTCGATCCAGCTCGCGTTTAGTTTGAGAAAAAGATTTGTGGAAGAAAACATTAGAAAGCTGTATAGTTTGAAACTTCAAAGAAATGACGAGGAGAAATCGTGGACGAAAAAACAGGTCAAAAGTCATGGGAAATTCTTTCTGGTATCTGACTCTGTTGGTGGTATCAGTGTTGGTATCTGTGTTGGTATCTGTGGTTGGTATCTGTATCAAGTGAAAACACAAACAAAATCAAGCCGTCACCGTGGTATGTAAAATGCACGATTTTTCACATTCTCGCAGTTAATCATTTCCTCGCCTTCAAATCCGCTCGTGTAGGTGTACAAGCTTCACACAAACGTCTGATTAAATATGGAACGCATTGCGTTTTCCGTCACTCGATTTTCTACCAGCCGAGGTAAATAACATTTTTCCGGAACTTCGAGAACGATGGGAAACTTATTCGAATATCTCGCGAGAAACATGGAAAGGAAACGAAGGTTTTCCCCGGAGACAGCCAAACCTTTTTCCCGTTGATTCGCTAGCTTCGAGCCACTGAATGTGTTATATTACTGAAATGAGGTGATTGCTGGTGGTAGGTGACGAGACATTATTTATTTAAATACATTTCCAGTACGAATGTCACCGACGCCTGAAAAAAAAAACTGAACGACAGAATATTTCCACTAGTCAAAAATTTCATCAGAAAAAACATGTGATGGACGTGACAAACGAATTCACAAATGAAAATCACGTATATTACAACTCATAATTAACCAAATGCAAACTTTGAAGCAAGAAAATTTCCAATTACGAACGAAATTACACGTATACATTTTCATTATTCAAACAAATCCCATCATAAAACACGCGCCCAATTAACGAAATTACGAGCGCCAAAATGTGAAACATTTTTATACAGATATCTCGCGCATCAACTTACGCTCTATCAAACATAAAATATCTAACTACGCAGGCAGTGCTTAAGGCACCGTGAAAATTCTATGTGAATTTCTAATTAATACTCTTTGCAACTCTAAAGCAGATTCCGTGCGTTACTCGACGATCGTCTTAAGACCTAGCGTCTCAGTCAAACGACGTCGCGGCAGCGTCTTACAAGGTAATCCGTATCGCACGCCGCGCCGACACCGACGCCGACGCCGACGCCGACGACGCCTTTATGCCTAACCAATCGTCAAAGCACAGACTCGTGCCTCTACAAATACTTTGGACGACGATGCTAAGCATTTCATGCTAGACGGAAAATTTAGTTAATTACATTTAAGTCCCAGTACGAAATTAGTAGGTATATACCCAAAGTTCCATTGTCGCCATTACGCCATAAGCAATTTGCACGCATTGTGCTATGATCAGTGAATGCTAATACCATGTTCACGGCCTATGTTCGCAGACATCATTTTTTATTTTAATGCAATTGATTATTAATATTGACCCGAAAGCGGTATCAGCGGCTCCATTGTGTTCGACGATGTATAATACATTTGCAATTCAAACGTGGACGGCCACGTACGTATGGATTCGCTGCAGGCGAGGTGGCTTATATCGAGTGGATCCGATCCTCAGCATGATCGGGATTAAAACGCTTGTCTGTCGACCGGTGGATGATCGCCCACACCCGATCACTGCTCGGTATTGTGAGGTATACAGGGTACAAATCCATCGCACGCGGGTAAATGGGGGTTCATTACGGGAATAATTCATCATTAGGGTGATTAATTGGGATCTAATAACAACGTGATGCAACGATGTGAAAATGTTCTGTATGGTAATTTTTTTATTTTGATGATATTGGTGTGGATTTTGATTTAATTATCATAATTGGCAGATTCGAGCTTTTTCTCTTTATGATGGTAAAAAATTTGAGATGTTAATGCTAGCACAATCGAAGAGATAACTTTTTATCAGTCATATCGAGGGAACACATTTTCACCTGCTGTGATGCCCAAATAAACAACCATATTTGCTGGGACATAAAAACAAAAAAATACGGCACATTCCATTTTTTTTTTTAAATCGTTTCACCCTACCTATGAAGGCACTTGCCTAATGATGTCAAATGAAGTCTAACGATCAGCAAAGAGTGAATCTAGGTTTATTGTAGCAAATATCAACACAGCACGTCGTCGGCTCATATGTGTGTGTGTGTTTCTATACTTAGGGCATCGCGCAAATATATAAAGACCATGTTTGAATTATTTAGCATCTCATTTTTCAACGTCGATTTTTTTCACTTTGGGTAACCATTGTGTATCCTACGTCTTTGCCTGTCAAAGAATCCATTTCTCACCCTAGGCAAGCTGCGAACGCGCGAGTTGATTCGCGCGGGGTGCCGAAGGGTTGAGAGGGGGGCAGGAGGGGCAGGGGGTTTCAAGATGAAATTCACAACAAGTTTCCTCGATTTATCAACACACGAAATACTCACGTGTGGGTCGATTGGGGCTCTGTATCGAAAAATAAAACAGAGAACCAAGCGTGCACATAGCATCGAGTATAAATAGTGATATTGTATCGATATACATTCTGCAAGTAAGTAGCAAGTAAGTAAGTGCAAGTAGTTTGCAACGGGCCCAATTACGAGTTAAAGCAAAAAAAAAAAAATGCAGCAAAAACTGATAGTACTGCAGAGACGTACATAAACGAAAGTCAGAATATATTATCTGACATTAATAGGCAGATTGATAACCTTGCAAAATATGAAAATGGTAACGAGACCGGGGCTTTTCGAACAGAGAATTAACGAGCAAAAGGTACAAGCAAAAATCGAGATGTATTTGCAACATAAGAATGAGCATCTCAGAAGCGGATCAATTCTATAATAATGCTGTCTATGTTTGCTGTCTGAGCTGTGACTAGGAAATTCTTGGAGTGATATACTCGGATTTGACGCGTGTGTTTGCAGCTACTAATTTGTCGTGCAGTTTCAATCGCGTTCTTCGGCGTACGCTGCAACATCAACTAATTGCAACTAGCAGCACTGTGTTTGTTTGCATTTAGATACTCTGCTAGATGAAACAGCAATAGAGAGAGAAAGAGAAGAGAAAATCATCGAAATTACAGTTTAAATATATAGGTCACCATACGAGTCTAGATATTCTTGATTACAAGCGCGTGGCTGGGTAATAAACATTTTGCCCTGGGCGCTGCGAAGTTGGTGTAAAGAGTACATTGAGCATTGTCTAGCTTGATGTGGTTTGGCTGGGTATCCAGCCAGCACATTTGCGTCATTAGGGATCTTTTAGCGGGATGGTACGGGTCTATAGTCTTGAGAGTACGAGCATCAATATCAATTATGCATGTGCATGCAGTAGGCAAAAACACGGTGAAGCTTGGAATAATAGTAATTGTTCTCGAGTGTTATTGGGCTCTGTGGGCTTAACGTTAGTTAATTATGTTGGAAATACAAACTCTTGTCCGGTCAGAGTGGGACGAAGGTATTAAATTAGAAATTGATTGCAATTTGTTTCATTTTGTTAGCAACCATTTTGTCCAATTTAATAATCGAGAGGAAAGTGTATGTAGCAAAATGTCAGGCTGTAAAAACAATCAGACTAAAGTGAGGGTGTAAAGCTACTTTGCGAAGAAGCAAAGAAGCAAATTAAAATGCTATGGAGCTTAAACATTTCGCTTTGTTCAATTAATGTACTAGAGTTTCGCATTTTCACAACGATTCGATATACACAGACAATGTTGGTTGTGATATTTGTTTTTTTTTTTGCTCCGCGCGACTCGGCTCTGCTGTACAATGTAATGATCCTCCCTCGGGAACAACCTCTTGAATTTCGCCAGTGCGAGAGCACTTGTGGAATAAACTCCCCGAAATTGAACGCGATAAACATCTCAGAAATCATCACAACTATGCTCAGAATAATGGCATTCCTCCAAAAGAATTTTTATCAACGATGCAAACTTAATGAAGACTTTATAGAAACGGCAGAAATCAAATGTAGATATATAATGAACCAGTTTTTAGATAGAATTGTCATTTAAAATGAATAGACTGAAACCGAATGAAACGAGAAAGAAAGAGAACATTAAAAGAAAGCCAATCCAATGATGAGCTAATAGAACGAAGATTGTAAGTAATGAAAGGAAGGGAATGAGATAAAAGGTACGGGGGATGGGGTAAAACGATCCCGAAGCCTGAATCTGTACTCGAGCATAGTTCAGCGTGAGCGGCGTCGTTAAATGAAACCTTTATTTAATGACAAAATCTTATAATGCCTGTAATACAATGGCAAGAGATGGTGGCTTAGAAAGTTAACTTAAGTGGTGGCAAGAAACGTAGGGGCAGAGAGTCACTGATTTACTTGGGCACCGATAGCAAAAAAAAAAAACGGAAATCTGGCAAAGTTCTTGCCTTTGTTCGGAGATTCCTGATGCAGAAAAAGCAACACAGCGTGTGGGCGCAGGCAGGGAACTCGAAAGTAAACACGCCTGCTGAACCAAAGGGCGCCGAGTTTCCGCGATGGCACCAAACTGATGCTACTCTCATTGTTTTTACAAGTGAACCTTGCTCCACGAACGAGATAAGCGATGCTTATGAGAAATGTGACGGCACTCCACATTGTTTTATTCCGATAAATGTAGTAACTTTGTAACTAAACCTAAGTTATGAATAAAGAAAAAGTATATAAAAAAAAATTACGAACTATACCGCAGATTTTGTCTTTCTTAACAAAACTGTGACACGACCGTAAGAAAATGGAAAATGAAATGTCAGGTTTTTCAAGTCAGGACGACTTGAAAAAAAAGCTGGGATGAAGATTTTCAAGTCCCGCCTATCACAACCTGTCCGCTGGGGATCCAGAAAGTTTTAATAGGCGTCTGTCTCGTCAGAACGGTCGTCGGAATCTTGCTGAGCTAACAAGAAGGTGATTACGGTAGCTGTGCGTGCCGCTTGAAACGCGGCACCTCCACCAAAATAAAGCTTTCACTATTCTCAAGGGACAACGACACCAATAAAGGCAATTCAAATATCAGAAATACGGGTGATATTTCGGCAACATGTTTTCACCAATTGAAGCGTCACAAAAGAAGTCATTAGAGCGATGTTCCGCAATAGGGATTGCGAACATCGTCTGGTTGCCCCCGGGCAAAAAAAAAAGAGATACGCAAGATACAGGAAAAACGAAAGAGTCGAGGATTTATGTAAAGCAATTTGCCGTAGTCGGATCTGAAGGAGGAACCTTCAGGATACGGCAAACCAATCAATTGGATTGCGGAAATCGATTGGCTGTGATTGGAAGAGACCGCATCTCACGGCAGGCGGTCGCAATAACAATCAATCGTTCGACACACAACAGGAGCAACACGGAGCGCGATGGGATTGCCCACGCGATAACAAGAGTAAATATAATTACGTCCGAGACTGGACAATTCAAGGTCACGCGATGAAGGTAAATCGATCATGGACCGCTCAGGGGCTGCCCCAAATCCATGAATTATTCAATTCTCAGATATGAAATCGAATCATCACTATCGCAAGAATGTATACTTTCAATTCGAATTGCTGAAATATATATATTTCAAAAAGCACGTTTCTTTAAGGGAAATTGTATTCACAAAGGGAAATACGTGCATGCTTCTTTTGTTTATGAAGTGAAATGTAGATTCCGATTGTGCTGGCAATTCGATCAACTGAATTCTTTGTTCTTGTTTAGCATTGTTCTTTTCGTGCCATTAAAATAACTCGGGTTTAATTTTACACAGCGAAGCGGAGAGAATATTCTTTGAAAAGACTAGACTACAAGTGCTTCTAGCATACTAGCACAAAGAGCCCTTTTGCAATTCACAAAAGTAATTACTTGTATCAGAAAATAAGTGTTATGAGAAATGCAGAGTATGACGCCGGCGTCTTTGGCAGTGTCTTTGGTAGCAAGTGACTTGTCATGAAATTGTATAAGCAAGAGCTGACCATGCTTATGTCGGCGTCATGACAGAAATATCAAGATCAGAATATTTCAAAATTGATCATCATAACTATGCTGCTGAATACTGGCAAACACCAACCTTTGGCGAATGTAATTCACCGAGTTAGGTTGAGAGTCTATAAATAAAGAAGATAACTATTGCTGCAGGGTATGTGTTCGTTTGAATTTACCAAGAATTTACCAACTTTAGGTCTTTGAATACACTGGACGTTAGTCGATACGGTTGGCTGTATGTTTCGTAAAATGAGGAAGAATTTCAGTTTATCTGTAGGTTAAGATAATTCAAAAATACCAATACACAAATTATTATGAACCTTGGTACCTATATTGTTTCAAACAACATCCGCAAGAACATAGTATAAAGTAAAGAATATATGCGAAGTTGTTCATTTTTAGTTTATCCAACAGGTATTTACAGAACGAGAGGCCAATATGGATACGGGGTTTACGGAACAGGACAAACGCTCTCGGCAATACCCAAGAACGGAAAAACGAACAGAGGTCTGTACTACAAAAAATAAAAATAAAATATGTCCCGTTTACATAATACGATGCCTTTATTGAGGGACGTATAAAAAGTTTTTAAGAACTGATTCTCATATTGGCGGGGAAATCCGATACTCTCTCCGGTGATGCAAGCAGTTAGAACATTTCTGATTAGGTCGGGGCAACGAACATGCACAACAGTTCGATCATAAAGAGTGCGCCGAGTGTAGCCGCTCAATCATTCGCGCCCCCAGAGATCCCAGCGAACATGCCAGCGAACGACAGTTCCATTAAAAATGTCAACCGAAGCAAGGAAGTCAACTTGCAATCACGTGAAACAGTAACTAACCTGGCTAAGCGAACTTACTTCAGAACAAAAAATAAAAATAATTTAATGACGCAATGAGCTTAGAGTGAGATAAGCAAGTCACTGTGATGTGACATCTGCGCACTAATGAAGTTCTTTTCCTCCTTATACAACTCGGTCACATCAATAGAAAAAAACAGCTCGTGGCTTGTACGGTCAACCTCAAGATTCCAAGCGGCGTAGTGCGGCAAAGAATGTTTTAACATGGTGTAGGCAGACTTTTGACAGGGAACGTACAGGACTGACCCAGGGACTTGTAGGGTTAACTACGAGGTAAGGGTTGGGAAATGGGAAAGAGTAGGGGAGCTGGTGAAAGGGAAATTACTGGCGTCGTGCCCGCCCGCCTCCCGGGGGCGTTGAGCGGGGCAGGGGGTTTACCACCCCTGAAATACGCAGAGGAACGAAACTTTTGGAGGATTCATGGGCACCGCGATCAACCGTGAAAAGAGATACAGTCAAATGCAGGAGCGCTGTAAAGGTACTACAGACTGTAGCTTCTTTTAGAACTTTGATAGCACACGTCTTTCGAAAAGTTTTTACAGTGAAAATAAATAGTTTGTAAACTTGGCTAATAATCGAATAGCTTTCAGAGTTCCGTTCTTTTTCATATTTTTCTAATAAAATTGGGACAGATATGGATGGGAATGAAATGAAAATAGCCTGGTTCGTTTCCGAGAAATGCTCATTTGTGTAGGTACTCAAATTTCATGAATCGAGATTCAATATGATAGGAATGGAGTGGGTTTAAAAAAATGAATTGAAAATAAAACGAGGCCAGCAATGACAACACAAAATTAAATTATTCTTTGAACTTAACGAGACATTTTCATTTGGTGGTGCTAGTCGAATGAAAACAACATGGTCCAAACCTTGATGACCAAGCTTTGATTTAGTTTTTTGACAATTTTTTAACTCCACTAATGTCATAAGGAATTAAAAATTGCTATAACTAACTTATTTGTGAATTTAAACTGACTTTTTAACAGATTTTCCCGGAAATATCTGGCTGGCTTTTAACAGCTTGCGTGTTCATTGAAAATTGAAGACCTCTGGATTTTCTGCAGGAAGTGCTCAGAAACAGTGTGCAAATTGATCAAACAATACCAAGCAACTTGTTAGGCACAAAGTCTTCGCCAAAAACCCCGCATTTCCAAATAATCAATAATCAAGTAACAGTCCGATTAGGAGCCAAGAAAACCTAATGGGTTACATAAATATGCTTTGCACCAGGTTGCGAATGGGCTCATCAACCACTTGAGAACAACAAATCTGTAAACTTGTGTTTGCAGGAGAGGAAACTTATGCGCCTAAAGATTTAAGTAAGTTAACGATATTACAAGTCGAAAGCATCGAGAATTAATTATACAAACTTTGGACAACTCAGTTTATGTACGGTTTATTATGCGCTAAATACTGAGTGATTTCGTAAACTAACACCTTGGCAACATTATGGATTACGTGTATATGTGGCCAACTCGAGTTTCCCAGGTCTAAGCCATGGTGTCATAACTCAAGCAGAAGCCACAAGCTTCGAAAAATAACATCGGGCGGTAGTTTATTATCGATCCTTACTTTCTGCAAAAGTTTATGCCAGTTTTATTGCTGACATTTTTTCTTTTACCTCAGTGATCAACGTATGTTACCGATAACATAATTTTTGTCTTTGCTTCCCTTCTATCCATTGCTTGCTGGTTTCAGCTCTATTTTTTTTTTTTAATACTAGAGAAACAAAAAAATGCCTCACATTTAAAACAACCGAAAAAAGCCGAACAGAAGAAGAAAGGTTAAAAAAAAAAGCTTTTGATGAATACATGTAGCATTTCGGAAAGATACACCTGAAGGTCGCAAAGACATATCATGCCCTTATTTCAAGCTTTTAGACTTGAGGTTTAGCAACGGACGGGCACCGTAATGCTAGCGTCATAAGAATCCAAACAGCTAAAGTTTGGCACGAACGTATAAAACTGCGCTCATTTGTCAAGCGTCTTTTTCACGCTCAAAGACGAGACCGTGACAAATTAATGAAGGGCAAAGGGAAGAGAGGAGATGTGCGAGACGCAGCAAAGAGGTGCAGAGTTTCCGTACGCTGACTAAAACGGAGGTGATCAGAAAGACATTTTTCACTCAGTAACAATAGCAGTCACTTATTGTAAAGAAACTAAATAAACAATGCGTTTTTTTTTCCTTGGCGTAGCAATTAATCAGATCAGATTATGATGTTCTTGTTAAGTTTTCGTAACAGATATTTTAATCACGGTAGTGACTTAAAAATCGGATGAGCCGTAAAAACCCCTGGATGCATTCCGCAGAGCAAACCTGGCGCTTCCACATTCCAATCTTTGAGTTCACTTCAATTTCAAGCTATGTTTGTAAGTTTACAGGATATTTGTAATATCATGGATAATACCCGTACGCATCGAATTATCAAATATAAAAAAACTCAATGCAAAACCTTGGCACTTCTACCAAATATCGTATGGCGACACAGACAACAATGGTTGGCCGCTGTCTTTTAACAAAGCACTGCAGATATTGTCGAGTAAATATAGATCACAAAGATAAACCATTGTTGTGAAAGAACCTAGACGCAACCCGCAGAGCAACCGTAGCGCTTCCACGAAATCGCAAAATAATATTATTTCTGACCGAGTCGCAGACCACAATGTATTTTTGATACGAAAGAATTCTACGAAAAATATCTACTCTCGTAGACAACGTTGTCTGGTATGAAAAAATTAACAAAAAAAAAGGAAAATTAAACGCAACCCGCAGAGCAAACTTGGCCCTTCCACCAAAATTAAATTAAATTAACTTTTTGACTCACCGAGGTGTTAGCATCTAATTATTTTGCGCCGATAATCGCAAGATACTGATGTCTTACTTTACAAGGAATAATTTTATTCTCGGACCAATATCAAAATTTGTCTGGTTTCAATTCAGGTTAGAAGCGGAAACTTCGGTCCTTTCACTTAAATGAGAAAAAAAACTAAATGAAAGTGGCTCATGTTTCATGGGAAAAAAATCATTTAACATCCAAAGAGCAGAGTAAGTCTGTTTTAACTCCTAGACGCAGCCCGCAGAACAGACTCCGAACTGTAAGATAATACAGGGGTAAGAGAGCCACTTCCCGCCACAATAGATATATTTTTTTTATATTTCATGTTCATATTTTCATTGAAAATTTAAGACAAAGTAATACAAGTAATATACCGCGCAAAAAAGTACCAAATTTAGCTTTCATTCATAGCGACCAGTGCAGTAGAACTCCTTTGAGGGTCATGTGCATCAATGCGTAAGAAAGGGCCCACAGGGAGGGGTCTTAATCGTTTTCTTAAAGGGTTTTCAGAATTATGAGTCTTCATGGTTTTAAGACTCCTGTCGAGTCAGCAGAGTTGGAGCCGAAGGGCGTAAAAAAAGAGGGTTTTTTGGGCGCAGTTCCAAATTTGTTCGAATTCAAGATAATTTTTGAAGCAATTCTATGCATTTTGGGTGGGAATTGGGGTGAAGAAATGTACTTTTTTCACAGAACTAAAGAAAATTATTATAGTTATTAAGATAGCATCCTCATGAGCTTCATTTATAAACACATAGCTTGTTAGTTGTTGCCATTTCATGAAAAATATTTGTGAAAAATAACAAATTTAAATTTCTAGCGAGAGTAGCGCGTAACTCAAAGCCGCATTTTCAACCGTTGATGTATACAACCGTTGAAACTCATGGAAATACGACTATTGAAATTATGCAAAGTCACAAATAAAAACCCGAATGAATTATCATGCTGGCATTTTCTCTTCACCACCAACTCGTTCTTTTGTCCGCGTCACACTGGAAGCGAACGGATTTGGTTCTGTTCTGTTTGAACATTTAGCCGTGGAAAGCACTACGCATTTGATGGTTATCATCCATCGGAGCTTGCAGGAATTATATCTTTGTTTGCAGGCGACTTGAAAGGAGAATTTGACAAATCGAGCAAGGAAGTGTTAGAGGGGGCGCCCCCAAGTCCAGTGAAATACGCTCCAGACTTGTTTCTAGGCAGCACACAAAATGAGTTACGACGACGTCAGAAAAGCTTCATAACGTTTCCGGCGGAGACAGATACCAGAGAGACAAATGATTACGAGTATTTATATCAAAACTTGCAACTTTATTCGTGGAGGTTGTAGGCGCAGAAAGATAAGATTCCAGAAAAAAAAAGCGTAACTTTTAAATCATCAGGAATTTTAAAACAAATGTTTTTTCAAAGTTTTCGCGACTTGTAAAGTTGCACTATCAATTTACTTACAATTCTGCTTGGATAAGTTTTTTAGGTCACAGGCAAGTCACGTCACGTCACACAGATATCGATACGGTTCTGTGATCGTCCCGACAACGTGTCGCTATTGTTCGTTCGAGTTGCACTTGCTTCAATTGTTTAAATGAAAGGTGTTTATCGACTCGACATCATTGGCTAAAGAGCAGTACTCGAAAATTATGAGTGAGAACACAGAGAGGTCCCACGAGACAGAAGAGCTCACTTACGGTCTCGAATAAAGGTAGTCACAGTGCGACAATGTCAGCGATATTCAAGAAAAATCGACTCACTCATGTCGATAAACGAAGTGACTTTTCGTTTTTTATCATTAACAACACTAAAACCGTCTCAAAAATTGATGCCCAAACGCGGACTCGAACCCCGATCTCCACCTATCGCGGGTGTTGCTCCGAACCATTGAGCTATTTGGACACTGGCTTTTTGAGACGATTCTGTACCCCGCGCATTGCAAGCGTTTGCAATTTAAATAAGATTTCATCCTAATGTGACTTTTCGTTTCACGTTTTTAAGGGAGAAATTATTCACATTTCGGTCTCTGGGATTGCATAAAGACAACTGTGTAACATGAAATAATGAATGAAATGTAAGTCTCGCCATCACATACTGTGAAGCTTTGTTAACAGCTTAAGTTTACCACAAAGCATTCGCCCACTTGTCACGCGTAGACCGTAAGTCGCACAAACTTTGGTAAGGCTATTTTAACTGGCATATTCTCACAAGCTGATAATTAAATCTAACGTTTTGTAAACATTATGCTTTAAGCATGCAAGCATTTTAGTGTCAGGCAAAGAGAGAGAACCTGGAAATAAAGGGCGAAGGGTGCTCACAGACACGGTTAGCTTAGCGCTAGCAACTTTGTTTGTGTTATTTACTTGAGTAAATAGAGATGAATAGTGGAAAGAAAACCACCCCGAGACGCGATCGCTAATTATTGAGAAGCTTGTTTGGATAGGAAGACTTGAGAGTGACTGGAATGGCACGTGGTTAGATAGGTAGATGATGCGGCTAAACTCGTCGCAAAGTTTAAATTTCTTAGCGCAACTCAGTCGAGGTTGAGGCAAAGTTTTGCTGCAAGCGCTAGGAAGTCTAGATGTGAGAGCGATTAGTGGCTGCTCCGATCTTAGCGAATATGCTATCTAACGTTAAAAATTCTGTCTTGTGGTATATCCCGCTCTGTTGCATATTAGGTACAAAGAAATGCAAATTGTAAAGAAAAAAATTTGGCGTGTTTCGGTAGGTAAAACAGCAAATTTAGAATGTACCATTAATAGCACCTAGAAGTTCTGTCAAATTAATTTATGTCACAGTGTTTTTTTTAACGAATTTAAAATCAAGCCAATACAAACATCGAAACTTTTCGATCTAAACATGAGCCAAACGAAAACATACACTGATACTAAAAACTGTTTGTGACTATGACATAGAGCAGCCATGAAAAAATATAACGTCTCTTTTCAAACAATTCTCAAACAACATATAACATTATAAAACAATAATCATGATGGTGGCTATGGCTCGGGTATTATAAGGGGGGCCCCACCGGCAGCTGACGCTGAACAGCAAGCTCAACTTGCATCTGACCACATATCAAATGATTCCCAAGCATTTTGCAGCTTCCAGTTGAATTCAAACAAACTGTGGACGCCCACCGGGTCGGGTTTAGAGACTAGCTACCCGCTTATTTGTCCGTCCAGTCGCACGGTTCCAGTTCGATTTGCGCAATTAGTGAAATCATTGGTCCGAGCAAATAGGCATCTGATTTTGATTGCGATGAAAATGCCAGAAGGCGATTGTGAATCAAGTTGAATTCAAATTTCCACGAATAACAAGGTCGAATAACAAAATGAAATAGTACATTCTAGAATGTTGATTTAAATCCCGATCCATTCATGTATGAAGTACCTAATGTACGAGTTCGAAGTGCCATTGGAAATATAATGCAGAAATATCGCATACTGATGTGCATGGTTGACGGTTAAATGTGTTATTTTTCTGTATAACTTGATTTAAATTAATATGCTTTAGTTGGGGCTGTGAAGTCCAACATACGTGCGTCACTTGGGCTAAAATGTTTAACCAAAAGTCTCCGGAGGGCAAAATAAAAGTTGTCTCACGACAGACACATATTATGTTCCAGGGATGATACATCCCCCAAAATCCGAACTGCCTGAAGCATAGGCTTTGAACAATCCATTAGCAAGAAATGAAGTTATGACCGTTACAATTTTCAACTCTCCACAAAGCGTCTGTTTTTACTGAGCACACAAGCCACAGCACGATGAAATCCTTTGACAAGGAACTTACTTTACTTTGACTATTTTATTTCACTCGATTTAAAAACGTAAAATACATTTCTAAATTCCAAATTAAATTTAGTACCGCGGTCTTGAAGCTTATTTGAACTCTCTTTGAACGTTAGTAAAGAACCTAGCAGAACGAGGTTTTTTTTGTGGTTGACCTTGAAAATATATACTGTGTGGCTGGGTGAAGCCTTTTTAATGATCTATGTAAAAAAACACTCCTGAAAAACGGATTACAGTTGTTGTAGCATTGGTCCTGGACGTGGATTATGTTGGCCAAAGCGCAGAACAAATGGACCACAAACAAAGCACGCACTGAAATATAATCTCATTGAAGTTTTCATAGTTATTCGAGCTCATGTCGATTTATTTGTTTGGATCAAATTCGAGCACCACCTTTGAAGTGGTCTCTGATAGCATCCATGTTTCTAGCAAGGAAACGAATATTTTGCAACATTGTTTTCTGGTTTAATTATCACGTCTCACATTTTGGGACTCCTTCCCGAATTGGTTGAAACCGTGGCATTTTACAAAAAGAAAAACTGAAAAAAGCGACAGATTTATACGTGTGTGTGTCTGTGTGTGACTTTGAGAACAAAGTTTCGGAGAATGACGGCGGTATATTTGATTAGAACACTGAGATTCTTTGCAAGCTGTGACGTAAAGATGAGCGTATAGAGGCATACTGTCCCTTAAAAAAAAAATTTTTAAACGAAACAGGCATCAACAAGATTGGAGATCGAAAACGGTCAAAAACCACACAACATGCGAATAGAGAGGGCGTGCGGAAATATGTGGATCCATAAGTTTAAGTCAAGGTTTAAAAGCACTTCTAGTTATGATAAAAATATTTGAAATTTTGGATCAGGTACGCTTAGAATAAAGGCGTAGTAAGACTTACAGCCAAGCGATGTTTGTAGTAACGTTTAGTTTATACGTTATGTCGGAGGGCCAGCGTAAATGCAAACTCTCTGCTGAGCAAACGAGCCTGCAATACGTGGTAACGGTTGGTGCCACCCGATGGCGGCCGTCCTTTTTGACAAATCTCTACAAATACATGATTACTACTCAAAATGATTAAAAATCTGTATCAATCGTTGGGGTGCGCATCTGTAAGGATTAATTTAGCGTAAACTAGTCTTAAATGGGAGTAATCTGCGAGAAATAACGAAATTATATTTCCTAACACTGGAAATGGCGGCGTCTCAAGTTTTTAACATCGTCAATTTTTGTTGTTGAAGTAGTCATTTAACTTTTTTTTTTCGCGTTTGCACAATTTTGGTATGGTAGTACGTCAGTACTAAGAAGAAAAGCCTACACATTTTTCCGGTATCTTAGATAGAACACATTTAAATCGTCTCAAAAAGCCAGTTTCCAAATAGCTCAATGGTTTAGAGCAACACCCGCGATACATGGAGATCGGGATTCGGGTCCGCGTTTGGGCATCAATATTTGAGACGGTTATTGTGTTGAATAAAATTCCCCGCGCATTGCAAGCGTTTGCAATTAAAATAAGATTTTATCCTAAGAAAACCAAGACTATAAATAACAGGAGAAATCACAGTTGTCAATAGCGTGATAATGGTACTTAGTCGGAACTCTCCCAGCTTGTGAAGGGAACTAAAAAAAATCTTTGAAGCGCGTTTTTTTAAGTCTTTTTGCCACCTCGCATACCTGTGACCTATTGACACAATCCTATGCCTCGATCACACCTGTTTTCTTTCAGGGAAACTTCACACGTGACGCCTCTATCCGGCGTAAAATCCAATCAATTCGACAAATACCTGCAGAGTTGACGCTCATTGAAACCGCCAAGCATGTTTCCACAACGGTTTTCTGTTCGGAGTTGTATTCACAAGATAGGATTTTAATACGGAACTAATTTAAAAATTCTATGTCTAAATAGCATTAATTTACACGATTCGGTAGTTTTCAATTTACGCATCGACGTCGATGGTTAGGTTAGGTTAGGTTAGGTTAGGTTAGGAAAGAATCTAGGAACTAGATAATTTTTCGGAAGTCTTTAAGAAATTTGTTAACTGTACATGATTTACTAGAAAATTCTCATTTTTTTATAGATTGCAAATGGTTTCTTTTAACAGTCTTAAAAAATAATTAAAATCAAAATTATCCACTGCAATTACGATATGAAATGGGTTTTCGTATTGTACTGATTACTGTATCAGCTCTTTGCAGAAGTAATGACTCTCAGCTCGTAGCCGGCGGTAAATTATTTCCGTCTATAAAGGAAATAATTATTTTAACGTCAAGTCCTAATAATCATTGGACATGACATGCTTCAGGGCGCCGCTTTAATATAACCCAAAAACGAAGCCGACATCTATTGAGCACAACAACACTAAACTACACTATAGCATGTACTAAACTGTCCCATATGATTCATTTCGATGCATGTGACGTCCTAAGCTCTGAACATGTCGTTATTTTCAACTGCAGCCTGTTATATTTTGTGACACGACTTACTATTAATTGCTAAATTAGTCAATTAGTGTGACATCAAAGCAGGATGATCAATCGATAAAAAAAAACAAATCGAGATTACAAAACGAAGCTGTCAAAACAAAATAACCTCGTATTAAACATTATACAAGTTGACAAATTTGAAAATGAGAGGAAAATATAAATTGGAAAATCGCCATCGTTTGATCAAATAGAAACGATAAATCTATTAATTATTTATTACAAATAGGTGTTGAAATAGAATACCCTTGCCTATTTTAGAAAGCAACTTATTGAAGGGCGTTTTACAATCATCGCAGCTGTGAGACAATGCAATCTTAGCAAAGGTTACTCCGTTTCATTTGCCAGAATCGCTGGTGTCATCTGACCAAACTTGTGCGTAAGCTCGGCGGCAGGGAGATCAGTGTCAGAACAATCTAAACTAAATCCCAGGTGGAATGGAAACGACATCAGGTGGGTTCTAAGTTAATTACGTGCAGCATCTGGTCTACAAATTGTCCACGAGGACTGTCATGACATGACGTTCACACAAAATATATTCGTTACCATCATACCGCCCTACGAAAGAAAAACAAAATAATCCGACTTTTTTAAGGTGGGCGGACGTTCAGGTAAAAGTGGAAAGAAAGAGATGAACAAAAAAACTTGACTTCTAGTACTTATTATTTAAGATACGCGAAGGAGCTTTTCCGGGATTACACAGAGAAAAGCCAATTAAAATTCATTAAAGTCTGCTTGAATTTTTTAAAACAAACAAGTGGATGTTATAAAACTTAACAAAATACTGTGTCTTCATAATATCGTAATGACGAGGAATTTGAAGTCCTCTACACAGTGTTTTCACATTGAATATACTAACATAAAGTCGTTATAGTTTCGGCAATTGCTATAATTGTATTACTAAACATGCCCAATGGCTAATAGCAATCCCCCATTCTACGATGAATTTTCCGTTTCAGTGCAATTGAGCCATTATCTACGTGCACTTGCAGAGTTTGAAAGTAGTGCAAACAAATTGGTCCATGAGGGTATCCACCAGTATGGGTATACACACATAGAGCAACAGAGTGCAGCTCGATATAGCAATTGTCTGAACTTTATACAGAGGCACTCCTCTTGTACAGTTAGTAGTGACCCTCATCCATGAATGATAACACTATTGACCTACTTCCAGCCTTAGGTGCCCCTCGAAAATGAAAGAGGAAAGCCGATATGAGAGAGAGAGAGTCCTTGATTACATTGTCTAAAAACCCTCTGACGACTTGGAAAAGTTTGATGGAAGGAGAGATTTTTATATGTTACTTAAAACTGAAATGAGAATACATTTTATCCAACCGTGAACGCTTGGAGGGTGATAGAAAAAAAGACTGGTGTGGAAAAGGCGATATCATCTTCCCCGGGAGTGTAGACAAAAGATCGGAAAGGGTGCTGATTCAGTTTGTGTGGCTATCAAAATATCTAAAAACCCTAAAGAAAAAAATCTCCTTCAGTTCTTATCGCGGCCGAATATTAATTGGATGATTATACGAGCAAATTTGCTTTCCATTTTGTAAACACACAAATTTGATATATTTTATCGTCAAATACGCAGCGTCAAATGCCATCACCCTAAGATGAAAACCCTCTCCGAGCTCTGTAGGCTTATTTTCTTAACTCATTAGCGGTTTACACAAGCTGAGAAAGCAAGTCGAAACGTCTACGAAACTTTATGAATATAGTTGGTGAAAAATTTGAGTACACTTTACAAACCACGCCAGACTTTTTCTTTACAAAATATGTGTTGAGAGTTGCACCTAAAAAGAGGCACCTCCAAATATCTGCACCTAGCTGCCCACGTCAAAACAACACATGCTAACATCCGAGATCCTTGTCAGTAGACAAGGGTGTCGGCATTACTTCCGACCCATGCCACTAGAGGAGGCTGCAATCGGCACAATCGGAGCAATCCGCACACTCGCACGCGTTATCAAGCGACTGCAAGTGGGCATTATGCAGACGATATTGCCGCCGCTATTTGTAAACCTTCCTTGCCTTCGAGGGTGGCCCATTAAAATAACACCAACTCGTGTGCTGATAACCATTTACGGGTGGAAATTTGCTGAATCCACGAGAAGCAAAAAGGGGACATTTAGTAATATAATGAACCCGCCCGCGCAGAATTCACTTGCTTTATATTCAGCCACAATTTTGCACTTTTTGTTTTGTGTTTTTTTCCCACATTAAAGTAGAATGGTGTTATTTTAGGGCTGTAAAACGACGAGGAGCTTCGACTGATAACATAACTTTTAATTGCTGGACATTTTTATGATTAATTACATACAAAAAGTAATAAAAAAAGAGATGAGAATCAGGTCACATGCCTCGTATTGTAGCGTTCAAGCAAATTTTGCAATCAACTAATCATAGAGATTTATATAAACGTACTTCACACCTAATTGCTTAGAGCACTTCCTCACTTCCTCATTAAGGCGGGTAGTAAACTATGCATTATAATCATAGATTTTTTTTTTAAATCCGTTAAGGTAATTCCTGAACAAATAAGAAATAAACTGTATAACCAAGGAAATAAAGATGGATTTGTGGAAGGTTTATCAGGCCGGAGGCCTACGGCGCCGCGAAAGCTAGGCACAAAACAACATTGTGGATGTGGATGTGGATTGGATACCTTTTCACCATGACATTGCCGGGATCAGCCTCGGGCTTACACGGGATTAGAAGCGACAATATTGTGGATTAGTTCACCCGATGAAAATGTCACGGCGAATAGCAAAACGATCTGACAGTTTTCATTATTGTGAATTATGCACGACGCTGCTGGAAATATCATGAACTGAATATTCAAACAGGGAGGTTCGCTTTGAAATAAATACAAGTTCATAGATAATATTGTTACATATCTGATTAAAAAAAAACGATTAATTTGACTCGACTTTACAAATGTTATTGTGTACACGTATATTTCATTATTTTTAAGCTTGTTGAAACATGAAATTTGTCATGGCGATAATTAAAAACATGTATTTTTTCCCCCTATTAAAAAGTTCAGACAAGTAGAAAGCTAGTTATGCTAGATATTTAGTAAGATTTAGACCTTATGGCAAACCATACGAGACTGGCGATTTCTCGAGTTATCGGTGAATGGTGTCCATTTATCGGTGGAATAATGGGGAAAGTTGGCACACAATCTTGCACCTCACGCAAACATAGTTCATATGCCTACAGGCACAACTTTATAGCTGGGGCTAAAATTTAGTGATGACCGGGCTGGCTTAGTGGATGCGTGCAAAGAGATTGCTTGCGTTTCCAACGACTTTATTCTATTGATGCATAATATTGATTAAATTTCACACAACCAGAAGATTAAGTGCTTACGATAGAATGGTTTCGTTGTAACAAAGATGATGCTCGAGCGCGTATCGATTTTCAAAATGATCGTGAGCCAACTCTGTGAAACGTGAGTTGAACTTTATAACGTACAGTAATAACGTATATACTCAATTAACGATAATAACAACGTTACGTCTTGGAAATAAAAAGTGTTGAACTTTATAGGGAAGTTTTACAACTTCAAGTTTAAAAGAGTATACTTGTTAATAAGAATTGTGTGTACGGTTATTGGTTTATATGAACTTTAAAAGTTTCTTGTAATCACAACTAGTTGTTCGACTCACTGTACATTTATCATCTCAATAACATCTCTGTGCAATTGAACGTAAATAATAAAACATTTATCTGTCATAAAACAATACTCGAGAAACACAACCGAATGGCAATAAAACCGAGGGAAATAACGCAGTTTCCATGTCACACTTAGCAAAGAGCTATAACTGTCCTTGATTTTTTTTTAACGTTCTTGAATGTGATAGGTTGAAATTTGTAACACAATCATGAGTATACTACACTCTTGATATAATTTTCTTTCCTATTTCCTTCTAGATGTAAAAAAAAAAACGAATTTCGCCTTTAAAATTCCGGACATTGGATATTTAATTCGTTTCCGATCAGCTGTTATGATTTGAATGGTCTGTCTCGATCGCGTTTTCATCTGTAGGAAAATTCTTTCCGAAAGAAACTGGAGGAAAAGAATTTCCCGCTCGTCAACGTCTAACTGACATGGTAATGTATTTTTGAGTACAATTCGCATCTTATTATGGATTGTCGTGGGAATTAAATGCTTTACACCAAGGTTTTGTATTTTATTCTTTCCCGTTATTAAATACTTTCAAACTAAAATGCTTTAACTCACGTTTTCCGCAAAAATATAGAAAGCAAATTTTTTAAAATTAAGATCCGTGGCTGTGATGCCAAAATATACCAGCATATCCAGAACAAACGCGACTTTTTCTATTATCTATAACATCCTGTGCTGAACAGATCCATCCAAAACAAAGAATACCAATCTATCTTTCATCATCAAACAAAGGATGAACTAAATACGATATTATCCTCGACTGAAAAACAACTAATCCTACTGGAAAAAACTTGCTGTTTTTTTTTGTGTGTACTCTCCGAGATCAAACGATTGTAATCAGGATTCAGGACGAGCTTAAAACATTTTGAAAAATTAAATATTATCCTCAGGCCCATGTGCAGAGAGCGGAACCCCTGTAGCTTAGCTGGAACACAACGGCTTACAACCCCACCCTCCATAGCCGATGTGAAATAATTAGCAATTACTGATGCAGGACACTTATTCGCCAATCGATGCCAGCGACCGATCACGCCCGATTAATTCTTGCACGACTCGTGTTTTGTGGTAATTTCTGTGTTGGAGGGGGTCGTAAACCATACAAATACCGTACATCCCAAACAGAATGATCTGGTACTGGCAAAATTACATTTAGAGGTAAAACCATTGAGTTTATAGGTAAAGTCAAAAGGCCCAGCGTTAATATTAAACTTTCTGCTAATAAAAAGAGCCGATGGGGCTTGCGGCTGACTTTAAAAAACTCTAAAAATAAATAATTCAGACTCAGAATATCGATAAATGTATATCAATCATTGAGGTTAGTATAAACAAAGATTAAATGATAATTACAAATATTTAATTGGCGGTTATTTTTCGCGAGGACAGTTAAATATCAGTGTTATGAAAGAAGAGTAAAGTAGAGAAAGTAGGGCGAACAAAAATAATTTCCGGGAAAAATTAAGTTGCTTAACCCCTAAAGCAAGCTTAATATGTCACTATCCTGAGGGGATAATAATAGAAGATGCTCTAGCGTACTGAATTCCCAACAAAAGCTCTGAAAGCGCCAGAACGCAATAGACAACGGAAACTAGTTAATGGTAACCACTCAGTTTCAAGTAAACACAAGTCCATGTTACTGCAAATTGATTGATAAACAATTAAAACTTTGAAAGCGTACTTCTAAAATTAATTATATTCCATTAACAGCAGCGTTGAAACAATAAACTGCATTATAACGTCGCATTGCCTCATACCAATATCGGTATACAGCAGCGCAATCGAACGCATTATACCAACGAAACCCCTAAACATCAACCTATTTCATGCATCTATCCCATCCCATACGTTATTACCACGCGTAAACACTCTCAACCAATGGAAGGTAACAACCATCAACGTACGCATCGCCAGGTACACCTAAAAACTTCACACACCACCACTTCGAAGTGCAGCTATCTGCCACCCGTCACACTAATACGCTTCGCATCATGCACGCGGTGTTGGGTTCATTTGCGCTAGAGTGTCGCATATATACTGAAACGGGTCGTGTTTGTCTACAGGAATAATAATAGTTCGCAACTCCATACATAATCACTTGGCTCTAGGCCTGTGTCATGTGTACTTGCGAGTGCTGATTAAATTGTTAAGTCTATGGATGCTTCTATGGATGCTAGTGGGAGTTCAGCGGCGAGACTTATTAGGTCTCTCGCGGGAAACTAATCCGTAGATCAAGGTATTTGTTGTTAATATGCAGATTACTCTAAAATTTGTCTTATACATAATCTTAGCGGAAATCCCAATGAAATCTGCAAGATAACGCTATTTTTTTTTAAATCAAAATAACTATTTTTGTTCAAGGTGAGAGTAGCGGGCCAATAAGAGTGAAGACCATACCATGGTCATACGGTGCTGACGCATATGTGCTCTGCAGGCTTCGTTCAAAGGTTAAAGCTGCAACAACGGTATAATTCAAGAAACAAGAACGATTGTTAAAAATAGGCCGTTCGATTCGCTGCGGCTAGCATTCCCACCAGCATTATTGAGCAAATGTGAACCCACATGACACGTGGGGGAGGCTCGTGCAAGTCGCAACAGCATGCCTCGCACGCCGCGAGTAGTATGACATCAACTCAGCTCACGACGTCGGCGTCGGCCCGTGCCTACGTGGAGGCGCCGCGAAGGACCGGCGACGCCAAGAACACCGTCGGCGTCGTTTATCGATTGGCGGGCGTGACGTCATGGGGTCGAACACGCGACCGCCATTCAACGCCGCAGACCGGCCACCAAGTCAGCGTCATGCCGCAGATTTTTGCCCGGCGTGCATCTTACCACCTTTTTTTTTTGGTCTTTAGACACTGAGGATTTATCAAGTTTTTCCGCGTGGGAGGAAGGTGTAACAGATCGTTTAGTGTTGGTGGTTCAGACGCAGTAGAAGTCGATGCGGGTATCGGGATAACGGAAAACGATTGCGTGACGAATTGACGGATGCTTGGGGTGAAGACAACGACTCGTCAAGAGAGAACACATCCTGGCGTTCACTCCAAAGTCAATAATTAAAACAGACTGGTTCGATACTCGCGCCCGTGTTTTCGAAAAGGAATTAATAGAATCAATAATCAATTTGTTAAAATGATTACATTTGAATGTCAAACATGTGGGAATTAATTATAGTAAATTCAATTAGCAACAGATCGTATGGCCTGAACTGTTTCACGATAGTATTGTTTACTGAAATTAATTCAGAGAATGGTTTCACGATTTTAATGAAGCTTGGGCTTTCGAAATTCGTCCCGTTTCCATAATTCTTCCGGCTCACGCTCGCGCCTTGAAGCGCTTTGGGAATTTGCACGAAGCACAACTCACATTATAATATGCAATTCCAATTACCAACCGTGTGTGTGCCGCATCGCGGTGTGTAAGTGTGTGTGTGCGTGTGTGTGGGTGAAAAGCGAGCCGAGTTATTGTGCATTGGCTGCGTGGGGTCCGGTGTTGACTCAAAAGAAACTACGCAGCGCAGACAATACGCCCGAGGGTTTTCAGCGGCAATTGTTACAATTTCTAATATTGTTGGAGATTTGAATTTTGAGAGAAAATTTATGGCATGGTTTGATGATGAGCGAGGCAAGCGGAGCAATATCTTTAGTTTAACTAGCTCTTAAAAAATGTCAATTGTAAATGTGTTTTCTTCCAGTATGTTTTGTGCTCGCTCTCTACCGGTTTCCGGCTGGTGGGATTTTTCTTTGATTTTCAGGATCCTTTATAGTGTTCGCAACTGAGGTCGACTGCGTTCGTTTATAAAACTTTCAAAATTTTAGATAATTATCACAATTTTTCAAATGTTCTAATTTTTTCCTAACGTTTCTAATTTTTGCCATAAGTTTGTACTTTATTTTCTCGTCAAAATAGCGTATATCTCAACAAAATAAAATGATAACACTGATTTTTTTTTGAGATATATACATTAGGTACTTTTCACAAAATAGATAATCAAATCAATTTTTATTGTAATTAAACAAGCTTGAATTAAAACTTTTTTTGTATTTTGCTCTTTACTTTGCTCTTTTGCTATTTTTTTGCTCTTTACGTCAGCTTGCCTTCACGTGTACCTATGTTCAACAACCAACAGAAAGCAAAGCTCACCCACAACACAACTAAAATAGCGTCCGCAACACACCAGCAGGATTTTAATGACAAGTCAGTGTTTATTGCATCTAGAAACGCACTTGAACGAGACTCATGACCAGCGGGATAATTATTTTGCCAGGAAACAACCGGGTTGAAATGTGTATATGACCCATTATAATATGCAGAGTAAAGTATGAGAGGGGTGGGTGATGGTTAATACGGTTGGGTGGGGTGATGCGTTAGAAATGCATGAGCTATACCCGGAAAAATAAATACTCGGAATCCGGACGCAATAGATACTGCGGAAATCCATTTCCCAGAAGATGCTCCAACGATTCCAGTGTCCTGTTACTCGGAACGTCATTATAATGGAAAAGTCGACAACGGCGACATAACTAGGTACCATTTTCAGTGATCGCGACTCTTGTCATCGCTGTTAGATCATGCCTAGTTTTTTCTAGAGCACACTGGGAATGGAAAGCAAAGCTGGAGAGCGCCCATTTATCTCTCTTCGGAACCGAGTGACTCGTCTATCTGCTGACCGAGTATTCGTGTTCCGCCAGCATTTCCATTTCCCAGCGCTGCAGGTCGTTGTGGAAACCGCTTTCCCGGGATCGGGTGCCAAAAGCACGGGCACCCCGCTGCATTCACCACAAAATTTGGCATGCTCCTTTTTTGGGTCAACTTAATGACGTGTTCTCTTGAAAGATGAAAGAGATGCCCGCTTCAACATCATGTGTTTTGGTGTGAATCGTATGCTTTTTCTCATGCACTACGAATGTGTACCAGTTGGCTGGGTCAGAGCTGAGAAAGTGTATGTATCATAAAAGCACTAAACACATACATTATTCATAAAACTTCTAATATTATGTCGTGAACGTTATTAAAAATCACGATATCTAACAGAAAATGTCCGAGAAAAGAGTTGTTATACCAGCGTGAAATAATTGAAAGCAATCACGACAAGCTCGCCACTTTATTGAACGTGTGAATGGCTTCACGGGACTCGCAATAACATACTAACTTTATTTTAAAACTATTTAAAACTTTCCAGCATTGCAGTAAATTTACAACAACTACATTTCACTTCATTTTTCGCTGGCGAGGCACCTTTCCCTCGTGTGTGTTCACTAGTGCATCCAAACTCATTAACTATGCTACGCCAACGTCAGATGCGGACCAAAAATGCACATAGACCGCCTATCCTCTGGTCTTCATGGCATAAGATTATGGATGTTATTTTTGACGCCGTCCATAGACCGGCCCAACTATTCCAAACACGTCCGTTCTGATATATCGGACGAAATACTAAACTAGAAAAGCGGAAATCACGTGCGTCTTTTGTCCTATTTACGCCAGCCATCGTGGTATTTTTCTAGCTAGCAAAATATAAAAAAAAATAGCTGAGTATTTTTCTTTGACGAACTCTTTATAAAAATCGCCATTGCATAGACAGAATCATAGATAGTCGACCGTACCTGTGATGCTGCATTGAATAGTTATAACCGCTCGTAGCAATCTAAAATAAAAACTGGCAAAAATGCTTATCGGGAAAATTTCATAAAGTACCTTTGAAACTTTCCAATGCATTCGAAACGTGACTTGAAAACGAATCTACTGGCAATCGTATTAAAACTAAGGACGCGTAATCCTTCCTTTCCGCGAGCTCTATAACTTAACGCACGGACCCGATGCCAAGGGTAACGATTAGCTATGCCCCGGTTTCGACATTAATTTCCACAGATCGAGGGACAACGCCCAAACGGTCAGCAACCGTCCCTCGTTCCACACGCTATACAAACCAGCACACAACGACTACAAGTTTCCTATTGACTTTCAAACTCGACGAATTTCCAATTGCGCCAAGCAGAGTTTCCTTTCACCACGTCTATCTATAGCACCATTGACTTTCTAGCGTTCGAAACAATTTAAAAATTTCTTAAGCAATCGCCGATAATATAAGCGCTTGTCGATGGTGAGTCGCTAGCAGATGTGGGAAACTATCTCGCTGCAGCACCTAGCAATAACTTTCGGCATGCTCCACGGGTCACAAGCGTGCTAAAACTAACTAAAATGGCCGCTGGAAACGGTTTAATGGCCAGAAAACGACAGTTAAATAACGGATTATTACTTTTTTTTTTGTAGCAGCCTACTCTGTGCGACTGTGTTTGGTTTGTAACAGGAGTTCATTAATGTCAGATTTCTCGTAAAACACACCGTGCGATGAATTATTGAAGGGGAGAAAAAGCACGTGGGAAATTGTGCAAATTGGAAATGTGCCGCTATGAGTGACGTTTACTGCAAGAGGTAAACAGATTGACGGTCGCTAAGTCAAATACAATAAATCTGATGTGATATTATATAAACGTACCCCGAAGCACTGTGCTGTCATGCAAAAAAAATGTATTCTAAAAATGATTCGGCAAAAAAAACGACTAACGTTGTGTTCATTAAATGTATGTAATAAAAGCACTTGTTAGTATAAATAAGAAAATCATTTTTAATCGAACAAGTGTGTGTTCTTTCATTTCCAGTCACTATTACTTTAAGGAACACAAAACTATAGCCCAAGATTTTTGCTGCAGTAGTAAATTTAGCCAGCTAACAATTGCGACCACATAGGTAAAAGTGGTTCAAGTGCATCGCGTTCAGTTTCCGAGACTTCGACAATGCCCCAAGGTGAGACTCTGTTTGCGTTCAGCACGGATTGTTAGAAAAAAAAACGAATGTACCGCAGCCAGACGCCGATGAAAAAAGACGTGAGAATCAATCTCAGTGGTAAGCCCCTAAATGCAGCCCACAGAGCAAATACGGCACCTCTACCAGTGCGGCAAGTTTGATCAATTTAGGGACCTCTTTTAGTGATGAAAAAACTAAAGCTTGCCTCAACTAATCAAGTTTTTTCATACGCAGAGCGCTAAAAATGTGTTCCCCCTACACACATTTCACAACGCCAATACAGCGCTTTCACCATAACCTCAAATACAAACGCATAGTTGTTTTGTTAAACTTAGGTTATGGTGTTAACCAAAAATCACATATGGCTTCGCAGTCGAACATAAACAAAAATAATATAAAGGCAATCTCTAAACGCAGCCCGCAGAGCAGACTCGGCACCTCCACCAAATTTCAAAGATACTAATACAGACAGTTCTGATCACGAGTGAGAAATGAGAAAAATGGCATTTGAAATGAAACATGATTCATTGTTTATGTCTGTTTCTTCAGCGTTATATGAACTCTAATTATTATCCATTAGCAGACAGTAAAAAAAACGGCCAAAATGCGTCTCCTACGGCTAGGACCACCTGGTTTCATTTCATTACGGAAAGTGCTGCTACAAGAAGCCGATGTAATTATTTAGATCTACCTCCAATATTGAAGTAGAAATTTCTTTCTTAGAGGGTTTCATGTATTGACATTTTGATATCTATTTCTGCACTGGGAATTGGGAAGGAAAATAGATATTTGCTATTGCAGTGATAAAAGCAAAGTGCGACAATTGTGTGCGCACATAGATGTCTGAAATGTTGAGTGATTGTTATTTGATTGATTTTACAGGTGCCAGTAGCGATTAGCTTGTCAACAGTAATGAGCTCTGTGCTCTACGTACGCTGGCAAGCACAGAAATCCATTTTACGCCACTTAGAAGTTAAGGTTGAAGTAAATGAGGGCCTTTTCTATGGAGCCAAAACATTCTTAATTCATTAATTAAGTTAGTGTAGAAAAGAAAAGTATTTGTCTGGCAAGTTTTCATTGTAGCTCGACTCGGCTTCAATAGACGTTTTCCTTGTTTGCTGTCGAGTGATCTTTTATTTGGAACTTGGATTTTCGTTTCGCAACGTTCCACTAAACTTACCGATACAGTTTATTAATGGTGTCTTCTTCAGTATTAGACTGTTTTAAGGTCAGCGGAAAAAAGGTCAAGAATCTGTAAATTGACGTGAAACACCGCATCTTAAAAACTCAATTATGTTGTTTACTTTTGTAAAATGGAACGCAACGTTATGCTAAGAAGTATTTTGGTAGGAAAAACTCTGTTATATTTGTCCAATTGATCTTAAATTGAGCATAATTCGAAAATAAATAAAAATTGCCTTTTTCACGTCATACCTCCTATCTAGCCATACATCATATTTTGGTGCTATAATACACTACACCATCCGACTCCACAGACGTAAAAAGGGTAACCATATGGGTGCTCAAACGATAAAAAATGCGCATTATGATTCAATTCTCTACCACTTTCTGTAAGATCGCAGCTAACTTCCACACCAAGACCATCGACATCGACGTCGGCAACAATTCACACCCCCACCACTGACATTATTTCGGCTAAACCTCTCGGCTTGTCGACACATCGCCCCCGGCTTGTGTCGAGACCGGCAAAGGCCAACCAATTTCATCTAAACACCGTCGACCGCGCTCACAGGATTAACAAGATCACGCCTCCTCATCGGGA
Organism: Protonemura montana; assembly: GCA_947568835.1. Classification (NCBI taxonomy): domain Eukaryota; kingdom Metazoa; phylum Arthropoda; class Insecta; order Plecoptera; family Nemouridae; genus Protonemura; species Protonemura montana. The sequence goes on from OX387603.1 coordinate 11,384,397, forward strand.
GGCTCCTCGCGGATTATAAGCGTTTCCTTCCATCTCCCTAAGGCTGTAAGTCCGGCCGGAAACTCTGCTCGGGGAGGCGATCCTCCAGCTTGGTACCCCGGCAGACTCCCGGGAGCGATAAACATCTCTACCACGCGCACTTTGACTATTCAGTTAACTGTGATATTATTTAGCATGCAGTTATAAGCTCTCCTAGCATGAGGAGAAGGAATACTAAATGACCGAGTTGTTAACACTATTCGAGTAACTACGTCTATTCCCGAAATAGAAACGTTGTTTCTGAATAATGCCTGGAGCGCTGATGAAGGGTTAAGTATCAAGCTTAGCTTTCTTATAGCTACGCGGAAGGTTTAGTTTTGAAATGATTAATTGGCTTGCTAAATGATTTAAAGTACAACAGCTGGCTTCTTTGTTAGCGAGCGAAGATCATCGCGGATAAAGATTAATTATAGATGCCGCGAAAAGTTGATAGAATGTACGAGCAGACCGCCGTGAAAATAGAGTACATGTACCACCCTGGAAACTCCATTATTTTTTATATGTAATCAGCATCGATTTCGAAAGTGTTCACTTAAACCAAAACGCGAGTATCCTAAGTGAAAATGATCCAAAACCTTTTGACATTTAGAGTTATTAAACTTTGATAACGCCAAGAAGAGGCTCTTTAGAGATTAATATAAAGCGAACGTCTCCTCTAACTGAGATAGATATTCCATCTGATTCAGTAACTAGCATAGAAGTGATCGAGTTCAATACTTGGTTATTTGATTTCCTCCAAGTTTAAGCGAGTAATAAACTGATGAAACGAACTGTTTCGGTAGCGACGCGCAGAGCTACGAGCTCTCCGAGCGCGAAACAAATTTTGCGGTCGCCGGCAACTTCAGCAGGTAAGACGAACCGAAGGTATACGATAGAAACGTTATTAGATTTCACTGCGAAGCATTAATTTTCTCTCTCTTTATCAACAGGACCACGAGTTATAACTGAGGAACAAATTCGTCTAGTATTTGAGAGGACGCGCAGGCAGATTCCATCGCAATTGTTATTATTAGGTTTATAGCGAATTTCCTCGACAGGCGTGGTTTTATATGACGAAGTCGAGGCGAGACGCGTGCACCAGGAAATTAAATATAGATGTCGTTGAAAGATCTTATAAATTTAATAACTTCGAAACTTGGCGATATTGGCCCTCGACGCGTACAGAGTCGAATGAAGCGGTTCGATATACCGAATAGATGCACTGCATCACCATCTGCGTTTTCCATCTGCGTTTTCCATCTGCGTTTTCCATCTACATTCCGAGTTAAAAGCGAATGAAGATAGCATCTTCACAACTTCACATCGCACACCACAGGTATACACACAAATTCCCATAACACCGCACTAGAAATGAAGATGTATTCTCGTGGTGGACGACGTCATCCCAAGCATTAGGCTAATACAAAATTAATAACCAATCACATGACTAATAGCGCGGTTACAGGGCGGTTAATATCTTAGTTTGCGAGGCCGTGCTCGCCTGACGGCAGGGTGAGTTAGGTACCCCGTGGTTCCACACAGCAATAATTAGTGGCTAGACGCTCGGTGGTCGTTACACTCTCTCCAGACGATGCCAAGACGTGGCGCCACCCACTCGACCCCACGCCCAGCACCTTAGCAACATACTCACCTTCGCGGGAGAGTCCCCATGCCAAAAACAGGCCTGTGCTCGACATGAGGGACCCAGCTTACACGTTCAACATGAATATTCTAGGGCGGGTTAAACAGATTGTAAAAAACAAGCTACGTTTGGTGGAAATTGAGAAGATTTGGGCCGCGGTTGTGTGTGCAGACCGTTTCGTGAACGCCATTGGCGTTAATCTCGTTTTTCTTTTTACGGGATTCCCATGTATGTGACATCATTAAAAACGGTGCTAAAAGAAACGAGAAGAGTCTGTGTTTTACGGCAAACGGCCTTATATTAGAGCTTGGTTGTATTTTATGTCCGGAATTTTCGCCGTATCAAGGTCTCTATTAAACTTTTAAGAATTACAAAGCCTCGGGGGCGTGGAAATTATTGGAATTTCTTTTCTGGAACACCAAATCGCGCTCTTTGCGCTGGAAAGTTTTCGTAAAATCTTTTACATATAATGAAAAATCTCCTTACGCCGATGAAAGTAAATTTTAATCAGTTTCTCTTCCGTTAGTGCCGAGGGAGCGATTTTCATCTTTCGTAACCGTGAGAAATGGAAGCTGTAGTCACAATATTCTTCGCACTTCATCGATCTCTTAAAAAAAGTCCGTTTTGAAAACTTCTTCGTCCAATAGCAATCCGAGAAGTCACAGTCTAGATACCTGAATTGGTTGACTGCATGAGACGCTTGAACTGGTAGGGCAATCGAAGGGTTAAATCCTGTCCCATCCAATTTCAATGCAAAACGATATTCAGAGGAAAAGTAGCAAAAAACCCTCACGATGCCTTATAGTGCCAGCCGTCATAAAAACAACATAAACTATGACAGATTGTCTCTGGAAAAAATTCACATTAGTCGACGACCCCACCAATGAAGATTGAAGAGACAAAATCGAGCGTTTAAATGCGAAACAACTTTGTCTGTTCATCATAAAATCGAAACGGGATTCGAGCGTTTTCTTTGTTTAAACGAACCCATTCGGGAAATCCACTGGAACAACATTGCTGCAACATTGGAAAAGTGGAAAAGCGAAGCCACAGTCGCCTATCCCAAGGTGTACCAAGGAATCTACACACGTCAGATAAATCCGTCCGTTTTCCGAAACTTGCCTTGAGTTTACGATGGAAAAAAAGCGAGAATATTCTATCAGACGCCATCTTTGTCGAACCGAGCAGGTGTGTGTTGTAGTGATACAAAGAAAATGCCGCATGTATCATAGTCAAGCATGCTGTGCTCGCGGGAGACAGTTTTCTTAAAAAATAATCTTAAACATAGCGAGAGCCCAGCTGCGCAAGATTGAAAAAAATGTTGTATCACTCAAGTTATGAACTCGATGCGTTCATGCATAATATACCTGAGCATCGTCAAAGCACTTGCGGCGAGCCAAAGCCTAATTACCACTAACATCAGCACTAATTCGGCACACGAAAAGTAGTTATACCATTGAGTTTATAGGTATAGTCGGAGGGTCGTACAGTAGTCGGAGAATATTAAACTTTCTGATTTGCAAACGAGCCGACATCACGTACCTACGGTAGGTGCCACCCGATTGCGCATGCAGTCGTCCTTTTTTAAAAGCATCTACATTTAAATAAGTACGATTTAAAATTTCAACACATATATTAAAACCGTTGGGGTAAGCAATACCAGTCTAAAATGCGAACAATCTGCGAGAAATAACTAAATTTGGTTTTTTAATACTAGAAACGACGGTGATCTTGCATCCTCCATTTTTGTCAATAAAGTACGTATTTAGCGGCAATTTTTTCGCAAAAACAGTTTATAATTTGCACTACGGTAGTACCTATATCCGCAGTAGTACGGTTATACCTAGGAGCACGGTAGCACAAAGTTCGTTTATAAGTTCTTGCAGCTTTCAGCCACTCACCTGGAAATCTAGTTTTCTGGATGCTCACGCTAATTACGCATTTTGAAATGCATAATCTCCTTTGATCGCAAAGAGGATTAATTGTTCGTCCACACATCTGCGCGCACCAGCAAATTAGGCCCACTCTTGGTGCTAGCGGCATGTTCGTAGCACGTCACGCGCGATGCCATACGAGAATCTCATCAGGCCAAAACGGATATTGCACATGCAGCAAAGACCGCTATGCTGCCTTGCATGTTATTATCTTTGCAAATGAAGCTGCTATATTGATTAGCAGTGATGAGAAATTATTATGGCAAACGTTAGTGAGGGGCATTCACGCGAATTAATTGGGCGGCATGACGGGCAAGGGTAGCGCGTAATTTAACAGGGACAGGGGTTATTGGAACTTGTGATCGCCTTTACTCTGACTGCCACTGGGAGCATAGAGGAATAATGAAACGGGATCTGAGTGGATGTGATGGAAGTCAATAAAGCGTAGTCGTTTTTCGGTACTCGATGCAGAAGTTTAGCTAGCGATGAGCGAAAATCGGCCGTCGTTCTCTGCAAGGAAATTGACGTTTTATTCATGACCCTTGGAGGCAGGTCGAACGTGGGAAGGGTTTGCTACCGTGCTTTCTCTACACCAGAGGAGAAAGTCAAAGAGAGGAAAAATGTTATTAATCCATTTTATGATGGTTTTTACTCCTATAAGGGACGACTAATGATTAAACCGGCAGTAAAAGTAGAGCGGGGGTCGCTTTTCGTAAGGAAAATGCAAGCTGTTTGTTGATCCGCTATAACCGATGGAAAACAATTTTCGCTGTATTTTTCCGCATGGCTGAAAAACGACGAGAGAATGCCAATTTTCCTTTGCGACACATTTGTGACACAAAGAATTATCCGGACGGCTCGACTCAAAGAGGTAAATTACAGAAAATATCTCCACATTTGGCCGTGGCATGTCAAAGTGCATAAAGAACTGAGGACAGTAAAATATTAAAAAAGAGAATATGACCGGTTTTCCGCGCGAGATCGTTCTATGGGACGATCTTCAAAGAATAATGGAAGTAGCACTAAATGAAAAGCATGCTCCTCTTTCGTCCAATTCTTATTTATGATTCAAAAGTAGATCAATATGTGCACGACAACGACAGATGGAAAAAAAGACGAAAGAGTTTCGAATCTTCGAGTGGACATTCTAAAACTGCAATTCGTTGGTAGCATTTTTGCGAGCATATTCATCTTACATTCAACGACTCTTTCAGACGGAAGATACTATCATATTGATGATGAACTTCAAATGCTTACAGCTCTTGAATTCGACCAAAAGAAACTCAAAAGATTGATGATACGAGTGCGATCATTAATGGACAAAAAAACCAGCATTTTTATTTTCCAGCCATGCAGTTGAATGGGTCGGAAAATGCAGGAAAAGTTAGTGCACATCGTGAAAAGCAAACCAGCTGGCTGCTGCAGCGACTATTCTGCACGCTATTGTTTGAAATACAGAGATGCAATCCCCCATACCGTTTCAACTGGTACGACAACAAACACGTTTTCTAGGACACTTGAACGCGCTATCTTATTTCATTCGCGAAATCGTTTTCGAGAAGCCTTTTAAATGTATTGACGAGTCATTCGCAGATAAATAAAACTTGCTATCAAATCAAATAGACAGCGCAGTTGAGTCGCGCTACGAGAGGCCGACCGGCACAATTTCCTACGACTTTCAACCAGTTATCTCCCGCGAGCGAACGAGCCAAACTAATGGAATGAATGCGGAAGTTGACCGGAAGCCAACTGTCACACAGCACTATAAAAGAACTGTGATAAGAGGCGGCCGCCCACTCTCGGTCTTTTACTCATGGGACGTTGGGGGTAAGATCACAAGACTGGCCCTCCGGAAGTAACACTGGTCAAGACAAAGACATAGCGTTGTGTGAAGAAACAGATGAAAGATGGAGAGAATAACAAGATATTACGAAGAACATCGCTCAAGTCTGCCCTTTCGCATGGGCTATGTGGGGATAGTATTCGCTATGGGATTCGCAGTGGAGCGGTAAGAATTTATCTACTTGTGAAACGGGATACATACACATCAGTCGGGTGCTGCAAACGTATAACACCCAATACAACGATGTTATTTTGCATATTTTTTATAGCTGGCACTTCGAATGTCTCTATTGATGAATTTCCGTCCGAGTGCAAGACAATGATTTATCAAGGGCTTAAGGGATCGTGTCGAAGAAAGTCCACAGAGATCTATGAAATCTTATTGATTGTCATGGATAGGATATCACAAATTGTGACGGTGCAGAGCATCTTTACAAGAAATTATAGAAGCAAACAATGTTACAATAAACAGTGTAAAACATTTGCCTCTGCCCCCTTGCGGGGATCCCTTATTCTTCCCTGCAAAGCTGGAATATGTGTACCCGGATAGCTCAGTTGGTAAAGGTGACTGGCAATTGGTAGGTCCCGGGTCCTATCACGGTTCAGTCGCAAATTTTTCCAGTCTAGCTCCATTTCCATACATTTTAAAGCCACATAAATACATAAAGTACGTATTCACTTGTATAATTGAAAGTATCAAGCATTTTAAGAACTCGGCACCTCCACCACAAGCATCGGCTCACGGCTTTTCATTATTCACTACACTCTTTGACATTGGCAGTCGACACTTGGCGCCATGCAGTTTGCAGATACGCAATTCCTAACAAAAGAAACCCGCGCAGGCTTCTCTTACATCGACCACGTGTCACTTTTGCAAACAACAGGCGAGTTGTATCACACCGAGCAGGAGCAGGACCAGGATATAGATTCGCGTGGTAACGCGCTGAAGTGTATTTAAAACAAACATCCAGTGCGCTCTCCTCGCGTCGCGACGCAAGCATTGTTGTTGCAAGCAGAATTATTTACGGGGAATAACAAACGTGTTTGTGTACGGTAGACAGAATGGAACTGCGGCTGATACGGCGAATGTAGCCACAGAAATCACTCAGTTGGATGAGAGGAGAGGGAAGTGAGCCCACAGCCGCTGCCACCAAAGTAGTATTAGAATAAAACTGGCACGAAGAGGTTTTTGATAAATTTACAACTATGTCCGTCGGATAGTTCTGATTTACATGCGTGTGTGTTTTTTTCGGCATGTTTATGTTGTCGTTGGTAGTTTTTTGAATGGCTGTAATGTTATACCATTCAGTTTATAGGTATAGTCAGAGGCCCAGCACTACTATTTACCTGAATTCGTGAAAAATTTCCACCAAATGTCTAATTTACTAACGAAAATTGAGGATGCCTACAGGTGAAGTCACCGTCGTTTCGTTATTTCTTGCATTTGAGACAGGTTCACGCTCAATTAATCTTTCCTTAGAAACCTCAAAGATTGATAAACCTGTATCGATATTTTGCGTCGCAATTATTTAATTGAAACGGTTGTTTAAGACGACGGCCGCAAGCGCCATCGGGTGACACCTACCGTTTTCACGTGTTGTCGGCTTGTTTGCTCAGTTGAAAGTTTGATATTAACGCTGACCCTCTGACTAAACCTATATAAACTCAAATCACACTTGCAAAATATAAGCTGTCATCTAACGTAGCTGAAAATAATTTTTCTGACGAAGTTCGTACATGGTAGAACTTTCAACAGATTATAACAACGTGCATGATCGATACATAAGGCGAAAATTAATCTTTAAATCCGGCTTGAGGAGCATTTTTTTCTGCGCAAATAAAAAGTTCCCCACTATCATAAAGCCGCCGTACGAGTTGAACATTTGAGAATAATTTTGCATAATTCAGAGCTCGACGAAGAGCAGAATTTAATGACTTGCTACTTAAGATTGTGGGAAGCTCGCCGGACGGGATAATATGAGACCAAGGGTTAAAAAAAAGTTATAATAATGCACCTCTAAAAGAGATTGCAACACGCAGGAAAGTGATCGATACTGGCTGTTAGGCGTGGACAATAATTCCTTTTGACATAAACGTGGCGTAAAACAAATGGGAAGTGGAAGTTCAAGTGGCATTTACAACAACACTCGCAGCCATACAAGCAAGTTGATGCAATAATCGCAAATACCAAAACAAAGAGCCAGTTTCGTTCCCTCCAACACGCGATTTAGAAATCTAATTTGTACGCTAACAATTAACAATCAATTGGGTTTAAACACATGTGGTACGCTTTCTGGAATACGTTCAGCAAACGTGGCTATGACTCTGACATAAAAAGGAAAATAAACGGCGACTCGTCTGCTATCAAAGCCTTCGTTAACTGACTGAAAGGGTTCCTCCCATAGAACAGGGTCATTACTACAATAGAGCAATCAATACTGTCTTCCGTTTCACCCATTTACAATTTGTTCGAAATTTAGCCCGTGCTCGTTCAGTTTTTTTAAACCTTTCCTTTCCAACAGTCGATAGCAAAAACATACAAAACCCTGTGAGACAAAAATGCGAAAATCGATATTTCAATAAATCGGCATTCACAGTCTAAAACCACAGGCAACCAACCCTTTTTCCCCTCCACCCACACCCATGGCTCCATCACTACTTCCCCAAAGCAAACCGTATACCGACAAACATTCGAATGTCGATGGTTTGTCAATGGTTTTTGTTTCCATTTCGTAGGCATGGCTGCCATTACTAGAAACCCTAGTCGAAGGGGAACAATATAAACATGGCTCTCAGAAGCACTCGGCGAATATTAAATCTGAATGCGCGGGGTTTATCATTTCGATGATTGCAAAGATGTCAGGGAGTCGTGATTTCTCTTTTCTCTACGCAATCAGTTCGTCTGTGTCCCCAAGGAATGAGGACCTCATTCATAATCCCGACGTCCCATTACGTGATGAACCCGGTAGAAAGAGTGTCCCGTAAGTATGTGCGACAGTATGTGCCTGAAAAGAGGACTAATTGGACACATTTGATTGCTAATGTCTGCAAGTTCGCTTAATCAACGAGGAAGAAAAATAGCAATGAGTATACTCGGCTCCTCCACCGTAAAGCATGATATGAACATAAATTATATGAAAATAAATGATATGGAGTATCTGCCAACAACCTTAAAATGACCTCTTTAAGCAATCAAATATATTTTTTTTTATTGTCTCCATTAATATCTAAAAATAATAAATAACATTTGACAATGAGGAAACACGTGCCAGTAAAATTTGCATGACTACGATTTATCAGCGAACGGTAATTTACTGTCACAAACAAAGCTTTATCATTTTAGTTTGCGTTACTCGATGGTTTTAAAACTAATGCCCCAATCACAACAATAATTTGTTTGGAGTTTGCTTTAGTTTCATAGTATGGATCGACCAGCTGACAAAAAAGACCACAAACGAAAATTCCGAGCGGTCCCTTCATTTATTTTGCAATGCACCTTTTTTTTTTTTATTCAGTAACAAAAATCGTTATATTTCAGAAAAAATTGTGTTCACGTGCCAATAGAATTTAATTATTGTTATGTCGCCCCAAGAATTCTGTATTGATACTTTTGTTACAGGAAAAAAAATGCATAGAGAGAACAGAAAGCAAGCAACCTGATTAAAAAAAAACCATCTTGCCGCATCATAACACTACTGGAAAAAGCAATTGATTATAAATGATATCAAATGAAAATATAGCATTGGTTATATTCTTGTTACAAAACAAGACTAGTTCGAAAATCATTCCTCCAGTGTCGTTTCACGCGTAATTTTCTCAAAAAAGCAAGTTTTTCTCTATGTCTGAAAATATTGTTCGAGAATTTGTCGACGTCTTATCGCGAAGTTGCGAAACAAGACGAGTAGCCTCAGGTCCACAAACTCTTCCAGAAAAAAAAAGACAAGAAGAGAGAAATAAGAACAATGTGACTTAGCCGATAACAAATACCAATATGTGGTTCTGTTCATCCAAGATCTTGTCAAAATCTTTCTAGGATAAGCTGAAGGGAACGAAATCCAATATCACCAAGGTGGCGGAAAGGGAAGCCCCTTGCGACCGAAAAACTTGGACATTGCATTATCACTAATCTCGAGGAAAAAGCAAGTCCAGGAAAAATAAAAGGTACCTGTGGAAACTCAAGTTATGAACAGCTTTCGCCCACTAACACACTCTCATGTTTTGATCAGAGACTTCGATAAATCAAGATATAAAACAAGATTAGTGGTATTTTCTTGGATGACATTTGTCGTTCAGTCAGTGTATTTTGATTGATGTTTGGAAATATCGCATGCGTAGAAGTCATTTTGAAGTTAAATTCTTGTATCACATAACGTTAGGACAACCTCGAAAAATTGGCGTTTTTTCCACACACATAATAGGTTAGTTAGTAAAAAACGCCAATGTGTTCGGGATTTATTTCAGAAAATACATAATACATTAGTTTTTAAGTTATTGACCCTGATTATTTTATTTAGATGCATTTAGGATGCTTAAACTAGGTAATTGTTATAATTGTATGTGGTTCTTTTGTTATTGAAAAATTGTCAGGACTGCTGTAGCCCTTGAATAAGTAACTAGTATATGTTACGAAACGTCGGGAAATTTTAGTTGTCCTTTACTTAGCATTCAAAACCCATTTCAAATAATTTTTCTTAAAACTAGTGCTAAGGATAAATCAAGTAGACATGAGTCTAAAAACCATCATTAAATTCTTCGTTTTCTGAATCACCTGACGCTGCCCGTATATATAATACTGTTGACAAAACTGGTCTGAAATATTAACCACGTGAGGGCACCTGAGTTAATTAACAAATTTAGTAAACATTCACCTCCAAAACGCGTGCAAGAGGCAGCTTAAATTTAACAAAACTTTCGCGTACACGTTTAGTGTGTTAATTATCAATCCATGCTCTGTGAAATCACAGTTCAATGCGTTTCTAAAGCATAAGTGCGTGGATGGGTAATACCTATTAGATTTTGGCCCCACAACAGAAATACGTTGAATTGAGTTGGGCTGAGAGTGCTTCACTAAATGACAGCACTCTCTGCGAGACAAAACGCACTACGTTCGCTGAGATTTCACGCATAAGACGATCTTGATGGATAGACCATCATAGATAATCATTCGTCCAACCAACTGATCCGTATACGATGAACCTAAACGAGAATCCTACGATACATTTTGTGTTATAGGTTATTGTATTTAACATTGTTTTGTTAGAAGTAAATGCTATGCGCTTCGTTATCTTCAGCGTAAGTAATGAAACTCATTTCCATTAATAAATAATTCAAATGCAGATGCATAAGACACATTATACCTACAAACTGTTTAAGATTTACATTTCAAATGTGCTGCTCTTGTGGACTAAAACTGCATTTCCTTATTTGGAATTAAAAAAAGAGAGAACGATCATGCTTAGAATTTTAATCAGAAAAAGGAAATATGGCAGAAATCTATGTATTTTTTAAATTGGAGCTTTTAATAGTTTAGCCAAACCAATTTAATTTGGTTCAACGCCGTTGCACGTTAATATCATTGAGTTTATAGGTACAGTCAGAGAGTCAGCGTTAATGTTAAAATTTCTGCTGAGCAAACGAGCCGGAGACACGTGGTAACGGTAGGTGTCACCGGACGGTGCTTGCGGTCGTCCTTTTTAACAAACCTCTAATATTTAATAACTGCGATTTTAAATATTAAATCATGTACATCCATCTTAAAGTTAAGCATAAATAAAGATTAAATAAGCTTATCCAGTCTAAAATGCGAGTAATATGCGAGAGACAGCAAAATTAAATTTCTGAAAACTCGAAACGACGGTAACTCCACTTAGTAGCATCCTCAATTCTTTACGGTCATTGGGCGGCCATTTTTCGCGAAGACAGTTAAACATTAGATCTATAGTAGTACGAGAGTACACAACTTGCAGTTATGTCATCGCGAATATTCAACAAGTGAACCCTTAAAAATAAGATGAGATACGATCGCAGTCAAGTTATTGGAATCGTGAAGAAATTCGATACGCGTTCGAAAAGCGTACGGCACGAACCTCGAATCAATAAGAAAATGACAAATATGAGTCCAGTCTTTACCTCGCATATTCAGCAACGAATATTTCTCTCGACGTTTTTCAAGGATACAGTCGTAGCGATCCAGATTTTGTGCCGATCGCCAGTAAATGCTGGATGGGATCAAAAGCGCACGCTGTCGGCTGGAACGGGAATCCATGTCGGAATGTCTGGAACAATAAGAAACAATGCCAATTAAGTATCCAACCTTTAAGAAACACAAGACTATCGTATAGCGCGACATCTGGTGGAGACTTTGAGACAAAATGGCCAATCCTTCTTCTTTGACTTGATGAATAGGCGTTGTTCGAATTACAAAAGGAGACTTCCAGGCGGGCTTAATTACTGCTTTAATTATTGCTATGTTGTAGGCTTTCTATGTAAAGGGAATTTATTCATGCAAGATTGAATAAGCTATGGAGACGATGACGACGAAGACGGTACGACTTGTTTGTTCGTGTACAGAGTCTGTCGACGAGGCTCCTTAATATATCACGCACAATAACTTACAAATATATTTAATTACAACGTAACTTCGGTTCTTTACGTTATTTTACAACTTCCAGCTCGTGCGCCAATGTTCAGTTGAATGAAAATTAAATTTCCCGGAAAATCGCTTGAACCTGCAAAGGTTGCTAAGCAGAGGCGAAAAGTCGCTTCTGGCTTACATGAAAAATGAAACGCGACACAAATGTAAGTTTCAGACCATACAAGTCATATGCAAGAACGTTGCTCTGCGGGTTGCATTCACCGTCACGACGTTTCAATATTTTGTTTGGACCGTTGCAGCACTCGGCGATTGGGTTTTAAATTTCAGGATTTAATGTTATACAACCCATGCCCCAGTTGTTTTCACGAGCCATTTACTGACATTTTAATTTTAAATATGAAACCCGGCCGTGCTCGGAATGGTCATAAATAAATCTATAAATCATTATCGGCATAATGCCGCACATTACTTTTAGTTGATGACTCCGCTGGTTGGCAATCAGAACTATCAGAGAATATTCAAATACCTCTATAGCAGGGCATGCATATTTGAACGCGAAACTTGCACGGATGGCTTTGTTTTCGGAGGATTGTTTTTAAAAATGAATCTGGTCTAATTTAACGAGACGCGAGTGACATGGGTGAAAAGCTGCGTGCGTTCAGCGTAAAAAGAGATGGTAAACCAGATGAGAACCAACAGAAGGCAAGTTGTCGAGCTGTGTTTATTGCATATTCATCGGAAACGGGTTTGTTTTCGCGATTATTTTAAGTTAAAACAAATCTTTACCGATGCAATTTTTGCTTTTTGGTAAGGAAAAGTGGATACAAAATAATCTTGAAACTTGTGATTTAACGGTTCAAGTTCGGACAGCACAGAACAGTTTAAAAACGTTTGGTGCATCTTTGCGTTCATACACATCGATTGGGTTTACCAGTAAAACATGCGATGAATAAAGTAACGGGCGGCTTGCGCGAACACAAATCACCAACGATTTAATCAGAACCACAAGAATACTTCCAATACCAACAAAAATATCGTCAATACTCTACGTATTCGTATACCAATATGACTCTAATCAAAGAATGCATCTACGATACCAGACGAAAGAGGAAAACATCTCAACACAACAACAAAATCCAGCCATTCATTTTCGCTCGGCAGACATTTCATCTCGAACAAACATCGACGCGCCAAGTAGCTGGTCACCAGCGCCGACGTAGCGTCGCGACGCTGTGACAATGACGCATCGACGTCGTCTCTGCGAGTTTGCCTGGTGTAGGCGACGCCCGAGCCGGCTGGCCAACGTCCGATACTGCCAATCTAGCAATTGCCATGAACATAGCGGAGATTTGATAACGAGATTGTGTTTGAGCGGGTGGACGTTCGAACGCGTGGTGGTTGTGATTGTGGAATGGAGAAAGTATGTGTGTGGGATGGAGTGTGATGTTGAGGGTACCATGTTGACAGCATTACAGCTTTTTTTTTATAAAAGAGTATGTAAATTGGTAGTTTAGAACGGGAACCCAGCCGGGTCAGAAAGGAATTTTTGTTATAGAATTGCATCATGACTAGTGAATGGATTACATACAGGAGTTGTCTTAATTTACAAATGAAAATATAAAATCAGTGTACCTCAGGAAAAAATTGGGGAGATAGGTACCTAAATTTCACTTTATCTTACTTGCCTACTTCCGAAAAAAAAAGAGACTGTAAAGCAGTTATGGGTCGGTAATTTTCAAGAAGGCTATTTAACATTAGCGTTGACACAACTAAACATGGCGACTGGCCTCTCCACCACAATCATGGCTTTCTAGCATAGAGTCGGTCGAAACCGTTTGACAAGCTTTGCTTTCCGCCGCCATCCTAATTCAATTATTGGCGACATGTGGAACGGTTTTTTTTTTTAGCTATGTGTTAATGTGAATGTGTGTATGTGTGCGCGTGGTGGCGACTGATTAAATAACACGGTGTCATCCACGCTGTTTACATAAATCGAAGTCACACAGATGGTCATGTAATATTGTTACATTTTCACTTCTATCACAACGATTCGTAAAAAATTTAGTGTTTTGTTAAAAAGGACCGGGGAGGGGCGAGGAGCACGACAAAAAAGAACAGAAATTCCTCGGATTTTCCTCATAAAGATGATTAAAAACGAAGTAATAACCGAAATTGAAAATTCCACATGTGACATCGTTCAGAAGTATTACAATTAAATCGCATATTTGAGATTATTTTGTGTGCTACGAAGTTTTCAGTTATAAAACATAATGAAATTATCCTCAATTGCTCATGGCTGCTAGCTTGATATCAATTGCGTATGTCGCGTTAGCATGCGGTAATAATCTGGAAGTAATGAGCCCGCTCTTTTGGGACGTGGGGAGGCTCAATTTTGAGGTTATTGGTGTCATGAAACGAGAATCATAGCATCGGATGCACCGTTGCATCGTGGGTAACCAACAAACTGGAAGGAAGTAACACTGAAAATTAATCTCCGGAGACCCTGGATCGTGAATAATCACCAAATGAAGTTTATACGATCGATAACGTTTGATTGTTTCCCGTTAGCCGCTTGTAAATTTGATGTGCGGTAATTTAAGAATACTAAACGACCGTTTTGGGGGGCTTTAAATCCCTAACAATAAGACTCAAAACTAATTGCACGCTCTTTAGTGAATTATGCCTTGATGTTGGCGTTCAAAAACCATTAGTTGGGTAATTAAATTTACTGTTTTAGAGCTACAGAGAATGCCTATTACTTGATTAATCTATACCTCGTTTAAAAACAATTAATTCGCAGTTATCGCCAATACGGGTTCAAATCACTCGACATCTTTTAACGAATTTTCTGCAAGACAGAACTTCTCGGGTAAAGTGTTAAAAAAAATGCCTTTGCTCGTTTCCTTTCGCGTTATTTTACGACAGCCTTTGCACGTGCCCCGACGACGAAGTAATAATTTTTACGACAATGATACAAATTTAGAGCCAAGATAAAAAGGTGTACCCAATATGGATTACAGCCGCCGGACGCCATTTTGGGAAATTCGTTTTTTTTTTCTTTAATCTTATGTCTAAAAAGAAAAATTGCGGGTGCGGAAGGTAAGAAAGACCCATGTTATTGTAAGACCAAGTAAATCTTTACAATCTGAAAGGTGTCCTGCGGACTCCTATTTTCCGATTTTCTTGCTTTAAAGGGGACATTTCCATCGTGCCAATAAACCAGTTGGTTTTATGTCTTATTCCAAGCGAGCTTATCGATGAATGCTGCGTAGTGTGTGCCTTGGAAGGTTAATGGAATGCGCCCCTGAAGCCGTGGAACCGTCTGCAGGAGGGTTGGGGCCAAGGATGGTCGCGGATCGATAACACAGGGCCAGCTTCTCTCACCTGGCTTAACAACAATTCGAAGTGAGAAGAATAATTTATTTGAAAAAAAAAACAGACAGCTGCTTTCTCCGTTATTAAAAGGTTTTCTAGTGATATTAGAACGCGGTAGAAGAGAAGATTGAAGAAATAGATGGGCACTGACGTAATTTAAATTAGTAATTGTATGGAAGGTTCTAAGTAATATTCAGGATTCATCAAGCGAAAAAATCTGCTATATAGGTAACATCTAAAGCAGATTGCACGGGAGAGAAGTTTTTTTTTAATAAAAATTCGATTGCCTTCCGAGCTTAAGTAAAATAAAAGTCAAATACAGAAAATATTCAAGAAAAATAAAAGTTAAAGTTAATTGGAATTAATGGACGCTTTGATTTTTAATTTTCTGTCAACTGGCGTCCATTTTATGTTTATCAGATAGAAATTCTAAAAAAAAGTTAGAAAATAAATCACATCCTCTAATGAGAGCGACTTTGCAACGTGACTTTAATTTAAATCAACCACTGAAAGTGCATCGCCGTTGCTATGTGAGAGAGAAAAAAGTGCATGTACGCAAACTGAAGCGGTCTAAAATTGCTCGTTAGTAAAAAAAAGCGGATTTGGCAATTTTAAATTGGAAATCCATTCACTAAAGGGCGAGTGTAAAAACCGTGAAAATCGTCATGGCCATATAACCACGCCGGGAAACTCGCTAGAATTTTACTCTCGAAAGCAATTTGAATTGCTGACTAATCTAGAATAAATCAGCTCGGAAAGCTGACTGTCCTTCCCAAGATCACGCTCGAGTTTAACACGCATTGCCAGCAGCAAAGAAATAACGGGGTTAAATATTACAACTTAGCACGATCAAACATGTTATAAGTATGCTTTTAAAAGATTTCTAGTAAAAGCATGAAGCCGATGGACTTTTATTCGTATTGATCTACTGATTGTTTAAGATAAAATAGCCAAAAAAGTGTCCACAAATTTTTAACATATATATATTTTTTTTTTGGTTTGCATAAGACTAAACCCGGCATTTCTACCAATAAGTTACGGGTTCGCCTATGGATAAATTGGTATTGAGGACAGGGGTAAAATTAGACAGATTTTCACGAGAGATTTCTCGTGAAGAGGCATTCAATGGACCTTCGGACGTCAAAGAAAATGTTGACAGCCGTTGGTACTGAAACGAAAAACCCTCAATATTACATGATGTCTGGAGAAAATTACTCCTTAGCAGTGAACTTCACAGTTTTCTCTGAGCGGCTTCCCGTCGGAGCTTTTCTAATACTTTAAGCTTTTGGTTTTATAACGCTAACGTTAACCGAGTCAACCGATTGACTGTCTCTATATATATGTTACTCAGAGGAAAATTAATTTTCAACTTTATGACGTTATTAAATTGACCCTGAGTATGGTCATATTGAGAAACGATGATCATTTCCAGATCCCACATTTTCGCTAAAATAAATTTTTTAGAATTTGGATCTCTTCAGAATGGAAAAATTGAGATGTGCAATTGAAGAAGTGTAGAGAAAGTATAGACAAATGCTTTTCAAATTGCAGCATAAAAATCTTACAAAGATACTAATAAAAATAAGATACTAAAAAACATCAATCTCCGAGTCAAGCTCCCACCGTCTTCCAAAGTTGCCTTCGAAACGGCGTCTTTAATTTTCACACTGTCATCGGTGGAGTAGTTGCAAGCAACTATAACTTCCTTGGGGAACATACTTTTATTAGTGGATAAACTCCAAGCTTGTAGCTGTGTCTCCTGATTGGTGACTCTTGGCTCAGCCTCTCAGGGGACCAATAAAAAGGCGAGGCTAGACACCATCGCGATTCAAATGTCATTCGCAAAGTGGGAGAATTGAACTCGGCAGACAATGGAGATGAGGATATAGACGGGAATTCGTTATACAGAAATAAATAAATATGTTTCTCGGAGTTCCCTGAAATTGAGGGAATTTTTAATTCAACTTTCACAAATGTTTGGACCTATATTAGATTGCCTGGATTTAGATAAAAGGTGGAAATATTGCGAAAACCAGAAACATCAGTTGAAAAATGTCACGACGAACGGTCGAATCCAGGCCGACTAATATTAAATTAAGGTAACGGAAAGAAAATCTGAACGCGTGACCTTGAAAAGCGGTTTGTCAGCGAAGCAGAGCGATTTCCATAACTGACCATTTAAAAAAGCCATATTAATTATGAATCAGTTGTAATTTGTCATGAATTATGTAAACCAACGCATGTATTGTACAATGTTGCCAGTTTCCCAGAACTGGAGATGTTTACTCCAGGTTTTCTTATCTTTTAGCCCACAGTCCTCGACGATAACTTACAAATTTTGAGGTTAATATTTGAAATAACCTTAAAAATGAACACATTTTATCTTAAGTACTTTTCGGATAATATTTGTTTTAACATTCTGACTTCGTTCAGAAATCCACCTACATAGGCGGATATTTAATGTAATGACACCTATGCCGAAGCACCCTCCGGCGAGCTGTAAGCACAAGCAGCAGTAATAATTTTTCATTACATTACACGTACTATAGTGAAATTGGTCTACGGTTAAACTGCTTGCATGGGATCTTGAGTCCACGTATCACCTGTGATGAATGGGAAGACTGCAACAATGCAGATATCCTTATCGCATGGCCTTATCATTGGAAGCCGGCCAAATACGAGCACGATCCCCCCCTCTCTCACACGGATCAATAATATAGTTGGTTCTAATGAGACTCTGAAAACTAGTCTGCTGTCATTATATACGGCTGAATTTGATTCGGTGACAGATTCGCTAACCTGGCAACGAACACGTTTCATCATCGAACCCAAGAATTTGCTTATTTTTGCGAGTAAAAATATTTTGCAACGAAATGTAAACATGATATGACCGCGGTTAGTATGAACAGTTGGATATATTATGTGAAATAAATAAGAAGTGGCAATGAACTACAAAGAAACATTCTATAAAACAAGTACGGTGGATGAATGTCATTTGGGTGATAAATATCATGAAGGCATTCGTCAACAAGAATAAATAATGTAACAGTCTGTGGAGTAATGTATCGCTTTTCTTCATTTTCATTCTTCCTAATTTGTTTTCAGTGTTCAGTAAAGTCAAATACTTAACTCTTGTAGCCTATATGAAACAATTGTCAACTACGACTATCTTCTTCCTCGCTATCTTCAGTCTCATCGCCCCAACTTGAGTACGAACTATCGTCCGATGACGAGCAACTATCATCTGAACATTCTTGAGAGCACGAATGACATTCCTCAGAACTCTCTGTAGAAGAAAATGAAGACTGTCCACTATCACACTCCCCCGAACAAGATTTGGTGCAAGAACTTTCATCACTACAAGACGAGTGACGACGCAAGTGAAGAACTCTACCAGAACATTCACTTTCGCTGTCACTTTCTTCCGAAGATGAAGAACACGAGGGCTTCGACTTTGGCTTGCATTTGCTTCGCGAACGTTCTTCAGACGAAGACTCTTCAGACGTTCCTCTCGATTTGAACCACATTTTCTTAATTAACTGCCCTCTACCGGTATCAGTCTCAAAAAGTAGTGGCATAGATGGTCTTAGTGCTGGCCACAAACTCATCAGCGACTCTACAGTAGTTTTATGCAATTTCTTATCTTTACGGAACTGTAGCATGGCCGGAATTTCAAAAGGAGTAGTAGTTTCTTCTGAAGAACTACTTGGTTGTATCGGTGGAGTGAACGCTCTCAGAAATTTTGGATTGCTCATCGATGGTGTTCCCCCACTGACCGTCGTTGTTTCAGTGCTAGAATCACTCTCGTCCAGACAAGGCCCGCCGGTGCATCTATCGTGCGGAATCAAATCTCGTAGCATGTGTCCATGAGGCAAGGTAGTTGTTGAGGTATGTAGCACACCAGGACTACTTAAAGATGGTAGCGTCGATTCGGCAGGCAACACCGTTGGTGGTATGAATAAAATTTCGTTATCCTCGGGCGAGTCTGTTATATAAGTGATACGGTTGAAATCAAATGTGTGAGGCTTGTCGACGTTTCCACCTGGATACTTGGTGGAGGTGGAAGTCGAGCCTTCTGTGGTTGGGAGGGAATTATGAAGTGACCGTGGTGCCATGGAACAGTCGATGCAAGGTGTGGTTGGGAAATCACTCGAATTTGTTGTGGTGCATTTCAAACAGAAAGTAGTTTCAGGCCCATTAGTGCAACCTGGGCAGAGAGTGGTTGAAGATTCAGTCCCATTAGTGCAACTTGGACAGACAGTTGTAGGTGACGTGCTAGACGGCATAGGAAATGAAGGAGGTGGTGGGCTGCCTGCAACATTTGATGGTGGTCCCCCCGAGCGTATTGGTTCGAAACTCGGTGGTAACGTTCCACAAGGACAGTGGCAGACACCGTTTTCTTGAAAAGGAATAGTTGTTGGCACGGAATTTTCTGTCGGTGGAACCCCTGTTGATGTTTCATAAATAGTGGTTGTGGGCACCGCAGTTTCTGACGGTGGAACCTCTGGTGGTTCGATGCCATGTGTACACTCACACTCGCATTTAGTTACCGAATGTGGTGTAACGGTTCCACAAGGGCAGTGGCAGTCGTTACGTGGGTCGACATCCAAAGAAGTGGCAGTGACTATCCGGCTTTCTGTTGGT
The DNA here is from genome assembly GCA_947568835.1 of Protonemura montana. NCBI lineage: Eukaryota > Metazoa > Arthropoda > Insecta > Plecoptera > Nemouridae > Protonemura > Protonemura montana. The sequence goes on from OX387603.1 coordinate 11,404,447, forward strand.
GGTAGGGCGGGTGGTATTGTGCCACACGGACATTCGAACCAGTTGTCAGGCGGAGGTGATGACAGATCGATTGGATCAAAGATGAAGGCAAGATTTTTTATAATATTGTTGCCGTGATGGTCGCTTCTGCAATGGTTTTCTAGCGCGAACTTTAACTGTAATGAAGCAACTGCTTTAAGTGCGACCATTGCTTGCTCAATGCGATCACTGACGAGCATGTAATCTAACGATGCGAATTCGTTTTCAAATTCTTCGGGCGCTAGAGTTTTATTATTGAGAATGATTTGAGTCAAGTTGGCCGACGTTATTATCTTCATTGCTTCAGACACTTGGTAATTCAACTCCTCGTTTGTACTGCAGTTAGAAATCGTTTCATTCACATCTTTCGTAAATGTCTCGTCGAAAACTTTCCATAGCAAGTCTTGAAACGAGTACTTAATAATATAATCGCCCACAGTTTTAACCTCCCGTTTAGCAACTTTTGAATCTGACTTCGCATCTGCCACGTGCTTCACAGCATCTTGCAGAATTGTTCGCACTTGGTTATCTATTTTCGTAGCTTTCCCTTCCGCTATGTCCGCCAAAATTAATTGGCCACCCAGCTGTCGAGTGGCGCTCAAAGCTCTACGTAGCTCCCCTTCGATGCTACGGCCGTTTACACTTAGTCGTATCGGTCCTCCAATGCGTGACTGCAATGGTACGTCCACTTGCCGGGGCTCGGAAACGGCGTCGTACGAGACTACATTATTACGTTGACCCAGCGCTGGATAGTATGGCAAGACGTTCTGTAGATGGTAGCAGCCTTTTTTTACGGAATTAGCACGAGCGATATCCTCACTCATCTAAATAAAAACATGAATATAGTAAAAATAAAATCACGATAAAAAAAAAACTTAAATGCAGTTATATCGAGAATTAAACCCAGTTAGTACAGGTACTTACGGGCTTGCAACACACTAGCGCCATTAACCGAAAAGAGGTAAAAAAGCAAAAAACAGAAAAATACCGCATTGTCGATAATATTTGGCCCGCAACCAATTTAGAAACACATTTGACACGTGCTATCGGCACGATCACATCAAGAATACTGACTCGGATAATTTGCATAGTAAGTAATACATGCTTTCCGTTCGTTCACAAATATGCCACCTTGATTGGGTGTTTGTAAATAAATAAACGGTTCTGGTGAACACATTTACGTGCTATCATCAGCAGCAAACGCGAGGCGTTGTCCGGAGCTCGCGTGCATAGCGTTGTCACGTTTGTAATGGGATCGAGAAACGCGGTTCTAATTTGAGATTTTGTGGAGGTGTTATTGAACTCAGTGACAGTTGCGTCAAAACATCCCGATCGACTGGCATCTATGCAAGCGCCGATAAGGTGCTTGGTGCCGATTTTTAGCGCCAATTTGTTACTAGTGAATTTCTGCTAAGCGGTTATCCTAAGTTCTGCAAGTAATTCTTGATCACGGCCTTTGTAATGGTCTTAAGTAATGTGCATATGAATATCCTCGTCCTCGTGCCTCAAAAAAGTGTATTTTCACCCTAAAATATCCGTCTCAGATAAGAAGTCTATATCACAGCGATTATGAGAATATATTTTCCTTCGCCGGTGACGGCTTGGAAGAATTGCACTTTAGCTCGATATTTTACTAGTGTCGCTCCGCTCGAGTAGGGTGCTTGCAAGTAATTCCGAGCTGCAACGAGCTGAAGTGTCGTTGAAGACTAACGATTTCATCAACTTGCACGGGAAGGTACTGAAGTGCAAGAACCAACCCCTTTTGACCAAGCATTTCGCAAAGAGATGCTATGTTGTTGGTGCCGGATAAGTCGATGACAAGGAAGCAAGCGGTTTACACTCAAAATGTATCGCTTGTGTCAGCCTTGATCGATCTAGAGGTGTTTAGTTTGTAAAAAAAAAAACTGCAATTGTTTCGTAGATGTTCGTAGCCATGGTGATTAAGCAACACAAATGTAACGATTTGTAAATAAATTTATGACATTGACATTGTCGTGGATGTTATATTTATTTGCGATGACATGGAAAAATATTCAATTTTTTTATGTGTGATTTCAACAAGTTTTAAGTTTTTTTAAGACGATCGTCGTCTTTAATTTTCGGCATCAATCAGCGTCTCTCAAACGCAAGACAAATTTTACGGAAGGGAGAAAAAACGAAAGAGAAAAAGTTTGACAAGGACTTCGAAATAGTTCGGTATACCGATTCGTATAAATTATTTAGCAGTCCCGTAAGTGTACGGATAAGGACCGCGCAATCCTGGGAACTTGGGGAACCGACGGCATCTGCAGCAAGACGTTCTCAAAATGTTCCATGCGATCGAACGAGAAGACGGCGAAAAAATAACAGCAACATCGTTTGAAAGTTTGCTGGACCCGAAAGAAAAGTCTAATGGTTAGCAAGAAAATGTTTAAAAATCCAATTACGGAGTAGACTATGGGAAAGAAAATGTTTACTTGTAACACAAGAGGTTATACGCGAAAGGAGAACAATTTTCGTCTAAAACCTAACGGGGAAAACAGTCGTTTAAAATTTTTAAAAACATCTTGATAGTTTGGTCAGCGCTTGTTATTATGGTTCCTCTTCGTTGCTTTCTTTTGGTTCTTATTTTAAACTTGCGGTTCAAGATGTAGATCAAAGCAAACCAGCAGTAGCTCATTTTAAGAAATATTTGTTTCATTAGTGTGTTCTTCACGTGGATCGTATGATTAATTGTAAGTAATCACATTCCAGACTCGTACACGGTGGATTTAATTTATTTTTACTCTTATTGGAGTAGCAAAATTTAGTCCAAGGTGCAGCAAATCAAACAAAAAGAAAATAAATTTAAACTGCGTATAATTTGTAGCATTTTTTCTCTGTCTCCACCTCGTTCTTTCTGTTCAAATACTGCCCCGAAGAGCATAAATCGTAAACAGAATTTAATTACGGCATCGATAGAATTTAAGTGATTAAGGTGAGGTCGATTTTTTTTTTTTTTAATTCAGCATCCCTACAAATAAATAGCGCACAGCTGCAGTCTATTAGTTGGGAGAACCCCCGCGCGCGGATTCGCCGAGGTTCCAGGCCTGCTCTAATGAAGAACGCGGTTCAAAGCATTCACTGATGCACGAAATTCCTTTAATTTAACTTTCGCGGAAGTTTGTTCTCATCCATTTCTACTTCTTCGTATACTTTTATAGCTTCTGTGAAATTAACAACAAATTACTTAGTTCTAAATTTGCAATTTCTTTTCAGTAAATATATATAAATACACTCCAATTTACTCAACGAAAACAAAGCAATATTTTAGTAAGGTCTCTTCAAGTTTTCAAAGTTGGTAATCTAGGTTAGTTAGATATAAAGAAAATGTTACAAAGCTGATGTTATTTGGATTGCAGACAATCGAGAATTTTCGCCGAGATAATCAGATCTTGCAAATTACACAAAAAATTACGAACTCTCTTGATGATTTTTGGAAAAAAAACCTGTGTGCATTATTTGAGTGCGCTAAATCCCAGATGATTGCCAAATTAACTTCCAGAAAACCTTACATAGGAAGTAATAAGTAACATACGCTCTTCACAGCGTTCAAGAAAATGCACAAGTGAGTGCCATTAAAACATACTTGAATCGAACGGTTGAAATATGTTCAAACCCTAGAAAGCATCTGCAGCAATGGATGCATCCTACTATGCAGTTCAGTGCATTTCGTAGCATTTCCTGATTCTACGAAACTTGCGAACACCGTGTAGACTGGCGAGCCAAAACGAAGCTCAAACAACACAACATGCTGCAGCAATTCGCTAATGTACCTCCATTTTGTAAACTCGAGCGATTTGAAGCTAAGCCCCGACGAGTACAGTGCCTTTTAGAATGTAAAACCTTAGGTAAAACCGAAGACCAATAGAACATTCGTTTGCTAGCGGGGATGAAAGTCGTAGTCTGAACGTGATGCAACTTCCGAATCGGTGCCCCCTTGATCCGTTCACATAACTATTGATTCGAGTGTCATTACGTCCGTTCTGTCGCCCGAAATTGCAATGATCGAAACTAGAAATGTCTAAAATGTCGCCTCAATATATCATCGCTCCTTCCATGTCTGTGTAATGTCTTCTACATATTCTCAGTGACGTCTTGTGTTTTAACTTTCAATCATGATAATCGACTGCCTCAAGTCGTTAGTATAATTTATAAAAGCTCATAAAGCAAGTCTTGAGCTTAGTAACTGTGCGGGAGGTAAGTTTGGAAACGTCGAGAGGTTGATAATCAAGGGTAAGTCTTTCTACCTCCAAACCTCTTTCCCGGATCACACTGGTTATATGAATATGATGGCCACCCATCCAATACATGAACCGGCGCAGTGTTGCTTAACTTCGGTTCTCTCACGTGAGCCGGTGTTACAACGCGCCAAACCTTTCGATATAAAACAAACACATAAATAAACAGTGAAAAGCATCTTCCAACCACCTAAACATGCTTCGCTATCGAAACTGTGAATTTTGCCCCAAATATTATCGAAACTCAATATCAAAAGGTCGCATTCGCTTCTTGATAATTTATCGGCGATGAAATTTCTGATTTGGTATCGTTGTATTTCTCTGCATAATATTTCGCCTGCTGGACTTTCTAAACTGCTACATGGGAGATTACCACTGACATTAGCAAAATCAATCGCAGTATTTTAGACAATGTCAGAGAGGCTCCTTATCCTTGGGACGTAACATATTAACACCTCCTGCCATGAGAAGACGCTAGTGACGCAAGTCTTCCAATTGAGAGCCGCTAACACGGGCTTACTCTGTCGCGGTTAGTTTATAAATCAATTACCTAAATCGCTGACAACGGGGAGTAGTAAGGAAGTGGGTTAAAAGAGCAATATCCGGTAGATTGTCACCGTAATTTAGTTCTTCGCTAATTAAGATTAGTCCATTTGTTTAAATTTGAAACTATATGAGTGCCAGCATGAAAAGGGAAGAAGAATAAGAAAATGTCTCAGTCGTTCTTCAACAGTTTCGTTAAAAACTTGATAGAATGACTTTTATTCGGATGACAACAGCCGTTATTATTTTTTTGTTACATGTATGTTATTTTTAACGCGCCGTTTCGTAGCAGGCGTTAAGTCGGAGCACGCGATGGCATACTTTGCGCGAAATATAATAAATTTCTATATCAAAAGGCATAACCCAGCCTGAATCATTTATTATCAAAAACAAGCGCATGGCATAGCAGCACATTTAACAAAGGAAATTCCATTCGTTGTAATATCAACACACAGTAATGAAATATTTCCATGTGCCAGCGGAGAAAACCAACGCATCTTTGAGCGTGCGTGGCATATTGAGAGAAAGCAGGAGAAAGTGAAACGAACGCCACCCTCAGTTTCCGAGTGGATGAACAGTGGTGGCTTGTGTTGAAAACCACTGCAGCCGCCGTCCGGACCTTTTAGGGGGGTGTTGATAGGCTTGAGGGTAGAAGACGTGACTTGCTAACTGTTGGCAGTTAGAGACGTCTTTCATGGCAGCCATGTTGATTCAAGGTCCTTGTACGTTTGCAGTCATTTGGTTATAAACGGGCATTCAAGATCTGTTCACACTAGACAGTGTGAACAGATCTTGAAGTGAACATACCGATTGTCATAAAAAAATCACTTTAGACATGAAAATTCAACTTGTTGTAGTGAAATATGTTCTAAACCTCCTGATCACATCCTCCTCATTTACTGATCATAAATAAACAAAAACATGTGCCAATATTTACACAAAATCTGTAAAATTCAGGCCTCATAGCGTTTCGAACAACTAAGACATGTGGGCACATAACACAAAATTAAATACAAATTTCACAAAAATAAATGGCTTTCGCATACATCGTCAGCCACTCTTTGGTCACCAAAGCTCTCTTTGAGTTGGTGCACATCTAAAAACTCTCTTCCTTACTGCATAAAATATATGCTTCTCATCGCAGATTATTAGGATTTGTAAGAGCTCTCTGAACATCCAGGCCGCACGACTGATCGATGGAAAGTGTATACATTGCTGTTTCATCAGCCGACGACCAATGGGTGGTGTTGTGGAGTGGGTAGGTGCGGCAAACGTGAAAGGTCTTCCGTCTGACAGAGGTGAAGGCAAACATTGAAAAGGGTTCAGCCCCAAATTGTCCAGAAATTCGAGACAACTTTAAGTAGTTCTTTGAGAAAGGAGCGGAGAAAAAAATTTGGCAAGCAAAAACTTTAGTGGTTGTGTGTAGTTTGGTTGAAGGTATGGTAAAATTTACAAAAAAATGTTGAAAACAAATACGGAATCACGGTATCTGTTTATAAAAGAACTTTGCTAAGCTTATGTAAAATCTATTGTGTATCGAAAATCGATACCTTGTTTACTATCCACAAAAACCCATTAAGAACCAAAAATCCCGTTTAAAACAGAGATTACCAGACAAACAAGAAAATGTGTTTTTTTTTTCTGTAACCACTGATTAAATACCCCCATACCCAATTAGCTATAGGCGCGAAAAGCGATTATCATGGTGGACAACCCGTGGCACGCGCGCGAGATCACGCTCTTGGCTGTGACGTCACGCGTATGCAGTAACGCGAGCACGTTTGTTTTAGGGGTTTCGGCGTGCGATGCAGGAAAAGCGCTGCCACGAGCGGGTCAATATCTCGTCGTTGCGCCTGCGAGTCCCGCCACCCGCAAAGCAAGCCCGCCGGCTCACACACTTACACACACACAGACGCACCAACCGGTGAATATCGCTCGACGCGCTAATATGACCGTAAGATCAAAGGAAAACGCGCGTTAACGCATTGTATCAGGGAAAAGAAAAAAAAGTCATCAAGCGTTATAGGGAAATGGGAATAAATCTTTGATGCGTCACTGGTTTTGGCACTTTCATTGTAAATCTTCTAGTGTGTTATTGCTTTGGAGGAGGCTATTTATGGGTTCCTATTACAAAAGCGTTAGCAGAGATTTATCCTGGCACATGTGTGCATCACAAAAAAAAGGGTGAAATGGGGTGAATCTCGCGAGGAAACCGAACGGGTTCAACTCGCGTATTCTAATCTCTGTTGATTTTTGATTCGGCGTTAAAGGGCAGTGCGGTACAAAGGTTGTTCGAAGGCGGCAAAGGTTATGGAGGTGCCGGGTCTATGCTGGGTGCTTCACTCGTTGCCATAACGGAAAAGGAATCCCAGCTGGATTATAAACATTCATTTCGTATTCAGATAATCTCGGCGCCAGATTTCAACCAGAGATGGAAATTTTAGACAAGCATGAGGTGAATAACTTCATTTTTTTTAAGCAAAATAAGAAAAATCAATGATGTAAAGGATTGCATTTTGCCATTAGTCAAATGCAATGCATCTTCGCTTATCACGCGAAATGAATTGCAGAACTCTTCTATTTTTCATTGCTTAACAGTTTTCAGTCAGATTTTCCCGATAAACAATTACTGGAATGCGACGAGCGCGTTTTAGACACGTCGCATGCTTGCGTTGATCTGCGGGTTAATTTATTGGATCCCGGAATCCGTCCAGAAGTCACCCATTCGGCTTCGGGAGCCAGCTTCGCGAGCCAGCTCCGCTCCAGCGACAGAAAGAAATTAATACCGTTGCAACTCCACATGCATCACAGACGAACTAATTAAAACTAGTAGAGATTCGCGCGACTTTAATTAAATTTTGCCTTCATTTGAAGCATTGTTCCAAATAACGTCATCCATGGGCTGAAAGATGGCAACATGTTTGTGTGTCTTGCCACTTTTATCAAGGCAATACCGAATCGCTGAAACTGCTGCATTAAAAAAAAAAGCAAAACACTTGGTGAACAATTTCAGCTTAGTGAACTGTGAACTACTTTGTAATAAATACATTATTTTAATTACCTGAGCGAATAATTAATTATCAACAGCGTCCATTCAGAGATAATTGCATGGAATTTAGATCCGGAACAGCGAATTTGTGGCATAACCTAGTGTATCCGGTCTCGATAATTTTACCAACGACATAATATACCACGGTTGTAATACCCACCCTATAAAACACAGGCGAGAGCAGTCAATATTTTACCATTTAATGGAACTGATTATAAATGTGATAACGGTCAAGTGATTCTTCGGGCATATCGCACCAAAGCTAGCATGCCGATGTAGAGATTTGGTTGCTGAACGGTTTGGCGTGTTGGAAATACCGGTTCTCATGAGATCACCGAAGTTAAGCAACACTGCGCTGAGTCAGGTGTTCGATTGGTGACCATCATACACATGACCAGTTCTATTCGGGAGAGAGGTTAGAGGGATGAAAGTTAGTACAGCAACACCATTCGCCTTGCTTAAATCAACCTCTCGACAGCATGGATTTGTGGGGGATCCTGCTGTTCGCGTTGTACCGTCCTTCGGCAGGAACGTTAAGCCGGTGGTCCCATTGGTGCTATTCGACAAGAGTAGGCTATGTGCCGGTACTGGGTGTCCCCTCCTCCATTTTTGGCTAGGTTAGGTTAGGTTCATCATCATCATTCACTTAATCACCGACGCCTTTACACCAGTGCCGCATGGTCAGATGTAAAAACAGTGCGTCGTTAAACACCACAAATCGATCAATCTTTCCTCCAATTCTGCTTAAAAAAAAAAAAAAATCGCAGAAACTCACAGAACCGAATGGTTGTGGCCTAATTGGGATATCTAGAAGTACGAACACCTTCTCTAAATTGTGGAAAATATCTTGATATTGGAATGCTACTGTTTCCATTTGAAAATTTGAGCATCCATACTCCATAGCAAATTCTGACTCCATACTTTGCCAGGAATTATAACCGAGACGGGACACCTCTAGATCGGGATAAGCTCAGTACCCCCCCCCCCCCCCCCCCCCCCACCCTAACCACCCTAACGTACCCTTAAAGTCCTGAAGTGAAACTAATATGGAAAACCTACACTAAACACGGTTAAAATTCAAACTCACACAAAGGCCTTGATAAGTGGTATGGAAGGTGTAACAACATAGAAATCTAGCGACGCTATGACGCAATTGCATGTACCGTCATATATACCTGCGCTAGACGTTCATTAAATGCACAGATCCCAATAATTCTGTGACAGTATAACGACGCGTCAACGATCCGCCGTTATTAAATTCCTGATCCAACTGATCAGCCATCTGCACTGACACGTCCGTAACGCGATTGACAACGGCGGCGCTCCGTCGCGGCGCTCCGTGACGACACATTACTATAGGTAATTTCATGTTGAGAATTACAGAAGATTTGCATGTTCTGTGAGCACCTATTGCTGTTAGACAGCAGGTGTGTAATTATGGTTCAAAACAAATTTGTGGCATTCGCGCTCGGGGTCGACCTAAAACTGTTTCTTTTTTCTTTTGTTCCAGGAGTAATACCTTTTTAAGAACGCCTGTCTGTCTGCATCCAACCTCCCCTCTCACCAATTGCCCTTAAGTAAGGTGTCGCCAACTTTCGAAAGACCATGTCACATTCTGGGAGTCAACGAGAAAGTTTTTCTCAAGCTTCTGTGTAATGCCATGTCCATGTTGATGCAAAATGTTTAAAATGACCAAAAATGTCCATGTTAATGCAAATGATTAGCAGAATCTAAACCTTGGTTTAAAATATAAATACAGCTCAAAAACCAATTTTTTTTGTCACAGAACGTCCAAAACGTCTTAGAAATGTTTTAAAATGCCCAAGACAGAGCGGACGTTACAGCCTAAGAGAGGGTCCGAAAAGCACTAATACAGGTTCTAAAATGTCATAAGAAAGGGCCCTGAACGCCCTTAAAGAAAGCCCCAAAAAGATTCCAAACGTCTTATAGACCCAGAACACCATTTTTCAGGACCACAATATCCTAAGAAAAGGCCCGGAATGCCCTAAAAAGGTTCCAAAACGTCCGGACTCTAGCGTGCCTGTGCTGCTGAATCTCCTTAAAGTGAACTGGAGTCAAGTCGGCTACCTCGAGGCGTCAGTCCATAAGATTCGGTGAAACAGGTGTGCATGAGTTAGAAACCGCGTATTGATCTCCTATTTACCTTTCTCTACAGGGAAAACACAAGTATATCGTAGTGATGTTTAGCAGAGTTAACATGTTGTGTCAGTAGCACTCCGTCTTTGGGAGTGATCTCTCTGAAATTTGAATAAAATATGAAGCAGGGTCAGTCAAGCGTATTTGCTGTATGTTCTATGTGTTTATCTCTGGGTAGCTATCATGAAACCAGATCATATTTACCTCACAAGAAATATGTTCTAGTTCCTTCTCAATATCTGCGCTTTATTATATTTTTTTGGGTGCAACTTAATTTTGGCCAATTCTAAATAATTTTGTGAAATCGAATTAAAAATTTTAATCATTTAATTGGGTACAATTTTTTGAGAGGGCATTCAGATATACTATCGTTCAGCACTACCATGACGATAATGATACGTCTTTGCGGAAAATGGCCGACAAAAAGCGAGAAAATTGAGGATACTAGGTGGTGTCACCGTCGTTTTAAGTGTTAAGATATTTAATACTGTTATTTCTCGTGGATTACTCATGTTTTTGTGACTGGTTTACGCTCAATTTCTTTACATTAATGCTAATATTAACGATTGATTTACATGCATCGATATCTTTAAGTCGTAATTATTTAATCGCACAAAAAATTTGGCCGCCAGCACGATCGCGTAGTACCTACCATTCTCCGTTGTCACGTGTTACCGGCTCGATTGCTCAGAAGAAAGCTTAACATTAACGCTGGCCCTCTGACTATACCTACTAACAGTTTTAGTGTTCATTTTGATAAAATACCCTGAATAATGTGTGTTACCCTTGTGGTTAAACATTAAAAAAAATCTGTACACAGAAATACGCTCACCTCAGCTGAGCTGAGCTTACCAACGCTAAAATTGCAACCAAAAATCTACAAAAGGAAAACTAGAAATTGTCATCGCGTAACTAGGAAATACTTCGAAGTGCTAGGTATATTAAATGGCTTGTCACGGAATATGGTATTGATTGTAAGGAGATAATATCACTTTGAGGCAAATTGTCGGAAGTCGTATCGGAGATGAATCTCTTGGCAAAATTACCGGTTCTATACCAATCAAGATCAGCAGTTACATACAACATCATTCATAGGAAGCTAGATGATATCAGTACTCAATAAATAGGGCATCTTCTGTGATTGCTTGCTACAATCACGTACGCAGTTATTTTGTGACGATTTATTTTTCTAGAATTGAGTGTTCATACAATTATGGTAAGTTTTAAAATCATCCATATATTGGATGTAAAGTCAGTCAGCGTCCCAGCGCGAATGTTTAACGTTATGCTGAGCAAACGAGGCTGTAAGACGTAAAGAGCAGCCGCCTTTTTTCACAAACCTCTATAATTCAACATTTAAGACTTAAAATATCGATACAAATATATGAATTGTTGAGGTTTTTATTAATAAATTAGTAAATGAGCGTAAACCAGTCTCAATTACTAGTAATATGAAATGAATAACGTTTGAATAATGTTTAAAGTTTTGCATTTTTACATTAGACGGTGACTCCGTCTTTAGACCACAGCCATTTTTGCCGGTAAAGTGGTTTTCGGTCCGTATCTTTCCAGCACACAGTTAAAAATTAGCGTTGAGACTCTTGAAAAAACCTGTAAACTCTACGGCCCAGGTTTCATGACCAAATTTTTCATCTGAAATCAAATAAGCTAGCAGATTTTTCCACGAATTTGTGCACGAAACCCGATTATTGCTATCCACAATCAGGAGAGGTTGGTGCACTAGGGCTTAGCTAGGGTTATTTTAGTTGCGCTGTGGATAAGTGTAGCTTCTTAAAAATGGTTAATTAAAAGTGAAAGCATGTTTCGACGTAAAGAACAGAGCAAGTCTTTAACAACGAATCTTTAAAGAGTGAGGGAATTTAAAAGAAATGAACATGAAATTCTAGTTCACAGCGTAAAAAGTTAAACAGAGGAATTTCACTGAAAACTTCACCAGAAATTAACACAAAAATGCGCATAAAAAGTATCGAAAAACCTTACTCAAAAGTTCAGTGGGTTCTAAACTCTAGAAATTTTGGTTAAAGAGCGTTGGAAATTAGGGAAAATGAAACTCATGAACATGTTCGCAAATTTTGAATGGTATGAAAACTTTTCGAACTATTTTTTCTGAAAAAAACGCAGGAAATTGTTGAGAACACGGAAAAATACTCTAAAAATATCAAAATCGAAACAGTTATTTGGTATGCAGACCCCGAACAAACACACATCGCAAACAGAAAAAAAAAAAACATAAATATCATATGGTGACATGGTAGACTCCGCTCTCTCAGCTCTTTAACAGAAAAAAATTGATACCCTTTCGAGAAAACTGTATACCAACGTTATCTCTGCCATCCTCAGTGCCTCCATATTTCAACATCAAACAAATTATGATAACAGCGACATCCCTGTTCCTGTCACACAAGCCATACGCGCTTCAGTATTCCGCACTACCTTATTCATTCTCTATATCAAACGTCGAAAATCCAATTAAGCTTGCAGTTTACTTAATTAATTCATTAATCACCTATTACAATTAGAGACGAATTGAGTAATGAACGAGGCCATTGGTGCATTGCAGAGAGTTCCGATGAGATTACTGATGTAGACGGAAGTGGCTTTATAGAACATGTAACATATAGAAAGGGTTTCAATTATAAATGGTAAGTTTTACATTTCAAGCGATAAGTGGTGACAATCAAAGTGATAACAGTTCAAAGCACGCTTATTTACTTCGAAAAGGCGCGTAAAATGCTGTTATCTCGCTAAATAAGGTTGTGTTTTACTTTTAGCGATAATTTTGTAAATTACCATGCACTGAACGATTTGCTATATCTATTGGTCAGTTTCGGTTGCAACAAGTAAAGCAACAGCAAGTACTAGCACTCGTTACAAATGATATAGTTTCGGTCGTAAACAACGTTCCAGTTTTGTTTTTGGAAGCATGACAAGCGATAGGAAGTAATGTTGTAATTTGGTATGGGAGGAATTTTTCCTCACTGTTTTTTTGGCTAACTGGCAAGTGTCGTGGGCAGAAAATGTAAATGCCGACAGATCGCTGTGTCTGACTTCCAACAATTCTTCTGCTTTTTTTGGTTGGTGGTTAGATCAAAGAAAATAAAACTGCGAAATGACGAATATCTTTTTATAAATATTGTGATTTATTCATCTGCAGCCCTGGTGTCTGTAGGTGGTTTCGCGAAGCAATAGACCACTTTATAAATATCTTTGGTGGAGTTTGATCAAAAAAGAAAAACGTTTATTAGTTACAACCCACAACAATGTAAGACTTTGGCGCCGTGGTGGTTAGTAACTTAGCAACCAGCTTCATGAAATATCTCGAAAGTTACTAAACAAGTATGAAAATGTCAGTAATATTCTCATCCCTCTCTCCCCATTGGAGACGGTTTCTTCTTCCTGATGTAAGTGCTTTAACTAGGTAACATTATCCACGGACCACAGCTCATTTCTTTGTCTTTCTCTGGGCAATGCAAATGTTCCCTTCCAAAGTAATATAGGTCAACGGAGCAACTGAGAACACAGCGATGATTAAACCAAATACACCCTCGCTTACAACAAATTACCAGAGCAAAACCACACATTAAAATGTTTTAATGATGATCTACACCGTGAAAGTAGCGCCGTGCTTACAGTGTACCTAACCAAAAAAATGTAAGCGACATCTTCAACGAAAGCATTATTTTAGTAAAAAATGTCTAAGTGACATTGCCGCTCATAGCGAAAAGACAAAAATAAAAGACAGAGCACCCAGAAAACGGTGCATAATTCAAGTACAAGCGCGAGAGACGCGAATTGCAAGGATCCTTCGCGTTGGTCCAAGTTTGGTTTACGTCTTGAAACATTGCACAGCTGTTTGGCCGCAAATTGGACAGTTCAGTGTTATTTATCTTCGTGATGGGAGTTTGTTTTATCCCATAAACTCCCCAGCGCAAGCCAGTCCCCGTCCAGAGAGAGCCTTAGCCCGGGCGAAACGAGGTGGCAAAATCCGGAGCAGAAGTCATCGAAAGTGTATCAAATCACGCTGGCCCGTGGCGTATGACGTAGGTTAGGTGGAGTGGTGCATGTGACTTTTCTGTCTACAAAACAATCTCTACAGTACAGAATGATTGATCTGTGTTACCGAAGCATTGTTTAGTCAACGGATCTTGTGGAATTAGTCTGAACTCATTAGCCTAGCCTAGGAGGAATGTGCGGAAACCCGGTGTCGGCAACATAGCCTGTATTCTCTTGTCGAAATACAAGAAAAGGACCACTGTTTTTACGTCCTAGAACTCCTTACTCTTGAGTGAGGAGCACACTCCAGCCAACTCAACCGCTCTCTCGAACAGCCACAGTTGCAATATACAGTTTGCAATACAGTCTAAGAACATCCATGCTATACAATAGAGCATATGCACATGTGTAATATAAAAAAACGCACATATGCATGCTCACAAGTGCATATCAAATACTCGGTATCAAATTGAGTATAGTACCTACTACCAACCAGTTTTGGTCTGTCATGATTGCAAGGATAGTCCCTGTACTGCTAACCAACGATTGACTCAGTAAACAGTTGGGCCCAACCTCGGATTACCGATGATAGAAACTCTATACTGTCAGACTTTCCTCACCTTTTGGCCTTTTTGGAGTTAAGACCGTTATCATCACCAGTTAATAATTACTTTATTTGTGATAATCGCAATACACCTTTTCTTCTACACATCCAACGCAAAATAATACTGGCATTATCTTGTTAGCAAGGTAACCAACTCGTCTACACTTAGTATACCACATGTATTTGTACATAAATTAATCTCACCCACTCATGGTTTTAAACCGTGCTATCATCAACGCCCAAATGACAAAACAATGCTGTTTGCTGGGAGACCAACTTGTATGAAGTCTGTTTACATATTATGTAGAAACTGTATTGTCACAGGGGAGATTCGTGAGAAGCCTCGTATATCATAAACTAAAACATTTTACTGCAACGCCATGCCTCTGGCAAGAAACTTCCCATTTCGCATGGTTTTAGAATTGGGTAAAATGTGGTTGAAGAAATTCAGAGATCGGCATCCATTATTGGAAAAGTTCGATAAAGTTCTACTGGCCGGCATGCAAACGGGCACGACGCACATTGTGGTCTTCTGTGTGTGATGAATCAATTTCTGATCAGCATCGAGCGTTCAATGAGATATGCTATGGGCATGGCCGAATGGGTATGGAAACGATGCGAATTGAGCAGACCGTTCCTTGGTTGGCGATCCTTTGCATATATTGCCACGAGTTATAGGTTATGTCAGTATGGTAATCAAACGGGATAAAGGTCAAAACATTTTTGTCAACAATTATTTGACGTCAACAAGAGAAATAAATCTGACGGAACGGCAATTTGAGTTCAATCGCTTTTATGCCGGACTTGTCCATTAGCATTTCTGTTCAACAAAATAGGAGTCTGCTGAATTCCAATTCGAAGATCAGATTTTTTGGTGGTATATTAAGTTCAATTTTCAGCTTGAACTAAACTTTGTACCAATAGCTAAATCCTTTAATGTGAGCCAAAATTCGGGAATATTGTAAGCCATGACGCCGAACATAGACCCTTAAAAACCGCCCACGACCTCCCATCAAACAACTACGTTCACCAACACCTAGTCAACTCAAAAAATGACAACAAACAAGGAAAAAAAAAACCACCAACATTTCTCTGCGTGATAAAAACAACTCTAGCACCGTACAAGCAAAAAAAAGTTTATCCGCCAAATGGTCTGTCATTGTGTCAAATGTAATTGCCACCTACAACATCGACGCGAACAAGAGAGCACTTATTGATTCCCCATAGGTTGTACAATAGGGTACAAGCAGGGTTAACAATAGTGACATCCTTCTGTTTATGAGGAGAGCAAAAAGGCACGGCTGGTCATGTCGACTAGAGCTGTGTGATGCGTAATAGGCGAGTTGACAACATCCATTTCGACTCTAAACACCAGATTCCAATCGAGTCCGCGATATTACGACATGACGTACACTCACTTATTCCTTACACAACACCGTCAGGTTCACCTTCACCTACCTCTGACGGACGGTCAATTCCGTCAGACCACACTATGAAATGTTATTAAAATCCGAATATGTTTTTTTTTTTGCCTGACAAGATAGCAAGCAGAGCAGAAAGTATGCACTCTTGAGCTTATTACTTGAGTAGCTAGGCGCATAGACGAGGATTTTTAATTGAGTTCGCTCTTCAAAAGTGTATTTTTTGTATCGAGAAAGAGTGCTCTCTACAGATTCAAGTTTATTACTACGCTCCCCGAGTTTAATTGCTATGCAGATGCAAATAATTGCATTTGCTGGTTAATTAGTAAATGATTGGTGAGAACAGGCTTTGAATGAAGGTACAGAAAAACTAAAAACAAAATCAAATTCTAATGAAAATTCCTATTGAACGGAATATCAATTTGTTTGCTTGTGTCATTGCCTGGAATTACACAACAAATAGTGAAGCTGCAGAAAATCAGCGAAAAAAAACATGTTGTATTCTTGACAACTATTGCTACATGGCAAGCTCAATAGGAAACCTGCGTCGAACTGGAGACCCCTTCCCAACGCCAACACTCCCAACAAGCTCTCGGAATAAAAAAAGAAACTCCATGAAATATAGCGCAATGATTGGCAAGGGTGGTGATTAGTATCGATTCGTCCAACAACGCCCCAGTTAAATAAAACAGTTGCAACCACCCATTGACTTTTGCATGTTCAGAGGTAAACAGGTTCATCGGGAGAAAAAAAATCCTGGGAACAAAGCCACTGACGATGTAGCCACAGGGAATCAAACCCAGGTTCGTTTGCCAGAAGACAAGAATATGGAAGACATGGCCTGGAACCGCGTGGCAGGCAGCGCGCTATGGCAGGGAATGTTCAGGGATCTAGCTATACGGGAACGGGAAGAGTCAGCGCCGCGCGCCATGGCCCCATGTGTTCTAACAGTTCCCGTGGGAGAATTGCGGCCAAAATGGCATCCGCGTGAGCGTCTAATGCCAGCGCCGTACAGTTTCATCTGTAGACATATTTCGTGTGGTCTAGAAAACAAAAGATATTGCGTATATTGTGCGTCACGATCACGAACCGCGTATGGGAACGCACAAAAAAAAATACCGAGCTACGTCCGAAGAAAGTGTGCTGCCGTAATTCATTTCGGGGTACGCTTTTTAGGGTTTGTTGGACAGGGATGGGTGGAAGCTTTCAGAGCTACTGTAAATAACTGCGCGGGTCTGTGATGTTGATTTAGATTTGCGAAGTTTCGCAATGTTTATGTTTAATGATTTAACTATCAGATCCTTGTTGATAACGTAGATAAAGAACGGTCGGCTGAAGTTCTAGGAAGTGAATGTGCGAATTTCATGTGTAATGCCTTTTTTAGGACTTTTTAACACGCGAATAACTAGACAATGTGCAATTATGTCAAATCACATGATGTGGCAAAGTGCAAATGAACTGGGGTCAACTAGCTAACAAACTAATAAAGTTTCAGTCTATTGGACACTTGAACTTTAACCTCTCAGAAGCGATAGTGGTTAACCCATCACGAACTGTGGGTGGGGGGAGGGGGTTCCGTGCCGACTGGGGTCGACCCAGCCAACAGAATGAGTCCTGCTCATCCGTATTATCAGCCATTTCAACGCGACTCCAGCTCACTCGCAATCTAGTGTTTAATTGCTAGTATGAATCAATTATTACACGAATGATTGAACCAGAGCAGTTTCACACTAGTGCATGTAAAGCGAAGCCCTAATCTTGACTATTGACAGGGTGTATAAATAGGTACTTGAACACCGCCTCTGTACAGGGCTGGATCAGTGTTTGAGATATAGGGATGAACAGTAAAGCGAATTAAATATGTGCATGGCATAAGGCGATCAGTATTCATATTGCCTGTTTAGTAAAATCTACCGACCGTGGGCTCATCTAATACCGAGTTTCATAAGAAATAGTAGTGGAATATAGAGCAGGTTTGTGTCTAGGATAGCAAGTACGTTGATGTTAAATCATTACTAGAATATTATCGGTGTTACATGATATGAGGAACGCCATGGGACATAATTGATTGACGTAGAGAGGTCACGATGGTGCTGACCTAAATGTGAAAAGTTCATACAATCGAAGTGAGTAATAACATGAATTGAAGTAACTATAGAAAGTACACAAAGGTGCAAGTTGTGCATTGCACTCACGTGTCAAGTTCACATTGTGTAACATATGGTAATTGCAGGTGGAAAGATTTGTGCGATAATGGAAGAAATTCGTTGCAAACCACCTTTAGGTGCAAACCACTTGTTTTAATTCGTTGACAGAAGGATACGGTTTTTAACATGGATGGCATTTCATTTGGGACAGATTATCTAGGTTTGGATAAGGAATACAACGTGTTATAGGCTCATTTTACACCTAGCGGATGTTTATTTACAACTTTTATAACTTAATTAAAGAAATGAAATTAGATAAGTGAGTAAATAAAATGTTATAATTCTACTTGAAAAAGACGAGGAAAAAAAGCGAGACTTTTATCCTATTTTACGAGCACCCACATGTAATCGTTTTATTCGTTTGGTGAGATTTGATTAATGAGTTATTCGGCACTAGACTTCAAGCGTATCTAACTTTTAATTACACGAGCACATAGAATAATAGCCTAGGTTCACATGATATTACATATGTCTACACAGCCAAGATTGATCAAATCAGGCAATCAATTCGTTTACTGTCACATAAAAGGCGTCAATCAAAATCATAGACCTCCAGCTAGATTGAATTAAATCATCAACGCTCTGATAATGACAAGTTAAAACCGCCCAAGTACGAAACTGAACACTGCCCAGCAATCTTACAGGTATTCGTGCAGAATGCCTTTTGTTCAAATTTATTTTGGTAGGTACGTGTACCCTCACTATCGCCATTTTCTCATTAATATTTAACGTGAGTTTGAGCAATTTCGATGAACTTGTCGAAGTACTGACACAGTTTCCTCTGACCGAAACCACTTCCTGATCACATGGTATGTATCGCATGTCTATGGGTGCAACTCATATGCGTTTCATTTACCCGTGCAATATGTGAACCAGAGATTGCTAGGTAGGCGTCTATTGTGCATGCTTAACAATAAATGCTTCAAATTCACTGTCGGCTTGCTGAAATATTGCCCACAAACAATGAGCTAATATGACAGTGCCATGCAAAGGGCGAAATGGATGGATAAGGGATCAATATGGTTGACAAGTGCGAGTGATACTGCATTCCTGTAACTATTGATAAGTAGTATAAGTTGTTAATAACTAAACTATGTATTGGGATAAATTATGAAATGGTAGATAATTATGTTTGTACCGACTATTTATTTTAAGTACGCTTGTCAAATGGCAGAGCATATTATCACATGACGTGGTCAGAGACGTGCTGTATGGTTAGTTGTTGGAACTGTAAAATGGTAGATTTGGATAATATTTCTACTCTGCTATATGGATGTTATGAGTCTGTTGGCTATCAAGCTAGTCAGGTGTCTCGTAGTACGAGAACGTCGCGAGTTTGTACCTGTTCGCAGATCTAGGCGCCTGTAGGATGCTTGATACGGGCATCTTTGTTACATTACTATAATCGTAATATGGGGTGCAATTTAAACCTTGAGGAATTGAAAACGGATTGGTGAAATACGGTTATAACGAGGGTGAGAAAATTGTGTAGCATATCGAGGTGGCTATGCGACAAATATGTGGCACGTTCCTTTTTCTCCAAACGTTACCCGTTGGCGAGGGCTCGAGAACGTCAGATTATATGATTGAGTGTTGACAGCCCGTTTACTCACCACACCGTCGATTAACCTTGACACTTATAGAGGCAAATGCAAATTCACTTCCAAAACGGGAAAGCGATAGCTGTTGGTGTAGGTAATGTGCATTTAAATCTCCATGACTACTAGACGTCAAAATACGTTAAGAGGCATCTTTATCGCACCTTTACGTAGAGCGTGGGCCTATTTGTGAAGGTTTAAACATTGGACATATCATCATATCTGTATGGTGTGTGTACACAGGCTCCCTACAAGATTCGTCATTGCAGATATTCTAATTAAAAATATAAAAAGGCACATTTTTCGGGTGTGGAGTAGCTGCTGCTAGTAAGACACCGAGTATTTTCTGTATGCTTCTAACATAAACTAAAGAGACCGTGCAAAAGGTGTAGTGATATCAAACGATGACAGCGTTCGAGAGATCAACCCGCTGACATTTAAATGTACGGAGGGCGATCCCTTTAAATAATAGGCCTTGGACCAGGCCTTTTATAGTAGAAAAACATGGCGCCATAGGATCTCCCTTACCTTTGCCACCTGAAAGTTGTCAGGTCGAAGAGTTTCCACAATCTCTTGGTCTGGTCTCGTCTGCTGACTCACCGAGGACCTAAACCCGTCTAAAAACTTCCTCATTTCGTAAACACAAAATCACAGTTCTCCATTTACTTTATCGTAACTTCATAGTCCGCAGCTCACGTCACTTGAACACCGAACACAAACCTCGTCTGCCAGAAAACGGTTCATTGCAAGGATTTCTGGGTAGCACAGGGATTTGGATAACCGTACTACGCCTGCCTAGAAGCTGATTATATCGATCAGCTTATGAAATGCTTAAAATTGCTATAATCTGATCTGGAACTTACTTTATGTCTTCTATGAGAGGAATCATATACTGTTAATAATTTTTAATGAAAATTCTGTGTTAATACATGCTATTTCGTTGCAACATGTAAATCGATCCACCCTGTTACCTGTGCTAAGCACAGCTGTTGAATGTATCTTTCTGTCAAATCAAGGTGCGTGTGGTTCGGAATGTCATTCTGGAGTAATTTGTGTGTGTGAACCAGAAATTTCGTAGTTAAACCCTAAGAGGGGGATTCTAAAATGTACCGAAGTGTGTGTTTTAGAAGTTTTCAGGCATTAGGCTCACTGACATTGTACAAAACCGTCGTAAAAAATCACAGAACAAATTTGAGGTTAGGATGGTCCAAACACATTACATATATCTGTTATCACTTATCAGAGTGTGATTGACAAACAATGTTTGCTAATGAATCCTTTGCTTTTTAGATGGCTAGGAGCAGTTGCTGTAAGCTCTGGACTAGCAGTATACAGTGCATTGAACAACCAAGCGGAAATGGCAAAAGCGGCAATCGATGTTACAAACTTCATGGCAGTACCCATAACTAATGTGAAAACACTGACTGAGAGACAAAATGACATGAAAACTAAAATGGAGTTGATGATAATGAAAATTCAGTATGATTTTTGCAAAGCTTTAGAAGGAGAGGAAGACAAAGAGATTAAGTTTCTTGTGGATCGGTGGGAGAGAAAGGAGGGTGGCGGTGGAATTACATGTGTACTGCAGGACGGCAGAGTCTTTGAAAAAGCCGGCGTCAATATTTCTGTTGTGTCAGGAGTGCTACCTCCAGGGGCTGTTGAGCAGATGAGAGCAAGGTGATAAAACAACTTCTAATTTTGCTTTACAATAACCATTAAAGATAAATTTGTTCATTATTATTTATTGTAAACATATAAACCATCTTAATTATGCAAAAATAACGATAATGCAAGATGCACATAGAATACTAAATACAGTACTTAATGAACTTAATTTTACTTTTCAGGGGGAAAGTTTTGAGTAAAGGAGAGCTTCCTTTTTTTGCTACTGGTGTCAGTGCTGTTATTCATCCTAGAAATCCCATGATACCTACAATCCATTTCAACTATCGATATTTTGAAGTTCAAGAACCTAGTGGTGAAACTCAATGGTGGTTCGGTGGCGGAACTGACTTGACTCCATATTACCTTAATGAAGATGATGCTAAGCATTTTCATCGTACACTCCAAAGTGCTTGCAATGTACATGACAAAGAGCACTACCCTAAGTTCAAGACTTGGTGCGACAACTACTTCCACATAAAGCACAGAGAGGAGAGAAGAGGAGTTGGGGGAATATTCTTTGACGATCTTGACACTCCAAATCAAGAATCATGTTTCAAATTTGTGAAGTCATGTGCTGAGGCTGTTATTCCTTCATATCTACCACTGGGTAAGTTTGATTCTTATCACGAGTCTAACTGAAGTGAAGTTGTGGAACTAACTTTAATTCCTCCAACCAATCTCCCAAACCAAACTGGTCGAGGTGAGGGTCTCGAGATATTCTTGTTTTGTTAATCACTCGTTATAGACTGACGTTTCTGTCCTGCAAGATATTTTGCAAAATTGGTATAAACCTAAAATGAACCATCCTACAACAAGGCCGTAGGAACTTTCATGTTGTGGTCGAATCTTTTTGATATTCTCTGCTTGATCTGATGTATCACAGAAAGGTTCTTTATTTGCAAACAAGGTATATTGGTCTACCTAAAATGATCTGCTATTGCTAATTTTCCTGTAGTTGAATTGTTGACGCAATCAATCGGAGTTGCTCGACTCCTAGAGGATGAAGGTAGAAATTTCACAGTGGGTGAACTAACAGATCAGAACCCACCAGCTAGCATCTTGACGTCAATAACGGGCTAAATGAATGGGTCACAGTCACAACTCACAGTCAGCACTCTGCAATGTAGCATCACATTGAATTTAGAATGATTTAAGCTAGAGGTATTTTAAAAATTAGTAAGTAGATACCATTTAAAAATGTTACTTTAATTTAAAAATGACTCGTACTACTTTCAAGGCAGGTTAATTTGTACAAACTTTAATTGCACCATAATTCTCATTTCCAAATAGTATTCAAAGAGTCAATTTGGCACTATTTCATTTTCGTTGGAAGCTGCTGTGATGTCCCATCGACATCGCACTGAAAATACAAGCTCCGTTGGGCAAATATTTCTTCTTGGAATCGTTTTAAGCATTTGCGTCATTGCTGTCAACTTTAAAAAATATATGGGCTCAGTATTCTAAAGGGTGGGGAGTTCAATTTCAGCCTATGGGCCCTCAAGGTATAAACTAATCATCACACATGTATTACTCAAATTAATTTACAGTGAAGAAGCACAAAGATGACGCCTACGGCTACGCTGAAAGGCAGTGGCAGTTGCTACGCAGAGGGCGCTACGTGGAGTTTAACTTGATTTACGACCGAGGCACGAAATTTGGGCTTTACACTCCAGGCGCAAGATACGAGAGTATTCTTATGTCTCTTCCTCTGCATGCAGTAAGTGTAAATTTACAATTTTGTTTTAAATGGGGTTTGTCATCAACAACAGCCTTGGTCAATGAAAATAAACAATCTATCGTAAAAGAATATCACCAAATGTCACGTTATTTATATTAACATAATTCACTGTAATTCTCGTAACACACTCAAAGGTATAACATTTGATTTCCCTTTACAGAAGTGGGAGTACATGCACAATCCGGAGCCAGGGACAAAGGAAGGAGAGCTTATTGAAGTTCTAAAAAACCCTCGGGATTGGTTGGGGACTCAACAATAATTAAGAGCACACACATTTCAATAATAAAATCATGACTAGTGTAACTTGACTGCACTTCTAGTTCTATGAAATTATTTCTATAATTCAATGATTTTGTAGCAGTATTTTTCACAAAAATACATTGTTTAATTAGCGTTTAGCGTGTAAGGTACAGAATTGACATTTATTATATATATATATATTGGTGATTTGTTAGTAAAAATGGAATTTAAAATTATCCAAGCTTTAGTTTATTTCTCTTAGATATATTGGAAGATGTGTAATCGGTGTAATGTCTGTGAAGATGAAAAAGCAGACAAAACGAGCAACAAAAAAGATATGCATACCCTGAAATTTTCTTTCATCGCGCTTGAAATTTAAAGACTTGAATCATTATGTTTTAGTCCAGAGCTTCAATGCTTTTTTTTATTGATGCACTTGTGTTATTTTCCATTTATGAATGGGCTCGATTGGCGGTCGACATAATGTTGAATTTACCGCTTCGAAACCTAACCTCACATTTTCTCTGGTAGTTGTCGATGGCTAGAAAACGTGGTTATTTATTTGGTTATTTCATTTCCTCCGAAAGTTTGAAATGGTAGAAGATGGATTGAATTATTACTCTGAAGAAAAGTACACAAGTTATGTTTCGAAATTTAATTCTATTAAAGCAAAAGCTCGTGAAATTGTGCCTCAGCGTTCCCGATGCAGCATTATACTTCAAAACAACCTGTTGATGTGTAAATGTTTGGTATGTTTGTTGGTGTTAGGTTTGTTGCGTTAATCATTGCCAATTTGGGTTTATTTCTTTCATTTCCCATTTTAAAAAAAAATGTATTTACAGACTCAAATCTTTGATTGGGGCCCAGAACTATCTGAGAAGAATTGGGATGAATTCACCACGCAGTTTGCAACAATTCATCAGAAGACGAAAGTATTTGTAGATGAAGATTCTGTTTATGAAGATTTAGTCCCTAATCTAACATTAGTATTTAATTGCCTGTACTGGACATGGATTAATCCCAAAGGCATCTCAAGAAATACAAATGCCGTGCTAGAATCATTAGGACTAGTTCGAAAATGCTTACACTATGTTTTAGATTTCTTTCAGTGTCCCTGTGTTAATGACAGCTTTAACGACATTTATCTGTCTGTACTACATTTAATGAGTCTGTCTTCTGCTCACATACTCAAACATCCTGGTGTGCATAACAAATTGTTACTAGAAATATATTTAATTGTCGGGCACATAATTTTAGAATCAACGCAAAACAGACGGGATGAGGAATTTTTGCAAAATTTCACTAGTTTTGTAAAATCTCTTAGGAAATTTAAACCTTTATTTTTCTTTCACTTGAAGAGGATTAATTGTGAATCTAAATTGAGTATTTTCAAATTTGGATTAGGCAAATTGAACGCCACAGCTCACACATCTGACATAGACTTCGTGTTGAATGGTCTTGGAATTTTGGAGTGTCTTTGTCTTCTGAGACTACACCAATACAAGACAAGCAAAGAAACGTTAGAAAATTTGAACTTAAAATCTGAAATTTCATATCTTTCTGGGTACTTAAAAGCCTACATCTATATGTTGCTTGGAGACGATGAGCTGAGCTTGCCATTTGTACAAGAGTTACTAAAACATCACATGCCTGAAATTTTACAGTACCACTGTCATCTCTTAATGGGAATTGTCCTCTCTAAAACCAAAGCTTATGATAAAGCTCATAAAGAGTTTATGAAAGCCAAGGGATTAAATTCAAGAATGCTTCCTTCAATGATTGTGATATTTCAAATGGCAATTAATTATGAAAGTTGGCTAAAAAATAGCACCAACTTGAATGCAATTTCAAATGCATATTTATGCTCACTAAAGCTTGTTACAAGAGCTGTTCATCAAGTGATTAGTAAACCAGAATTATCATTATCACCTGATTACTATAGTAAAGTGGTAAAAATTCTGGAACCTAACCCAGGTGCAATTCTAGGAAGAGCTTTGTACATGTTAGCAAGACATTATGAAATCTGCAGAGAGTTTAAGGATTCGGCGAGAACATTTTTGAAACTTTATGGAATGCCCAACTCGGCTTCATTACCACGAGGTACTTTAAAAACTAGTTTTAAACCAAATCCTCAGACTCAAACAGTTTTACAAGAGACAATCACTATGCTGGTGAAAAGTAAACAGCTTGAAAATGCTAGAATAGTTTGCAATGCAGCACTCAATAATGCTACTTTGCACAGTGCACAGGAAGAATTGATCCCTTTATTGTTTTTAGCCATCATCGAAGGGAAGTTAGGGAATAAAGCCAAAGAGATGGAATTCCTTCGAAAATGTTCGGCGGTTACCTTGAAAGCTAACTGCACAGAGGATAAAATTAGCGAAGACACACCTTCAACGTTCAAAAAACTTGTAGCCAGGGTTTACCTCCAGAAGGCTCTGCATTTTGTTAGCATTCGGAATTTCAATGCAGCAACTATCAACTTTAAAATGGCTCTTGGCTCAAACATTCAGGATAAGAGAACACTGTATCAATATCTCAGGTACTTAATTAAAAGTCGTGACATAAACAGGTTTGAACTATGGATCAAACACAAGCAAACCTTAAGTATTAAAGATGAGTGTTATTCAAATCTTGCTCTGCAATATTTGTTAGAATCAAATATTACAGACATCAAAGTAGAAACTATATCGGCCCATTTTTGGGCTAGTGAAGTTTTTGATGACTTTTGAAATAGGGTATTGTATAGTAGGAATAATGAAATTTTTGTTGCACATAGCTGAAATAAAGCAGAAATCTGGTATTTCAGGCAGATAATTTATTTATACATTTTTTATGAGGATTACTTTGTCCAAATAAAATAAAATTAAAAATGACCAACATCACAAAATTTATTTTACCCAGCCCCTTTCAAAAACTGTAGAGCTAACTCTTCATCTTCCAGAAGGGAAAGTCCAGTGTCCATAGGTTGTCCTTCCTCGCGAGATCGTTTATCCCTTATAAGCTCGCCATTGTTCTTTGATTTCCTCTTCAAGGTTGCAGGTCTATGAACTTCTTCCTCCTCTTCATCTTCAGATTGCTTATAGAATTCCTTAGAATCATTATCTTTCTCTCCGTATACAGCATTTGGATCCGGCAGCCACGACATATCAGGGCCACTGTCGCTCTCTTCACCGCTTTCCTCGTACTCCTCGTCGGTTTCTCTTATTTCCTCGTCAATGGGTTGAACTTCATCACCTGCAGCCTCTGCCTTCTTGGCTAATTTCGCTTTCTTTTTTTGCTCTCTTCGCTTCGCTTTGTGTAGCTCACGGAAACGTTCCTTATCGGCTTTGTCTTCTTCAACCATTGCGAGTCTGGCCTTTTCGACATCTATGCCGCCAAAGGTCTCTGCGTCATATTCCACCCCCACCTTGGACACCTTTTCTTTTTTAGGATTAGCAATAACTGTACCTTCATCGTTAAATAATATTTTAGTATTTACTACAATTTTCTTCTTTAAAATTTTCTTAGCAGCAGCAACTTTGGTTAGTGCCTTTTTCTTGGCTTGTTTTCGTTCCTCTATTGTTTCCATTTCTGAATCTTCTTCTTCTAAATTGTGATCAATTCTTTTCACTTTGAATATCTCACCCTCGCTGTCATTGTCACTGTCAGCTGAATCACAATGGAAAGGTTGCTTAGTCTCAAGCTCTTCTGGATTGTTTGTTTCTGATTCCTCTTTATCATCATCCTCGTCATCTTCGCCATTTCCTTCATTGTAGTCCTGGTCTTCATCAAAATCGTCATCTTCACTGGATTCTTCACCAACCTCTTTCTTTGTTGATTTTAGTGCTTCAATAAGTTTTTCTCTTTCTTCCCTTTTTGTCATCTTTTTTTCTTTGACCTCATTTTGTTCTTCTTCTTTCTTGTGGACTTTCTGTAAAAACCTGATCCTTGGTGGGACAACCATGCCCAGTGAAGCAGAATAAGCTTGTGTATTCAAGGCATGCACGTTAAATATCTTTTTATTCTTCATCAAGAATACAGACTTTACGTATGCTACAAAGGCACGCTGGGCAGCTTCTTTAAGCGCTACATTTTGTGCCAAAAGAGATTCTATTCTCCGGATTGGCGTCAGTAATTTTTGGGGGTTGATATTTATCTTAGTTATTGGTACTTTCTTTGCTTGCAACTCTTCTATCATTCCAGCCTCTTCTGATGGTAAGAGAATCAACAGTGATTCTCCTCCCTTTTTAAATCTTGCGGTGCGACCTGATCTGTGAATATATGTGTTCACATCTTCAGGACAATCATAGTGAACTACCCAGTCTACAGCTGGGAAGTCCAGCCCCCGAGCAGCTACATCAGTGGCAAACAGGACAGAATTGGACTTAGCACAGAAAGCCTCATAGACAGCCATTCTTCGCAATTGATGTAAAGATCCCTGAAGCTGTAGAATACTGGGCCCAAGACGTAACCGACAGAATAAATCATTGTGAAATTTTACTTGCTTACAGCTCGACATGAAAACAAGGATTTTCTGCCTTAAGTGGCTTTTAATGAATGAAAACAAGGTCTTAAATTTATCCTCAAGTTCACAAACAATATAACTCTGCTGCAGTGCGTCTGGAGTTGAAGTTTCATGTACAGCAACGTACATAGGGTCTTTCAGACTAAGTCTTGCCAAATCTCGAACCGATTTTGTCTGTGTAGCCGAAAATAGAAGTGTCTGCCTCTGAGCTGGAAGATTTTCGATGATGGCATTCATTGCATTTTCAAACCCCATGTCCAAACACCTATCTGCTTCGTCCAGCACTAGTATTTGTAAGTTGTTACAATCGAACAAGGGATTTTCGTCCATGTGTTGCAACAGACGACCAGGAGTACAAATTATAATGTTACATTTGTCCACACGTTTTTTCTCGAATTGCAAATCTTTGCCACCAATAATAAGGCCAGCTGAAAGATCATGGTGAACGCCTACCTTGCGAAGCGTTCCAAATATTTGGTACGCTAGTTCTCGTGTCGGAGTGATTACAAGAGCTCCTAGTCCATCTAGCCGAGACCATTGAAGACAAAACAACTTCTCAATAATTGGGATAAGGAATGCTAATGTTTTACCACTCCCAGTCCTTGCAGCTCCAAGAACATCCTGCCCTGCAAGGCTCAGAGCAATTGTTTCACGTTGAATTTCTGTTGGCGTCAGGTAACCACATTCTTTCAAACCAAGTAGAGTTTTTGGTGACAGCGGTATGTTGTCGAACGTTGCAATTGACGCAACATCAATCTAAGGTAAAAGAGAGTTTGGTTAATGTTTGTGTTGTTGAGGTTATGTAAGCCCAAAACACTTTTAATATCGCCTAATAATAGCTTACCGTTGAATAATCCTCTTGCAATTTCTTAATTGTGGCTATTTCAGTAGCATTCGCATTTTTCTTCGGATGGTAATTTAGTTTTTTACCGTACGATTTTTTGTTTTTTGTTTTGCTCGCTCCACGAGGTGCACTTTCGTCCCCCATCACGAATTCCAGCCTACTGAGTGCCAGCTGTTATGTTGGGAACTTGAGCATGGCACGGAGCTGTCACTAGTTTCGTGATATTTGTGACAACTGTCATTTCTGGAAGGTGGATTCTGGCATTGGATTTACTGGCAAACACAGGTTACAAATATGTAATTCTGCTATCCGCTCTAATATATCAGTAGCTCTGAGAAGACCACTGAAGACCATTTATCAGTCTACTCTTTACTATATTGCTGTACTTCTATGGGCTTATTTCAGCCAATGGTTCAACATTCACATTTGCCTGACTAGGCTAGCGATTTTTGAGGTTTTGTGGAAGGCCTCAAACATTGCTACAAAACTGAAACGCATAAAACGAATGTTATAAAGTTACCATTTTGCCTTAAAAATTTAAATAATGAATACTAGAAACTTGCCTGTTGGTTATGACCTAATGGGATTGTTGAAGTTAAGAGAAACAAAAGTAAGTACTTGTTCCGTAAAAAGTAGCTCACATTCTTTACTTAGTGGTTGCACCTAAGTATATTCAGCTTATGGCTACCATTGCAGCTCCATTTAATTTTGAATTCTCAATGCTGGAATACTGCTACTGCCCTATATTGTATTACCTACCTGAGATTGCTTTTAGTTACCCGTTAAAAGTCAAATACTTTTTTCTAATCCCATAACCTGTCAGTAGCTACCTTCTGTGTTCATTTATGTCATTATACTTTTGTTCAGGATGATGTATCTTTGCTGCTGAGACGGAGGCTGCATGTGACGACAAATTTTATAAATCGCCTACGACTGGAAAAGGAACTGGAAGGACACTCTGGTTGTGTCAACTGCTTGGAATGGAACGAGTCGGGGAGGTACACCTAAACCAAAACGATTTTTTTAAATACAACCTTTTTGCACTTTAAACTAAACAAATATGTGTGTCTTTTTCCCAGGATTCTTGCTTCAGCGTCAGATGACTTACATGTCATTCTTTGGGATCCATTTACAAGCAAGAAATTAAATTATATCCACACTGGCCACCAGGGGAACATTTTTAGTGTGAAGGTAATCCATATAAAAATATTTAAAAAAAAATTCTAAATCTCAAAAAAATTAACAAATCTTCAAAAAATCTCTGCTAGAAGCTGATTGATTAGGACCCTTACAATTTGTTGTCAAACAGTTGGCTCGAACTTTGTTCACCTCTTATTTTCTACGTGAAAAATATACGTAATAATAATGTTTACCAATAAAAGCTCTAAGAATAGGTTTTGTAAAGAGTGCATTAGTAGTAACAGAGAAAGTTAGGGTAGTTAGATGAAATCTGATTTAAATTGCAAACGCTTGCAATGTGCGAGGTATTTTATTCTTATCAACACTATAACCGTCTCAAAAATTGATGTCCAAAAGAGGTTCGAGTCCCCGTTTGGGCATCAATTTTTGAGACGGTTTTAGTATTGATATTAAAAAAGTTAGGGTAGCTTTCAATTTTCCTTTGGAAGAAAAACATAAAAAAATTTTGATGCCAAAAATTGATCCTCTATTTCAGAAGTTTCATAGTTATGTATGATTATTTTTTTCCAGAAAAAGAAAGTTAAGCTAATCTTGTTTATTGTTCTAATCTATGGTAAAAATGTACAATTTGAAGGGTTCGTTTTAGCTAAAGGGAAAAAAAAAAGTTTCTGTCCTCCAAGGTTCAATTTTTTGTCAACAACATAGTTAATAATAATTTCCTACTAAAATTCTTCACTAGGCAAAATTTAGACAGATATCAAAATTGTGGCAAAGGGAGCATCTCCTCAAACCTTTGCATCTGGTTGTCCAACAAAACCTAACAAAATGCACTCAGTGCACCAGTACTGGCACACCAATGCAGTATGGTGCAATTTCACTTTAAGCCTTCATTTGTCACAGATTATCAAATACTGTTCCGTCTTATCATTTTAGTTCCTACCGCAATCCGATGGCAAAACTCTTGTTACGGGAGCCGGAGATTGCCTGATCCGTGCCCATCACTTGGATCGAAGTGATACATCTTTCACATGCAGCTGCCACTCGGGGCGTGTTAAGCGTCTCACGACAGCGCCAAACGAAGCAAACTTGTTCTGGAGTGCTGCAGAAGATGGAAATATTATGTAATATTATCTGACCTGTATCTAAAATAGCGCCAGTACAAACTTATTCTTCCGAGTGTTATAATTTGTTTCAATATCAATTTTCCAGGCAATTCGATTTGCGTTCATCGCACACATGTTCGAAAGAAAATAGGAGTGTTTTAATAAAACTGGCTGATCATCTGGGCTGCTATGCGGAGGCCAAATGTCTAGCAATCAACCCCCAACGTCCAGAGCAACTTGCTGTTGGCGCCAACGATCCTTATGTCCGCCTCTACGACCGAAGAATGCTCTATCCAAGCATGGTACAGAATTTCATACTCATGTGTACTTTGCAGATCATTTTGTTGAATGGTCTGAAAAATAATGATGTGGGTTGTCTGTATTTTAACTCGTTTTTTAGTATAATACAGCTAAATCTTGTGATTAGAGTAGCCTAGAGCAAAGGCACAGTGTGACATCTGGTAGGAAAAAGATTGAAATCATAGCTTTGTTCCCCAGTTGTGAAACAGTTAACTGGTGCAGTTTTCATTTCAGTCGTCTGTTTTCCAATATTGACACTAAGTTGCACTTTTTATATCGCCTCCAGAGCCTGTGCAAGTTACTTTAGAAACTTATGGAACTGGGAAGGCCAAAAAACTCACCGGTGTAGAAAACTAGAACTTGTTTTTGCCAGCGTACACGACACCTTGAACTACTTTATCAACATGGTGTAAAAATGGAGAAAAGTGCAGAGCTGGCATACAGACCAATTGAAAATAGAAAACAGCAAGAGGACACACAACACAAGCTTAGTTTAATGTCAATAATATGTTCACATTTAGGTATTAACTTTTAAACGTGCTTACATTTCAGTGCACCGGCCGCAGCCATTCACCGCAAACCCCTCCGCAAAACGTCGATGGCAGCGCCAGTTCATTCCAACTACCACCAGGTTGTGTTCAATACTTTGTTGCAGGTAATAAAAATGTAATATTTAAACAAAATAATAATAAATTAATAAAAGAACTATATAGTGAAGAAATTAATGGTTTAAATGAGCAAGTGGTTTGGAGTGGCAATATTTTACTTTGTATAAAAGATTTTACATACAAGTTTCCACTTGTTCATGGATCACTTGTTCACTTGTTCACTTGTTCTTAGAGAGGAAGTCCTTATCATACTGGTACATAAAATCACCTTAGGACTGCCTTTTTGCAGTCCTGTATATATTCAATACTAATCATATGAAAAAAAAACAAGCTTTCAAATTTTGTAACCATGCTCAACCACAAAAATCTTCCGCAGAAGAGCACTGCATCTCTCATTACCCTCAAATTAAAATCTGGCCTTATTTCTTTCCCTAAGGTCACCTGCCTCTAAAATATCACAGCACGAAGACTTACCAACGCAGCCTGGCTTCGACGTACCTCACTTTTGGATCGGACGGTAACGAACTCCTTGTTAACCTGGGGGGCGAGCAGATCTACCTGTTCAACATCAACAACAAACGCAAGGCCAAGACGTTCACCATAGTCGTTCCGGAACTGTCCGGGATAGACGTTCCTAAGGCTGGCAATGGATACCACGTGGAGTCAGAGCCGTTGATTGAGCTAAAGGTTGAAGTGGACGGCAAAGGGAAGCGGAACGGGATTAGCATGCCGTCAAACGTCGATGCTATAAGGCTGCAGGTGTGTTTTTAGTTTTGCTTCAAAATTGAAAAGAATAATAGAGGCTGTGTTTTGTAGATTTTTGTGGCTCTGTTACACTATTGAAGATGAGTTATTGAACGCATTTTGACTGACTATTAACAACGAGAAGGAGATGGTTCCTCGATAGCATCATAGCGTTATCATAGCGTGCTTCATATCGACCATAAAAATTGTATAAATATTCCTTTACTTAAACATAAGCAGTGTTATATTCTATTAAAAATGCCACCAATTTGAACCTTCCCTCAAACATGTCATGAATTTCAGTTGTTAAACAACGTTTTTGCTGCTTACAAGTTTTGCAAGATTGAAAAGAGATTATTTAGATTTTTAGATTTTTCATGTGAAATTTTCATTTATTTTTTTTGCAGGCCAACGAAGCATTTGAAGGCAGCAAGTACACGTTAGCCATCAGCCTGTACAACCTTGCAATCGACATGTGTCCGAGCTCTGCTGTACTCTACGGCAACCGTGCGGCAGCGTACATGAAGCGATTGTGGGACGGAGACATGTACGCGGCAATGCGAGACTGTATCGACACCATCAAGCGGGATGGAAACCACTGGAAGGCGCATCTCAGGTGTGCATGGGTTATTATAAGATATCTTTCATATCGGCATTGGGCTTACATTTAGTCAGAGTCACAACTTTCTATGGACCAAAGCAGCCTCCAACGCAAGGTTACTCTAGTGGCCATCCTATGGTGCTTGAAGCTGTCTTTTTTAACAAAAATTAAACTCATAATATCAGTACATGCACAACATGTTGTTTATCGCTTTGAAGTTAGTTTTAAGTTAATTAAACATTTGACAGTCTCAAATGCAAGGAAACATGCAAAAAAAATGGAATGCATTTTCTTAACACTCGAAATGACTGTGTCTCCACCTCTGGGAAAAACGTCTTCGTCGGTACAATAGGTATCGGCGTATCGGCTAGTTTTTTTCATGAAGACATTTTTAACATTAATGCTGAAATCTTAGCTGAGATTCTTATTTGTATGAGTGGTGGGAAAGCATAATTTTTGTTTAAATGAGAAGCAGATGTTCAAGAGTTCTCCCAAATACTCAAAAATCAAATGGAAAAGAGTGCAAATTTCCATTAAAAATCTTTCAATCCAGATTTATTTGTCTGTAATTGTTGATTCCACCCACATTTTTTTAGAAAATGCATTGATTTTTTATTTCATAGGTTGGCTCGGTGTCTCTTTGAGCTGCGTTGGATTATCGAATCAGACAAGTGCCTGAAGCTCTTTAAGGCAAAATTCTCACAGTATGCCAAAGACTATGCGTGTCTCATTCTCGACAAAGACATTCAGAAGGCAGTACAAGAGATTCCTGAGGTGGTTGAAAAAGACAGTAAGTGTTTTTGGCTCAATTATTTTCGTTTCCTCAACGGACGAATGATTAAGTGTGATTAACGATGACAAAGGATTAATTGGAAAGTTGTCTAAATGGGCATTCTTATAGACAGTACCAAAAAAATACTCTTAATTTTAATGCTGGCTTGCTTGTTAGTGTGAAATCACGCACTTTGTTAGCTAATAGATCACATGGACTTGTTATTCAGACTTTTCAAGTTCACTTTCTACCAATTTGCAGCCTTGATCGACCACAACAGCAGCAAACCTGCTTAAATCTGTGGTAATGTGCGACCATTTGGCAAAATGGTTGCCACTGCCATCATATTTCATAAAATTGCAATTAAGTGCAATAAAATTAAAATATCATAAAAACAGGACAATTTATTTTTCTTCTTTTTCACATTCCTCAGTGTTTTTGTTGATAATGAATAGTTGACGATACCTGCCTTTGAAGTAACGGACTGTAATTGATTCAGCTGATGAGGAATCGACTGACGGAGAGTTCGATTGTCCGAACCAGCAGGAAATCTCACCCCAAGAGACAACCTGGAGGAACAAAGCGTACGATTATGAGGTCAGTTTGGCATACTGGCATACACTTTGTAAAATGCTATCAGTACCACCAAGAATTTTTTTTTTTATTTTTTTTTTATTATATGTTGATGTAATATGTATGAATTGCAATGCATATTTTTATTAAGTAGGTACAGAATATAAAAGCCAAGTACACCAAATTTTGATTTAAAAAAAATCAGTTTAAGAGATAGCTGAATAAAGTTCCCCTCATTGGTTAACTAGAGAAAATTCACAAAAATGATTTTCCTATCAAATTATCTCTCGTGGATAACAAACCAGAAATGATTTTCTGGTGACAAAAATATCACTAAAACTGCTCGCTATTGCTAACCATCCAGGTTCGTTTCTGCGGTCATTGCAACACGACTACAGACATCAAGGAGTGCAACTTCTTCGGCAGCCAGAACCAGTTTGTTGTGGCCGGTTCGGACGACGGCTCGTTTTTCGTGTGGGACCGCCAGACGACTAACATCGTACGGATACTGCGCGGAGACGAGTCGATTGTCAATTGTCTGCAACCACATCCGACTTCCTGTCTGCTAGCGACCAGTGGTATTGATCCTGTCGTCAGGATATGGTCGCCAGGGCCAGAGGTAACTTGAAGTGTTAAGTGACTTAACCCCAAAAATATTGTGGGTTTGTCAGAAATGGGCTTTGCAAATAGTGCAAATTTGGCATTTCATTTGCAGTACGGTTTTTGTTTGGTTTTGTGAAAGGCTTTAAACAAAGTCTGTAAATGTTATGAAGTTCTTTATGCTTCTTATTGTTGATTGGATTGTTGATTGGAATTAACTGGAAATAAAAAAATGCGGGGCCTGGGGACTCAAACCGCAAGGGCCTTTGTTGATATTATTTGGTAACTATATTTAATATCCGAGATAAAAAGCCAACTGTAAGTTTAACTTATTAAAAGAAAGGATATTATTGGAATATAATCATATCAAACCCATGCTGTTATATGCTTTAATGTAGGTCCTGCCACGGCTTATGCACAGGTATATCAAAGTATGTCCACGATTGACCCGTTAAGTCTTACACTCCCGCTAATGTATCATTTTCAGAGGGATTTCTGCGAAGGGCAATGACACCTTTAGAATAAAAGCAAATCAGATATCCTTCTTTAAATTTTGTTGCATTGTGAAAAAAGTTTAATTTTAGTCAAATACCTAGTCCCGCCTTGTTACAATTGGATCGATTTTAAACTGTGTTCTTACATCTCCCTAGGACGGAAGTAAAAACGAGCGAGAGGTAACAGACTTGCACAAGGCGGCTTCAGCGAACCAGAAGCGCATGAACGCGGACCCTTTTGAGGCGATGCTGCTCAACATGGGCATTCCGCTGACGACCAACAGTGACGAGACTCCGATGCAATGTCGCTCGAGTTAGTCGCCATCTGCGTCACCGTCGGTAGTGAATGATGCGGAACTGCATAGGTGTGCGCAGCGGATAGGCTAAGACTTGGTAGAAGAAATTCTTCATTGTTTCTATGATTTAAAATCTTGGCTAACTCAAGAGAGGGTTAAGACACTGCAAAAAGAAAATAAAAATATATAGGGTGCACTAGACTCCCAAGATTTTAAGAAAATACAAATTTTCAGTTTATCTTCAAGAATATTTGAAAAGTCTTTCAATGCATTTTTTTATTATTTGAGGTAATCAAATCTATAAAATAGGTAGTACAAGAATTATTTCCACACCACATTTTTTTAAATGTGTGGAACTTACAAAATTGGGACGGTCTCTGCCATGCCACTAGGCACACCTATGTAGGTGTCTCGATATTTAACATAAAAAATAAATCCAATTCATATTTTCTTTATAAATCTCACAAATTGGAAAGTCATTACCTAGTATATTAAATAATAATAAAATAGCTATAATGAAAGTTAAATTTTTTTGGTAGGTTTAAATAATTCTTCTTTTCTTGTTAGTTATAAGTACTTGGGTTCATGGCAGTCATAAGAACTCCTTGGGTGAACTTCTGCATAAACAAACAAAGCAATAGTGTATATAGGATCAAACATGGGCAGAACGAAAATTTCCTATCAACAACTACCTGAAAGAAAGTAGTTCCGAGTCAGATTTTGCTCGTAACATTTCATTACTCACAATTTCTGCTGGACATATTTTTCTTTGTTATCTTTGTTAGTGAGAAGGGAGGAGAGTTACTAGTCCACAGCACAAGTGGCTACTGTCTCTAACCTATTGTGATCTCTCGTTACTTTTTTCTTCAATGTCTAATAATGATAGCTTGTAAATATAGTGCATTCATTTAAATATTCTCTCTGATGCCATAAAATCATGTCTTTGTTTTTGTGTTATCTTTCTTGAACAGTTTCTGTCTTGTAGTGTTTTTGACTGGCCTTGTAACTTGCTCGATGACGTTATGTACTCAACCAGATTTGCACCAACTCGAAGAGGGAAAGAGAGTGCTCCTTTCCAAACATGTGATCACTAGCTGTCAGTGCATTAATTTGTTTTCCTATTGCACTATCGAAATTCTCGGAGCAAGAAAAGTGCAACCTGAGAGCGAGCAACTCTGCAAGTCGAACACGCAAAAGTTGCACAGTCGAACACAAAGATTACTCCTGGTGCACACCGGGGTCGCACTGGGGCAGCCAGTCGAGAACGCTATTAGTCTTTACTCTTTGTATCACAAGATCACTTTTTAACTGGTGCTTTGATGGTAATTTTTTGAGATATTTGGAAAAAAAAAACCTTAAGTTCGAATCTTAAAAAAAAAGAGTGTTTTAGATTTAACTATTTGTTATTCTACTAAACAATCGGAAATCGCTATATTCGTTTGCGATTCAATTTCCTTTCTGTTTTTGATCTGAAAGATTGATCACAAATGAGCTCTTCTAAAAAAGCTCCTACAAATATTTACCGAAACCTACTTTTTTTTTTAACTGGGGCTTAAAAGATTTATGTAAAGACCCTGTTACTTACTAGGGTTAAGGCTCTTGGAATGAACAATCCTTGGGTGTGTGACTGTTAATGAGTTATAATGGAACAATTTCACTTGCTTTATCTAAAGTACCTGTACAGCTGAGATATTCAGTTATAGATGTTTCAGTAGGACTTCGGTAAGTGATCGGAATTGATAGTTTCTTAATAAAAAATAAAAATAATGTTGCAGCATTGCAAGATGTACCACACCATGCATAATAAAAAATAAAAATGTCCAATACTAAAATGAGTTGGTTATTATTACAGCTAAGTAATAATATATTTCAGGAACTTCACTTCACTTCAAAACCAAACGATATTTTAGATATGTGGAAACACTGTCAACAACACTGGGCACATGGCCAACCAGCATGCTCCCTTTTTATTTCCTAAATCATATTGGGGGTCTAACCCTAGAAGCTCTTCGTGTCCTTCGTTCAAGGGGTTTTAATAGAGGTGGGTCGAATTTTGGTTCCCAGTCTGAAAAAAAAATGTGGGTGCATGCTGTTTGTTGCTTTTTGGTTTTTTTTTTGTTGGTATGGTACTGTGAGATAAAATTTTTTAACAATGTTTTTCGGCTGGCAATTTTCTAAAACTGCGGATGAGTTTTCGATTTTTCGGGGCCCTTGTAGGTTGTGACTTACTGTTTATAAGATTGATTTTCTGGTAATTAAGGCCGGTTTGTCCAAGATGCAAAATTTCATTGCTTGTATTAGTGACAATTTTATATACATCGTATTGTGATTGTTGTGTTGTCATATTTTAGGATTTGTCAATCGTCACCTATCTTGGACCAATTGTTACCATGTTTACTTAAATGTATTAAACGTTAACATCTCAATTACTTGTATCCAATCAAGTTTCAATGCCTTGATTGGGTTAAAATTAAAAAAAATTGGGGGGTATTAGTTCATACATTTATCAAAATGCCATGCCCATCAGCAATTCAAATTAGAATGAACTGGCTTGGATACTCATTTCGAATTTATGCAAGTACACTGACCTTGAAAAACCCATGGGCTCAAACCGGTAACACCTGTTTGTGACCTCATCCCACACTAGAAATAATGACCAATTAATTTAAAAAATTCTGACTGTTGACATTAGCCATGTGCATGTAATGGCAACATTTTTAGAATTAAAAATTGGCAGCTATTATTATTTATAAAATGGGTAGAGCACAATCCCACATATGGGATACAGAGTATTTCAGGAGTAAGTACCTATGCCAATCCACCCTGGACCAATGCGACGAAACGCTCGTGACTAACGTTGATTCTGATAAGGAAAACTGACTGGAGTAGACCCCAGTTGGAAATGGAATAATTTAAAAAATTGATTAAATTGAGGGGAAAGGATTCCAATTTTAGAACCGGTCTAGCAAATTTAGATGGAGTGTCAGTATAAAGCACTTATTCTCATTTGGTATGTTTTTTAAAATATTTGTATTTATAGGAACCTCTATAGCAAACCTCTATAGGTATAGCTGGTAACAGATCCCTGGTACGTGTAGGTTTTGTTCCGTCCAAGATAACCTGCCACTAGCCGGTTGATCAGAATGACTGTCCTGTCGGCATAATGATGACCATTGTGGATTGCACTCTCTGCAGTAAAGAGTGTGGCTTGATCTTGTCCTTGAACGCTGCCTGGGGCGAGGGCGGTGATATCGAGAGCAGTTCCCTGACATTGAGACCCTGGGCGTGGTCCTTCGACGGGGGACGAGCCTCCTCACACCACCCTCAGTTAAAAACAACACATAATTCCGATTAAGTCTCTGAATGCTGATTGCATTTTATTGGTGAAGCTCTCTAGCGTTTTAAAAGAGGTTTTTCTGACAAAATCGTATTGAATGTAAAGCCTATTTATCGGCTCGGATTCTGAGAGGCTATTATGCAATCCTGAGGAACCCATACAAATATTTGCATACGCCATCAGCAAGACACCATCAATAGAGACGAAGTTTCTCTTTCGTTTAGATGCTTTTAAGTATTTCGTAATACTAGATGTCGAAAAATCACTGTTTTTGCATCCTATTATCGTCAATTTTCTATTCACTAGCTTTGTTCAGAGAATTTGAGTCAGCAACCGATTAAGAAAACGGTTTAATGTACTTTATCACAGATAATTAGTAGTAGAGCAGAACGACAAATTAATCTGCATTAATTGGTCGTTCAAATGGTATTATCGGCTGGTACTCATGCACTTTGGAACTGGCTTTTATTACTGCTGTTTAACTTCAGTTATAGTTAGAGGCAACAGAGTGTGTACATTTATCAACAACGTTAGCATATTTTTTCCACTCTCATTGTTTTATCCCGACTGCGTGTATCCTATTGAATATAAAATGGTATTGTTCTATACATTTTGGGCAGAGCACATACAAACTGGTTTAGATCTTGCCCAAAAAATGCTTTGCTTCTCAACGGCGCAAAGTCACTTGCGATAAGACGCTGAGTATGATATCAAATCTCTCATTACTTTTTGCACGTTTTATGCTGCCAATTATTAAATAGTATGCTGTTGAAGTACATTGTGATAGTTATCACGTTTCTAGGTACTAAATTCATAACTGGCACCCATCTGCTACATCAAGCCACGTTCTCTCATGTCTTAAGAAGCGTTTTTTTTTAATTGCCATACGTCTCTAATTCAACTCTATTATTATCTATTTATCCGGAGATGAAAATATAATTATATGAGTAAATTATCATGTTATATACCAACAGTTCACAAGAGATCTAACGACTATTGCACCTAGTAGTTAGCTATATCTGCGACCCGTTTCATATTGAAAAAAATGTTTCAATTGCGTTCTTAGACCAACATCTAACACATTTTGTAAATGGTATTGAACACGACATCCAAACCACACATAAAGACATGAAGTTTGGCAAACTTTGTTCACGGAAGTATTTAAGATTACGCTTTTAGAATCTCAGAAAAAAAATTGCCAGACTAATTAACTTTTAGGTACAAAAAAGTATCATAACAATCAAGAGATCGACATCTGAGTTCAGGAGGTGTGCCTTATGGTAACAAGGTCTTGTGACGTCACATGGTGATCTCTTGGGTCGCTCCAGATCACAACTGTGGCGACTTCACTTTCAAGAGGTGGGACGTCGAGTTCCGTGCAGAAACCCGTCGCGTCGTGTGGTGCCAAACGCTTGTATGATGATGGTAAGTGGCTGCTCTCGTGCCAAACACGGGGTTCTTTGAGTTTGCACGGAATTTAGATTTAATTCGGGAGCGACTTATGACGGTCCATCGAAGATGTTGCTTCGGCACAAGACGTTTGGAAATTAAAGGAGTGATTGTCTATTTATGTTATTGTCCGGAAGCGTAGGAAGGTAACATCATTTTTATTTCTAAATGTGAAATTCGTACGGAAATTGAACGAGCTTTAAAGTTGACGATAGTTTTTAATGGAATTGTTTTCAAATAGATGTAACAGTGCACAAATTTAAAATGTATTAACGCAGTTATTCGTTTCTTACAATTTCATCGCAATTATCCATGTTTGAAAAGAATACAATTACCTGAAAAGTAAGGTGCAATTTCTACTCAAGCTGCTTGCACCTACCTTACAGTCGGTCGAATTGGAATCGATGTTAATCAAGTTACATAAGTAAATGGCGTGATGCAAATCTGTTGTTTTAAATTGCTTATTGTGTAATTAGTTGAGCTGTAGCTTTATCACGCGTTGCTGACTGTTACAATACTTTTTATTTTGAATCGAGCGTTACGACATTTCAAGTTCTAGATCATTGATATTAGGGTAAGATCAATCTTATCCTACTCGAATCGTTCAGACCACGACTGCCACGACTTTCGATAGATGCACGTGTTTAAATGTGAACGAATCTAAGCCCATTTGTAAAATCGTAACCTTTTACAGAACCATGTATTCTTTCTGCAACACTGCTCTCTATCAGGTATTGGATGTGGGACCATGACCAGTTCTATTGGGAGAGAGGTTGGAGGGATGAAAGTTAGTACAGCAACTTCATTCGCCTTGCTTATCAACCTCTCGTCAGCGTGGATTTGTTGTAGTAGTCCTGTCTTGTCGAAAATGAACGTCATTCGGACGTTCTCTTCGCTCTCCACATGTCAGCACCAGGTTTCCTCACCTCATTCCTCGCCAAGAGACCAGTGCCTCAGGATCCGTTGTCAACAGTGCGTCGCTAAACACCACTAATCAATCACATTCCATGAAACCAACCAACGGAAGGCCGTAAAAGACATCAATAACAATCATGGCTTACAGTGCCACTGTCATTAGATTTACTTCTTGCAACGAAAAAAACAAAGCGAAAATAAATGTTGCATGTCATGGGAAAAGATTTTGTTCTTGTATTCTTGAGTTTTGCTTGAGTTTTGTTTTGCTTGAACAGACAGCCCCGAAATATAAAGATCTGTTCTCGCCAATCTCCAAGGACAGTAATTGTAACATTGTCTGCACACACTTCCTAAAATGGCAGCGTATTACCATTTATAGGCGAATATATCCAAGCATCTTGACTCAAGCGCGAATTAAAAATGCAGTTCACTAATTTCCGGTACTTTTATTTCAGAGTTGCCCTTCTGTGCTTCTTCTTTGCTCGGCGCTAGCATTGATGGTGACATCGCCGGCGTCGTCGGCGTCGTTACCGACGCATCGCAAAGACGCCAACAAGCAAGGCGACGCATTTTGGTTGAATTCATTTAATGTCTATCAAAAATCACCACGGAAATCTGGTTTCTCAAAAACGAATTCATTCACTGAGCTCTCAGAGTCCGTTGATAGATCTCTGTCGGAAGATGAAGAGATTTCCACAAAAACTTACATAGACGCCTCTGTTTTTCGTAAACAACCAGACAAAGAAGCCGTTGATGAAACCTACGCGACTGAAACTGAGGTCGAAGCGACGACCTCTTCGGAAATGTCCGCCATCATGACGGAAGAAGTTCAAATGACTGACGGCATGCATGCATTGCCTGTGATCAATCCGCCGATATGGGTGCAAGAAACTGTACCAGACAACGTATTTGATCCGATTCGGAACAACGAGCAGTTTGATACATACGACAGATACTCCCATTCTATCGGACACGGCGGTTTTCGAATGAGAACTCAAATATTTTGAGTTGCAGAAATCATTCACAGTCAAGATTCAAAATTGCCAATTCACTATTAAGTATAGATTAGAGATTATTTTAATTAATGTCATCTCGGCATGCCAGTCAGCTTGCATTATTCGTATTCTAGAGTAATAACGTAGTTATCATGCCTTGGCGATTTATCAATGCA
Organism: Protonemura montana; assembly: GCA_947568835.1. NCBI lineage: Eukaryota > Metazoa > Arthropoda > Insecta > Plecoptera > Nemouridae > Protonemura > Protonemura montana. Next base: position 11,447,414 of record OX387603.1, read on the forward strand.
GTAGCATTGTAGGAAGTCCGCGGAAAAAATAGAGAAACGACATTGCTTTGTCAAGACCACGATACCTTGATTTTAGCAAGAAGTTGTTTCCTCTGCTTTAACTAACGCGGTGCTTTGTGATTTATTTTGTAGTCAATCGCCCCTCGGGCATTTCTCCTTTCTGAATACAGGTCCATGTTATGTTCTCCTAGCTGTACGCATTTTATACCACATGTACGCACGGCGCAGACGTCTAACTTTTAGGCGCAAGTTTTGTGTAAGATTTCACACATAGCTGTTTGCTTCTCAATAAACGTTATCTTATATATATATATATTATGTGCCACTGCCACAAGAACTACCACAACATAGTTAACGACTTTCGCGTCCTTGGTTGGGTCGTCTCACCTTCTATAACCAACCTATCCTCTTCCTTTTCACATCGCAGTTCATCTTTGACCTGGGCTAGGAAAGACGGGCCGAACGCATCTTCAGAAAACAAGTAAGCACATCGTTCTATTCTTGGCATGCAAACTTGTTTTTAGGTTCATACTAGTGTAACGGCGTCGTGGGACAACATTTCCAAGTTAAATATACCTTAAGTGACAAAGAAGCCTGCATGCACCGTCTTGTTTTAGTGCAAATACTTATTTTACGTGCTCATTAAACAAGCCATAAAGATATATGGCTTTTATTGAGTTTATTTGGTTGCACAATTTTGTATTTAGACCTTTAAAAGTGTGTGTTACAAATTCCAAAGGATGCGGTTTGATACTCGGAAGTACACGTGTGGTTTTTTTTTTGCCTATCAGGTAGATAAGAAATGCAAGATAAACTGGTCATTAATCACAGTTATTAAAAAATGTGACGATCTGAGTTAACCGCGAAGAGAGTCGTTCACGGACGCTCGAGAGTAAACGAGGAAATGAGCTTGCTATTACAAAGAAGCTGTTCGATTTACCCAGTGTCTTTGAATTTGCTGAGCAGTGCACACCCAGAGCTGACTCTAATGAAATCTGTAGCAATCATTTGTAAATAAGCCAGTGTCTTGCTAGAACGACCATTTGGATTCAGGCATTCTGTAAGTACATAGAGAAGAAAATAAACAGACAATTGGCAATAATTACACACAATATATATGTTTATTGCATTGATAAACTCCTCAGCTTTTAGTGTTAATTAAACGATCAAATTAAAAGTGCATCTAGTTTAATATTACATTGCCATCGCAAATATTATACTGTCTGAGACTGCAACGGCCAATGCACTCGCTTAATGTCTGGCTACTTCTTGCAAGTTTCACAGAGACTCTCGGTCGACTACAACTCCTGATTATGACGTCTGAATGCGAAGTACTTTCCACCAAAGCGGCTAAGAAATGTCATGAAACCTGTTTCAGGATGGCTGACTTCAAGATAATTCGAGCCACGATGGCAGACAGACCTCGAGTAGTCAACTTCTTGCGAAAAGCGTTCTACAAATACGAGCCTCTGAACATTGCGATGGGGCTCACTGACGAACCTAGCGAGGCAGATATCAACCATTCGCTGCAAAGTTTCCCACAAGGAAACTCGTTGCTGGCAGTAACGAACGAAAACAAGCTCGTAGGCGTCGCCATCAACGGTGAAATCACAGACAATGAAGCAAACGTGAGGCAGAAGCTATTCGAGGAGTGTGACTGTATAGATTTTGTCGCCTTTTTAAAGTTTTGGGTCCACGTCGAACGTATTGCTAATTTTTGGAAGAATACTGATGAACCGAAAGGTTTGGACTTGGAGATTATGGCTGTTGACCCTAATACTAGAGGACAAGGTATTGGAAACGCGTTGATGACAAGGACAAAAGAGTTGGCGAAAGAGGTTGGTTACAAGGTATTTAGGGTTGATTGTTCCAGCTACTATGCCGGGAAGTTGGCAGAGTCGCAAGGTATGAGATGTGTTTTTGAAATGAATTATGATGATTATAAAGATGAAAATGGTGAAATCATATTCAAGATTCCTCCTCCACACAAGTCTTTAAGAATATTTTTGCAAACGTTGTAGCCATACGTGGTTTATTTACTTGTCATAAAAATAAATAAAAAAAACTCTCAAGCACTTATGAAAATTTTATAGATTTATTTCATCAGTCAACATACGTTGCATTGCTGTGAAGTTTCAGTTGCATGAAGTTGCATGCTGTGTTAATGAGTGACGGAAAAAATCATAATAACATTGAAGTTCTTACAACTACGATCCATCGAAAAAAAGAAACGATTTTGTGCTAACTGCACTGGTTAATGGTAAACATACACAGTTCAGATGTTGTCATTGGAAACTCCAGATATAAATCTAACAAACAATGTGTTTTTTTTTTTTGTAATTTGCAGAATAAAAATAAATTAATGAATGAACTGACCTCTGACAATTAATTATTTTCTAGAACAAAACTGCGTTTGGGATTGTCGAGTTATCAGTGAGCCGTTCAGTTCGTCAAATTATATGCAGCAAAGACAGTTTCTAGAGACGAAGATACTTGTTGAGCACTCACAAAACATTCCCCTGTATCTGCCATGTATCTGTATTTCGGCCGCGTATCACAGGTATAAACAATGTGTTAGTTTTTAATAAGAATTTTGAAGATACCTTTTTCTCCTACCTCTGAAACAATAGTTCAGAAATTCAGGAGTGTTTTTAAACACCTAGGTTGTATGACCAAAGTTAAGCAGTAATTAGTCAATTACTTGAATGCCCACAATACATTATCAGGTTGATAACAGTAACCACAAGACAAAAAAAAACTGCACTCAGACTCTCTATCAATGTAGTGAGTTATAATACATCACAAATCAATGATTAAACGAAGGAGGAAGCGGTTCCGTTACTCGAAGTGGTTCAGGGATGTGTTGCTATCAGGTTGGTACACAATTCTAGAATCATTATTCACGTTGTTATCATATCGCGGGTAAATAAATGTCAATGAAGGTGGTAAATCAACAAATAAGCGCTTCAAAGGCAATTGAATATCTTTCAAGTTGCTGACTTGAGAAAGAGATAGTACCATTTTTAGGGTTGGCTGAAGTCACATGTTTAAATGATAAACCAGGATTTTAGAAGCATGATGTTCTCTGCGTCAACACATAATAAAGAAGTTGACATTTCAATATAAAAGCGAAGTTTTTTTTAAACTTGAGTTCTTAGTGTGTAATATGTGTTCAAAATTGAAAGCGGGGTACATGCGGGTGAAAGTGTTTTGTGCGACATGACTGCGTAAGCAAAAACTATATTTTTCCACTATTTTCAGCGTCTGAGGCCTGGGCATTCAAGAATTCCGCATGGGACCAGAAATCGCAGGACTACGCCAGGAAAATGGAAGTATTAACCATATCTGTATAGTTGTGGATCACTGAATTGGTGGGAATGTGGGTTAGGGGGGGGGGGGGGGGGGAAGGAAGGACGCGTGGACTTTCCCCCATATCTGAGACTAATTGGAAATGAAAAGGACTTCGCTCGCAATAAAACACACTAGTAAATTTTTTGGGAGTTTTTTTCCGGGTTTATTTCTGGATTTTCTGGGATAGCACCCAAAAAAGAAAAATTGGCTGGGTTGCTGTTGGGATATATTAAAGTAGGAGGTACTATGAATCTCATTTTCACGTTATTTGAAAGTTGTGATTGGATGATGGAGGGCAAGGCATTGGCGTACAGCTTTTCTGGAATGTTGAAAGGAAGCCAAGTACTTCTCGTTACTTCGGGTTTTTTCCTCTGATTATTTGCTTTACTATCAAGTGCATGCATGAAAATTAACGCGGTAATTAGCAGGTATAATTGCGGCATTTAAATGATATAACGAGTCAACCATAGTTATTAGAAATGCATTTGTATCTAGGTGAGGGTGTTGAGTAATTAAGCAAAGCTTATAAAATCCGACTTCCGTTCAATGTTGACTAGCTACAATAGTCTTCATTTAACATTGAACGGTCATCGAATTTCTCCCACACGTGTAAGTTTAATTAAAGGAAGGGTGCAAGTTATGATATTTTGCAATGGCGAAGTGGTTTAAAGCCGCGATATAATGTGTATTTATTTGACGGGTTTGCTTTGTTTTGATTTACTTTTGGTCCTAAAAAGTTCTTGGGTCGACTTTTAGTCGACTTAGTCGTCAACTTTAGGACTGGAAATCTCGGCGAGGACGCCAACGAAACGTCGACCCAGGTAGAACCAAAAGTAAATCAAAACAGAGAAAAACCGTCAACTATATCACAATAATAACGTTTTGTTATATTGCATTTAAATTGCAAATTCTTGCTACGAGCAGAGTTTTTAATTATATAAGGACCATTCAACTTCTAATAATTTGATGCCCAATCGGGAACTGAAAGCCATAGCCATTCCCATATCTACCTCTATATGGCGTGAGTTCAAGAGATCGAACATTAAATACGATTGTTGTGGGTTCGAGTCCCTGGAAAGGCACTGATTTTGGATAAGTTATGAGTGCTCTTATATTACTATGTTTTTTTTTTTACTTTATCATCTTCTATTATGAAATACAACTATTAGCATCGAGTATACAATTCTCATGCTAAAATATTTGTATAGTTTTAATGTTAATGTTTTTTTTTGAGAGATTTTAGTTCTGAAAGAACTTTCCCCCACATTTTGGCAGAGTTCGCTTCGCCATCTCCAGGCTGAGACTAGGTGATGGCAGAGCAAACTCTTTCGAAACATCGGGCGAAGTCCTTTTTAGGACTAAAAACCCCTCCAAAAAGAGTTTGAACGGTAAAACTACAAAGAGCATGTACCAATGACTCTCAAAACCTAAATAAAATAAAAATATTTTTGCTTACAAAAAGGGAAATAAACTATTGCCCGGTAACCAATGGTTGGTATGATTACGTTTTCAGACAGCAGCTATAATTTATACCATTCAATTAAGATGGCTGGGTTCAGGATCATACGCGCCACTATGGCAGACAGGCCTCGAGTGGTGGACTTCCTGAAAGAGGCGTTTTTTAAGGACAGGGTCTTGAACATCTCGTTGGGGATGGTTGGCGAGCCAAGCGAAGAAGAGATCAACCATTCGTTACAAAGTTTCCCACAAGGAAACTCGTTGCTAGCAGTGACAAACGAAAACAAGCTCGTGGGCGTCGTCATCAACGGTGAAATCACAGAAAATGAAGTGAACGTGAGACAGAAAATGCTCGATGAATGCAAATGTAAAGATTTTGGCGTGTTATTGAAGTTTTGGGTCGACGTAGAAAGTTTAGCGAATTTCTGGAAGAATACTGACGAAACAAAAGCTTACGACATTAAGCTTGTGGCTGTCGATTTTCATGCTAGAGGTCAAGGAATTGCAAATTTGTTGTTTTTGAGATCAAAAGAGTTGGGTAAAGAGGCAGGTTACAAGATTTGCAGGGCTGATTGCTCCAGTTACTACGCCGGGAAGTTGGCACTGTTGCAGGGTATGACCTGTGTGTATGAAATGAGGTACGAAGATTACAAAGATAAGAATGGCGATGTTGTTTTCAAAGTACCAACCCCACATGATGCTTTTAGAATATTCAAGGAAAATTTGTGACTGCAATTTAATATTTATGAATGATTTAATTGATTATCTTGAATTGCCATGTGAATAGCAAATTATTCTACTCTGTATCTTTACGTGTGTGGCACTGTAGTACAATATAATAGAAGAAGACTTTTTTTAGATTTATTTATGACTTTAGCAACCCAACTTAATTTTGATTAATTGGTAACAACTACCCATGCTTTGCTGAGAGACCTCATCCGTTCCAGTGCTTGCTTATTCAAGACAGTCTTGACCGTCTTGACAGTATGTGGATTAAGCAAGCTGAACGCCAGATACTAACAAAATAAATAGAATATCTCAAGGCAAACGTTCTGAGCTGCCAACCACAATCACATTTATTAATTACGTTCGGTAAGTGAGGTAGTTTCAAAGTATCCTCGGATTAAACGACGTCGATGGACGCTGAAGGGACAGTGACGTCGATTTCGATCAACGAAATCACGAGCGGTTCCTGCCAAAAGTTTGAAAATTCGTGTAGGTATTGAAGTATACCTGAAGTATTGATATGTAAGTGTAGGCGTCGATATGTGATATAATTAGACGAGATGACGGGATTGCTGATATGCCGATGACGAACAGAACCTTCCAGCCGACAGAGGGGAAACTCGGTGCTGACATTTTGAGTTCAGGGCAGTAATCTCACTGAGGAGTAATCTCAACGAGGGTCGAAAAATTTTCAATAAACTGCCTGTTTTTGTTAAAGCTGCGACACAACGTAACGTCTTTAAAGACAATCTCGATTAATTTCTTCTTGATAAATTGTTTTATAATGTTAACGAGTATTTAGGTAATTAATGTATGTTATGAATTGTTTATCATTAATCTAGCTGAATGAATTAAAATTGTGATAAGGTTAATATTATATTATAGAAATGTGCTAACCAATAACATAAATAAAAATAAAATAATGAAATAAATTGAATCTTGTAGAAATGGGTTCTTTTACAGTTCATTAAGCTAAAAATTTGGTTATTATTATTATTAGTATTATTCTTATTATTTGTGGTGTTTAGCGACGCACTGTTTTGACATCTGGCCATGCGGCACTGGTCTAATGGCGTCGGTGAATAAGTGGATGATGATGAACCTAACCTAGTTTAGAAGGGAGCAGGGGAAACCCGGTGCCGGCACGTAGCCTACTCCTGTCGAAGAGCATCAATGGGAACACCGGCTTAACGTCCCTTCCGAAGGACGGTACAACCCGAACGGCAGGATTCCTCCACAAATCCATACTATCGAGAGGTTGATAAGCAAGGCGAATGAAGTTGCTGTACTAAATTTCATCCCTCTAACCTCTCTCCCGAACAGAACTAAGAATTTGGTAGTTGAACCTTTCAATTTAGTTATTATGTAAAATGTCTGCACCATGCACCGTGTTTTTGTGAGCAATCTTTTACTTAGGTCCAGTATTACAATTTTCCTAACTCCTAGATAACGTAAGAGTAAAATTAATTACCACGGCAACAACCAATCAAATGCGGTGAAAGTCAGCTGTTTCTGTGAGTTAGAACCGGGTCTTACGGCGATAGATAGGTTGTTTTAACAAACTTCAATTCTGTAGTTATTGAGAATAGAATTCACTACCTGACCCTCGTTGGTCTTACAAGCACTCTGGGGATTTTGAATGAGTTGCATTTTAAATTTTAATCTATTTAAAATTACACGATGTATCATGCGATGAAAATTAGTAAAAATTAAATGATAATGCAATAGCAATGATATGTGATGATTTATTTTAAAGTACCTAACAGGAATTACCGATACTGATGCTAGGAATGCTTAATTCATGCGAATCTCATTTATATTCAATAAAGATTTTCGTTTTCTGCTGATCTGTCTCAGTAATTACTTGTTCTTCAGCGTATAAAGTGGTAGGAATTGGGGGCGACATGTAAACAGTCCTCTATAAATAATAAAAAGGATAATAAATCGTTCATATTGGCATGACGGTTGATAACCATTACCAATCAGAAGCGAACACGACAAAGGTTACAAACAGGTTTATAATTATCACTGAAATTGTCAAGTAATATAGCTTTTGTGGTCAATATATGCTAGGTACTGGTGCACCTCTATAAAGCTAATGACTTCACTGTTTCAGTCGAATTTACAAATTTATGAGTAATTTTTGAGTTTATCATTTAATTTTTAGTCTCTATGTAAGTACATCTCAGCCACAATATATATATATAAATATAATATGTTAATAGATATTTGCAAAATCGTACCACAATGATACGATTTGAGTAATTTCTGTCTATCCGCTAATAAAGCAATGCGAAAGACTTGCGTCATTGAGGTGCAACTTTAAGAAAATAACTTTCAAAAACTAAAGTACCGAACGAATGATAAAAGAATTGGCAATAGTGTAAATAATGAAAAGATGTGTGGTAAATAATGTAAAACAATGTAATTTCACTTCAGTGTTCATTATTTGATTTTAGTTAGGACATAATTTTTGGAAAAAATAAGCAATTTGAATCAAATAAATGCAATTGAGTTAACTCTGGGGCACTGAACTCGTCAAAATGACCATGGCTAACCAATTACCAAGTTCGCAAATAAATTATCTGCTTACTATAAAACGATTACAATTATAATTACTTTTACGTGTCCCAACTGAGGCTAAGAAACGACATGCAATGAGTTTCAGGATGGACGCCTTCAGGATAATTCGCGCCACGATATCAGACAGACCTCGCGTCGCCTCTTTCTTGAGAGAGGCGTTTTACAAGCATGAACCATTGTACATCGCCTTGGGCTTGACCGAACCTATCGAGGCAGATATCAACCAATATCTGGAAAATTTATCGGAAGGAAAATCGTTGATTGCCCTATCAAGGACAAACAAGGTGTTGGGCGTCGCTATCAACAGTGAAGTAACAAAACATGTCCAAGAGAAAAGGCAAGAGTTATTAAATAAATGTGAATGCAAACATTTTGCGAAAATTTTAAAATTTGATCTACATGTTGAGCGTACAGGGAGTTTCTGGAAGTATATTGATGAACCCAAAGCATTCGATTTGGGGTTGCTGGCCGTTGATCCTAGTTTAACGGGCCAGGGTATAGGGAAGACGTTACTAATGAAGTCTGAGGTGTTGGCCAAGGAGGTTGGCTACAAGGTTTTTAGGATTGTATGTACAAGTTATTATTCCGCCAAGCTGGCTGAAAGGCAAGGTTTGACATGCATGTTTCAAATGAAGTATGAAGATTACAGAGATGAGAACGGTGAGGTTGTTTTCAAAGTTGCAGCTCCACACACGGCTATCAAAGTATACGTTCGAAAGTTTGAGACATGACGTGTAAGTGTTTATTATTTTGAGAAATCATACAGCCTAGAAAAGTTGAATACACAAGCTATTTGTTGAATTTTGTAAGCAATGAGACTGGAATCTCGTTTTGATGCCGGAATACAGAGGGTTAAAACAGCAGCAAAACAGAAGAACGAGGGTCCAGTCTCTTTGGCTGTAAGGTTGACTGTGGTACCAAAGATGTTTAAATATGTTATTATTAGTGTTTATAAAAATAAAATACTTTGTGTATAGCAAGCATTTGCAATTTAACCCAGAATTCACCAGTTTTAATATATTTCAATTTGTAGGATGCTTAAAAATTAAAGTGTCGTTAGTACTTCATTTTTTGTTTTCTATGTGTGTACCTAAAATGCATTACATGTGTATAATTGTGAAAAATTAAAAGAATAAAAGAAAGAAAATAGTAAAGTAACTAAATTTTTACGGTTAGCTGGGAGGTGCAGCACAAGTGGGGGTTGTAGGATATAAAACTCTCGATAGTACGTTTTTTCGAATTTGTCAGCCACTGAGCTTTGAATTAAGTGAGCTTAGTTTTTGCATGGATCTGTGGTGATTATACGAGCTCCATGATTGTACAATGGCGATATTTGACGTGACTTGCACAAGTATGTGAATTCTCATCGAAATGTCCGGAACGACAAAATTTAATTTGAACTTCCTAAAGCTCAAGTTCTGTGAGTATTCGATTCAAAATAAATGAATTTAAAAAAAAATCGGAGTGGGGCACCAGTGGGGAGTGGAGCTAAATGCCCCTTCTGCTGCAAGGCTTCCTCTTCTGGATACCGTCAGAGGTTTTGACGCTTTCTGGAATTTCAAAATGTTGTAAATAAAATAATCTTACTTTTAACACCGTTCGCCAGAACTTGCAGATTAGTTGACAACTTGACTGACGGTATTAACAGCCGAGTCTGGTGTCTTGTAAAAAAATTCAAGTTTCAAATGATCTTCACGATAGTATTTACACCGCCCCTCTCCCTCCTTGCCCCTTCACCACCCGCTAGCTTGTTCACCACTCCGACTTTGTTCGAACTCAACAAGCATTGCTCTGGAGTTCGGTAACTTGATAACAACTGCCAGCTCTTTCTCATTTCAAACATGCATTTAGATAGATTTTTCATTTATTTCGCAAAAATTGAAATCAATAAGAAACTGCATATTCGTGCTAAGTTTGCGGTTTGTATTTAATATAAATATCATTCACAGTAAACAAAAGTACAACACAAATGTTTGTAGCTTCAGGCCAACACTGCGACTTTCTTCTAAAATAAGTTATATCTGAGTCAACAGCGGTGGAAAAGGAAACATTCCTTTACAAAGCTGGGAAATAATTTCGACTGCCTGACGATGCACAACGGAGGGGACAAAATCTAGGAAACGCGATAGTGTCATTAAAATACGTGAATAGTGATTAGTTTCATTAAAATAGGTTGAATTTAGTCGTGCTTTCAAATGCTCAAATGGTTTCAAGTACCCTTCCTTCTCCCCCACCATGCCTAACTGAGAACTTGAAGCAGAATCGATTTTTTTCGTTTTTTCTACGCATTGCTCCATTACCATTTGATTTGAACAATTCTTGAACTGGCCTGAGCCAAAATCACTTTTTCATGTTCATAATTCATACAGGTGTTACCCGACATATTTATAACTGCGCCGGCTATCATGCATTTATTGTTTAGTGTTTTTCCTATTTCTGCGAAATAAAAGCAAAGAATGAAGACAAATTCGCAATAAAACGCAGAAAGACATCTATTTCAATTTAATTTTTCGATCTTTGGTTCGATTTTTGTCAACTGCTTGTGTGATTGTGCATGACGGTTTGTCACTTCGATAATTTTTGCGTGTTCTAGTTGAATTTTCAAAGTGTGCAACTTTATTTGGCCAATCACACTGACTACTATCTACCTCACTTGTCACGGAAGTCTCTCGGATGTCTCTGATCGTAAAACACACAATATAAAAGGTTGTTGTCAGTAATACCCCAGCCATACAACCTATCAGGCAGGTACTGCGGCTTTCAAAGAATGTTTAATCGTAATGAAATAATAAAAAGGTTATCTCGTTGTTTATTTCAAGCTGGATATTGTCCTTACGGCACCATTTTTTATTCAGAGAAGTCTTTGAATTGTTGTTCTTTGAAAATGATCAGTATATTTTAAAGACTTTTTAGGGCGAATGCATTTTGATAGTCTTCAAAATAATACTGCGGTTAAAAGTAGTCCTTGAACACTAATTTAAAGCTTACACTGAATATAAAAAAATTGTGTGGTGAAGAGCAGCGTTCAGCTTGTAATAAATATGAAGACTAAACTTTTATTATCTCGTCGCGATAAAAATACTTTATTAGCTATAATACCCTGTCTAGCAATTTCGTTGAATTTTGATGTGGCCAATTTTTATATTTTTTGCTCTGATTTAAAGTAAGAATTACTATAAAAACTCTAGAGACACAGAAAATGTATCGATAAGAATGTAGAGGGAGAACACAATTTAAATAACAGGCCAAACTTTGTAAACATATCAAGGCTCTACCTTCGAGGTAAGAATGATAATAATCGAGTATGTAGATAGAGGATCCGACTTAGTTCGATCAAGATTTTTTTAGAAATTGAACCTACTTTTCCTAGTCCATTGCCTTGGACTTGGTGAAAAAGTGCAGAATTGGAGGTTAATTTTGGCAAATGAAGGAAATATTAAAAGAAAGAACCTTGTTCAAACAAACTTTAATCCTTTGTCTACTACATACTCGATTTATGTTTTAACTATAACGGTATTAACATGTAATGTGTGGTTGGGATAAAAAAAGATACGGGATAAATACATGCACTATATATAAATGAAATAAATTTCGATTTGAATACAAATGTATAAACCGAGATTTTTCTCCTCCATACAAATATGGCAATACCCACAAAAAAGAAGGCTGCCAATTATCAAAGCACACTCATCTCAGGTGTGGTGTCATATAATGACGAGGTAAATGTATCAAATCAGGGTTAGTTTGGGGTACCAAACAAAACAAAATGGTAATGGACTTGCAGATATCGTCTTCCTTCTTCACTGCCACGCCGTAACAGCCTCCTGCTCGACTCCTTCCTTCTTTTTCAATGGACACGACTTTCTTGACAATCCCACACCACGCGGTCGACATCAGCACAGGATCGAGTAGTTGTGACAAACGCAACGAGTCCGAGGAACTCCTCAACCATTGGCCAGAGATAAAAGCACAGCCAACGGTGGTGGAGTTACCAAAACTCGCTACATTTTCGATCGCTCCGCTTGCTAGACCCTCTGCCGAATGCCTCTCCGACGCGCATTCTGGAACAATCGTACCCATTAGCAGGACGTCGTTGTAATTATACCTGTGCTAATTACCAACGTCAAACAGAGGGGCCATCACGATAAGCACCGCCAATTAAGATAATAATCATGGACCTTGGCAATTTGATTTTAAATTAAAACAAATCACGATTTTTTTATCAATGTCATGGACAAAATATTATTTAGCGGTCGCTATCATACAGGATCATAAAACGAGCTTCGAATTATCGTTAAAAGGAGCGTTGTCTTCTTTTTTGTTGTATTTTAATTATAATCTGACATAATCTAGCGAAACCAGTTTGAATGGACGCTGACAAACTCTTACTCGCTCGCCCAAAATTTATTTGGAATACTGGATGTCACGGGGCTAGAAATTGCCACGCCCAGCAACTCCATCATTAGCAGTGGAACGAGCAATTTTCTGTGTCTATTATTAGACGCAGCATGACTTTTGCAAAGGAGTCATTTCGATTTTAAGAGTCGAAACGTGGTCATCGGTTTCGGTCTGGTAGGTACTCGTCTACGTCTGTCAGACAAGACGTTCAACCAACCACCGACCGACAAGGATGGACTGCTGATGCCTTGCAAATTGCATTTTCAAGTAATTTGCATAGTTCACAATTAAAGTAATTACTAGCGAAGCTGAAATCCAATTAAAACGAAGATAAACCACTGAACGCATACGAAATATTAGAAACCGTGAGATTTTCAAGAGAATATTTGATATATATCGTAGCTAGCTTATCAAAAAATACGATTTTACGGTCGAAATGGTATGGAATTTCAATTCTCTCGCACGCTTAGCCCAGCCACGGGAGTAAGCCCAACGTTTCGAAAACCGAATAACACCAATAAAATTCTTCCATTTTTCCCTAATTAAATCTACCTGGGACCAGGCCGGTAGGATGTGCGGCCAGGTAAGAGGCAGATGGCCGAAAGAATGAGAAGGCACCAGAAGGGCGGTGGGCAGGGGAACAGGCCGGGACAAATGGGCGCTTCTTACGTGGTTTCTTCACTTGATGCCAGCAGGTTTGCCGGCTGGATGGCCTTCTACGAGGCAGCTAGCCAACAACCAACATAACATCACTAGTTATGGATACTTGTCGCGTAATTGTTGCAAGCGAGAGCTTTTATTGAGCGCTGCACTCGCTCGACCAGTGGCCAATGTTGCCAACCACATACCAGTTTTGCGCTTCGATAAGAAAAACAAAAACAATGCGATAGAAATCAGGATCGTGGACCCCTGGCTGCGAGAGACTACTCTGCTATCTTTTGGCGCCTCTTTTAGGAGAGTCGAGGTTGAGAGAATGGGAATTACCCAAAGATTTTGGACATGAATACGCTATTTAGATAATTATGGTGAGAACATTACAGATCGCCGTCTTAATTTTGTAAAAAACATATCGCTTAGCATTCGTTTCCCGCGCGAACGGAATCGAGGGATGATTTCATGCACACTTCTACAGCCGTATACCCCTTGGTACAAGAATAGAGGTAAAATTTTAACGGTTTTACGGTCATTTTGCCCTATACCTTTCCTTCCCTTCCTACCCGCTAAACACAAAAGTGAGTATTGGGTTTTTGCAAGCTGGTTTTTGTTCAGTCTGTCAAGGCGAATGCCATTATTGTCATTTGGCACGGCAAAACGACCGGAAACCTTCTTGAAAAGTACACCGATGTTCACAAGAAAAATGGGGTTCCAAAGCGTGCATGCCCCCATGCATTCATAACATGCAATATACTATTTTTATTTCAGGAACAAGAATGCATTGATGTTAAAATCCTCTTTCAAGCCTTTGCCTTCAGGGTTGTGTGCATTTTATGACGGCGCAATAAAACGCGCCCCTTATCGCCACGGAAAGACAAATTAAATTTGCATAATGCTTATCGTAGTAGTGCCATCGGTTTACCAAACCTGAGATGCACTACTTTCTTCACAGTTTGAGCCAGATATTGTTAGCGAGAAATCAGATTCTTAAAATTACAGAAACCTGGCAGAGAGACTTCACGCGCGCACGGAGACTTCAATGCGGGGTACGCGCCCAGCATTGGAAATTCGATCGAATCCGCTTCGTAAAAATTACGTTCCATCTATTTTTAAGGTGTGAATGCTTTTGGAAAAATAAATTAAATCTAACCACGCGTTATTTTATGCTAATGCATTGCCATTACCTCACAGAGATTTAGGTGTGCCTCTTAAAACAACGCAGTGATCATGCAGTTACGGTCCCGAAGATTACTATTGATTTATGCTTTTCCCGGCTCATCGAATACATTTGCATCGGCATGGTTAATTTAAAGACAAAATTCCCAGGACAGTTCCGCGTTACCACAATTGCTTGCATCTCGCTTCGAATTTCTAAGACGCATTCCTCTAGGAAACATGAAAATGCATGTCACGTAGACTACTGTTTTATACCGCACCGCCTACTGGATATTTCGTATCGTCTTTCCCTTGTTTTTCAGGTGAAGTGAATTAACACGTTATGGTCGAGAACTAGACCTGTGTAAACACTCCGTTTAGCACGTAGCCGAGATGCGATTGGTAGACGAATGCACTGTAAGACAACGAATGAGAGCCGGGATCTCACGCTGCCTGCCTAGCCGCACGCACATCTTATTCTTGTTGTGAATTCTGTCAACTTCATTGTTAAGCTTCGTGTGACTTTCGTCTGAAAGCGTGTAGTCGGTCGCGACATGCATCGACGAAACGCATACGCTAGCCGTTCTTATTTATTGATTAGAGTGCGTGCTTAAACGACTCCAAATTGGTTCAATTACTAATTAAAAACTCTTTGTTTCGTTAATTAGCGGCCGGTAGCTAATTTATTTCAAAGTATATAAATGCAAAATGCCTCCATTTCTCACATCCTCACAAAGCCATCAGACCATGCAATTAACATAGATATACTAGATAGATTACCCGCTTAAAGCAGGTGGAATTCACTACAGAAAAAACCTGAGAAAGAATTCAGCCAATTTGGACGTAATAAACCCTAGATGGAGCATCGTAATAAACCATTCGAAATGTTGAGGTCGAAATTAATCTGCTGCTGCAAGAACACTGAACGATTTTCATGGCGTTCGAGGCTAGGCGATCGATTTTAGAGCACGAAAAACGCGCGAAAATCACAAATATACCACGATGGCAAACATGAATTCACTTTTTTGAGTTTTGGCGCAAAACACCAATCATCCTGCAAAGACCTGCATTGAAATTCAAGTATTTTTCAAACAAATTATCACCAACGTTCACTAACTACTATCGAAACTAAATTTACTTGTATATATCAGGAGACTCAAAAGTTATTCAGCTATCGCACAATCAAGTTCAAACCACCTACGCGGTAACAAAACCCTAGTTAAAAAAACTTTAAAAACGTCTTCGTCTTATCAAAATTTCCAAGCACTAACAGAACAGCCCACTGCACCACTAAGATGTACACTAGAAAATGAATTGACATCGTAATCTTACCACAGTTTTATCCTTGACTCGTGGTTGGCGTCGTCTGTCGGGTCCCATCTTCCGCAAGAGCCCCGCGTCGGCTGTCGTACCCCCAAGAGCAGGTCGTCGATCAGTGACCGACGTAGCATGGGTACATCTCAGTCCCCACTCCTTCCATCATGCTTCCAAGCCACCGAATGCTGGCGCTGCCTTGCGAGTGCACCACTCGATCCCACCGTTGTGCTCTTAGGGCTTACTTGCATGAGGAGAGGCAGGTAAGGAAGCAAGTCTAGAACGGGTCGCAGCGGTCCCGTCGACAGCGCTGCCTGCATGCCTGCCTGCCTGCCCAACCGGTTACTCTCGACCTCGAAGACTTTGGTTGCTGTCCCATCTCGTGTACACCGTGGTTTTGCCCGGCTACAAGGGACAAGAACCAGAGGTAGGGGAACAAAAAGGAAATGTTGGCTAAGAATAGCAAAAGTGCACATCAGAATCTTACGAAGACCCTGGGTACATTTTGCACAATAAAGTATACCTTTGTTTCTCTTATTTGAGTTGTTTGCGAATAGGTGTCTAGTTGAAAATGTGTGCATTCCCCATATTTTACAGAGATCACAGAATTTTTTTCTGGCAATCTATTTGGCAGTCGTGTCCAAATTACGTTGCAGAATACATTTTACCTAAACTTTCCTTAGCCACACTTAGCAAAGGGCTAGATATCTCACCTATCATTCTTGTGAAGGACAATTTTTGGACGTGTCTGTACCTGTACCTGATATACCTACTCGGAATCGCATCTCGACGCTCTTTATATCCTCCCTACAAAAGATGTAGTCACACCCCTAATCTAAAATCTAGGTCATGCAATGGGTTGAAGTGGTGGTCGCTTTCAACAGCTTACGGTCAATGGCACAATCAAGATTGATAGAAAATCGATGCTTAAAAATGTGTTCGGAATCGAACATTGAGTGTAAGAATTTTTGCAACACTCAGTTTTGGGTAAAACTGGAATTAGTCTTTGATTCTAATTCCGTGATTTATATTCAGTTTTAACAGAAATATGAACTAAATTAAAAAACCGGAAACCACTTTCATCACATTAGTAGCATACGAGTTTCGTATTACTATGTAGATTGGATATTAAAAGCCCAACGTCAAGATCCCAATCATTTTCACACGAATGTGAAATTTTCCGCTGTCCTTGAATTTGTCCGAAGCGACTGTTCTCTAGCCGAGTGCAATAAACATTTAGCCATGCCTGGCTCACGAAATTACTGGTAAGCCTGTAATCACGTGTTGATAACCCTCCATGCATGTAATCGGTGTAATTTGGCTCGTCTGGTCGCCGGGCTTGCCGCGGGGGCCACAGAACACGAGGCGATGCAATGTGCATTGCGGGAACACCATTGTGGTCAGTGGTAAAATATGATGATCGATCGTTTGTCAATTAGAATCCACGATGAGATTGCACGAAGGAAGGAACCGATGTGGCCTCTGGTGCAGTTTGGAAAACGGCTTTGTCACAGAGGTTGCATTGGCATGTAAGACGTTTGTACATGTTTTTGTTGTAGAAAATTACTATATAAACATCCCCTCTGTAAGGTAGACGTATCTTACCCTATGAGGTATGGTAATAAATCAACTTCTTTCGGTCATTTTATGAAGTGTATGAATATATTTTTACCCTGGGAAAAACCTATAACATCTAGGCAGATAACCATCGCTGGCGCTGTACACCGTATTTGCAATAAATACTTGCAGCAGACAATTAGCATCAATTGTGTTCTGACATTTAACTCGTAAAATGATAGACAATTTCCTGCAATGCAGCTCTTAGCTTAAGTCCCAAGCATCTTGTTCAAATGTTTCCAAAAGTGAGTAACCGACCAGCTACCCATGACAAACAAAAGAGTTCGTATAAAATATAGCTAAAGCATAAACTGGAAATAATAAAAACATAAACTACCTTTCAGCTGTCAATTGTTCATCTAACTGCACATATGGGTACACAATAATGCATTGTTATTTACCTCTTGCATTGTCCTTTGTCTTCACTCTTCAGATTCGTACAGCAAATCGAAAAGCATTGCCGCACCACAGGTTATAAGACGTTCACTTGCGACTGCAGAGTGCAGACAAGGATCAGAAAACTGTAGAAAGATAATCTGATAAATTTACAAAGATAATTACAAGAGACATGGTACAGGTTCTTAAATCTGAATGAATAGGTTAGAAAATCACGTCCTAGAATAATTGGCCAACTTAATATACGCAAACTGCATCTTATTCCTATCACGGGTATAAAATAACCAACATCTAGTATTTAATTACACCATTTTGCATTTGAAAATCGCTGTCTACACATACCTATACGCACACCGTGATTCGATAAAAAGCAGAAGCCGCTACCATCGAGCTGCCGCCGCCGCTGCCATTTACATTAATTATTATTCCTATTTTATGGGTGATACGAACCAATGCATCACAATTACACGATTATACTTTCGCAGAGCATCGCTCTTTTAAATGCTATAATTATTTCTGTCTGCTAACGTCTGGCTTTATTTTGCGAATATTTCCAAAATGACACTTACCCATTTGGCTTGAGTTTGACATTATCCAAGCTTTGAAACCCGTTTAAAGAAGTCACTAAATTGAAATATACCGATAAATGTGGGAAACTGAAACAATCATTATCTCAGCCGTATTAATCGTGTACGATGACTCACAATGAAAGACAAAACTGGTGAACCTGAAATACTTGCTAGGATAAATGAGCCTAGATCATCGGGCCATGCACAAAGAGTTGGTACATTTTCTCAAGAAGTCGTTACTTTAACCTTGGCAGTGTTCGCGTGTAGTTACAAGCTGACTTGCCCGAGGGCTCGTTACTACATAGAGAACATGATGAAGGGGGCAGGGCACCCACTCGCACCCCCCCGTGCACCGACTGGGCACCTTTGGACGGCACGGAGCAGCCATTTATACTTTCACTCTTGCTTGAGTGGCCTGCCGCACATGCAACAGCTCGGTCGGACAGGTTATTTTATATCGATGATACATCGCCCGAGATCTCGATCCTGCGATCAGATAGAATAGAGACTAGAAAATCCTCGCGTGATCTCGACCGAGTTGCAACGTAGGTCTCTAGGTATCTTGCATTTTTTGTGATGAAACATGTATTTTGATGGTTTTTGATTTGATAAAGATGAACAAAATAAGGAAGTAGGTAATCGAAAATGCCTTGGCTTGGTGTTTTCTCTGAAAAGGCGGTTTTTCTACTAAAAGTTCGAAATTAGATGCGTAAGATATCACTGCTGATGTCGGTGAAATAAGATTCCTATAATAAAAGATGTTATAATTTAAAAACGATTCCTTTTCGTTTGTTTAAAGGACACCCAGATGTACCCACGCATTAAAACGATTACGTCGATTCTGCGAGACGAGATTACATTCGGTATTTACCACGAGAAGGTCAACCATAACGTGACTTGATTTTTGGCAAAGTTTTTGGCAGAAACACAACGCGGTGAGAGCGAGACCAAGTCCAGAGTGTGAAACAAATTGACCGGGCGAACGAAATCGCACAGGTTCAAGGATTCATCTCCCAAGAAGGCCATGTACAGCAGCGGCCGCAGCAGCAGCAGCGCGGTCGCGGGCGATATCCCTAAGATCTCAAAGTCAGGGCTTTGTTACAGCGCTCAAGGACGTTGCGCCGAGAGATTCGTACCCGCGTCCGAACTCGTTCAGATCTTGTTACGAGGATATCGTCATGAGTGAACTTATAATATGGTAGCTAGCCACTTGCCTGTTAGTATCAATTACTCAGATGTGATTGTTTTATTCCATTTAGTAATTTACTTTGTGTATGAAGTGTAATTCTTTGGGTTCATGTCTGTTTTTTTCATGTCATGTACTAGATCACGAATCTCCATGTCAACTTGTTCATTCAAAACGGTAACTTTGCTTCTAAATGTGAACTTATGCCTCGATATTTTAGACTCTTTTGAAGTTTTTTCTTTTTCGCAGTTTGCTTGATGTGAAGGGGACATAGTTTCTAGACATCGAATTTCATTTCCCCATATTTTTTTCTCACATCAGCCAGAAGGTTTAATTTCACATAAAGCGACAAGACGTGGTACTTCCATGTCAATTCAATTCGGTTTTCATGCTCTGGTGACTTTTCGATACGTTTGGGCAGCGAGAAAAGATAAAGCTTTGGATCGAATGCAAGAAGTCCCTGGACTTTTGTATGGTACTCTCACTGTCCTCTGGATTTCCACTCCGTCTGTAACTTTACTTGTACTTATACCTTTGCCTGTACCTGCCGAGTCTTGTGCATTTCCAATATCAATGACACCAATTGAATCCCGTTTGCCATTAGAAACTATAGCGCTTTCGTCTGTGCAACAAGTTTCCAGTTTTTGTTGTCATCTTCAAGGCCAACGTTTCGATCTTTCATCTCCATCTTTCTTTCAATGCAACCTGACTCTGATTGATTGAAAGTCAGTGATACACGAGGCAATTATTTCACTTCACTTGGGCTGCACTTTCAGACACAGAACTTCAGGAGACGGATTCACAAACCACCAGAATGTATAGATGATCAGCCAATCACAGACGGTGTTTTCAGATCAGAAGAGGTTGTTACCATGGTGATAACAACGTAAACCCCAAATTTATGGGGGTGAAGATAAAACTCGCTTTGTGAATCCACCCCAGAGGGAATCGAAAGAGAAAATTGTGTTGATTAGTGGGGAAAACATGACCAGATGTTATTTCAATCACTCACAAGGGCAAAATAATATAACAAGTAACACACATTTGTAACAATATCGATTTATTCATTAAACAAGAACATTCGCCCACGCGAGCTTCGAGCTCGGTTGACAAGTTTCAGCACAGCAGCCGCTGAAGAAAAATCAATTTACATTCATCGACATACGTTGACGCTTAGGACAAGCAGTGAACTAGCTAGTTCCCAAAACACAAAAACAAATTGAATTATAATTTTTCTAACACAGCGTTTCTATTGGTCGCAGAGTAATTTTATTAGAAAAAGTAGTTTAATCGGAGGAGTGACCAACGGCCATTTCGTTGTGAATTGTTCTTGTTGTGGCGCGCACAAGAAAAACAGCATTTTATTTAATGAGTGCATAAAGATTTTAACGACACGTGTAAGATATGTTGGCATAATTTAGTTGCAGTATGCGTTAGAGCTTAGTATACAAGACATCGACTTACATGTTCTGATCGTGATCTGATACATGCATTCACAACAAAAATACAATTACTTTAGTCTGCAATGTGAAATTTCAATTTCTCATACGTCAGCGTACACCTATAAGGATGTACTAAGTATTTTGCTATGCAGATTTTTTTTTCTACTTCGAACCACGATGCATCATGGATGTGAATTTATCATCTTTAATTACACACTTGCCTTTATTACATTCTTGCTTTAGATCATATGGCCAAGTAATTAATTGTGGTCTTATTAATTCTTGTAATTACTTTATGAAATATGCTAACAGTCCGTACTAAGCTTTGAGTCTCCACTCTAGTAAACTTATACCTGTGCTATTACTGCATACCTCCAAGTGCTTTCGTTCTCACGTGTGTGTATACCCAACGAACTTACCGACTTACAGAAGCGCTATGGGAAACCTCACGAGGTAGCAGACCCCAGCGCTAATCTATTTTCATTTCAATTATGACATACCGGCTGTCTGTGAGAAAGTTATTTTTACAGCTAATTTCACAATAAAAGAAACACGGTAATGGTTAATTTCAGACAAAGCCAGTCGTTTTAGTTATTTCCACAAGTAATTTTTCATGCTTTGCACATGGTCGGCTATCGGAACCATGAAATTAATGCATTTTAGCTATATAACGATTTAATGTGCTATCTGCTCGTATGCTAATTTTATGCTGAGTAGTTGATTGAGTGACCCTGACATTCGATTTTCGTTTTCAAGTTTAGGAATGTTGATATAGCCCGCAGGTTATGATTACGAAACATTATGAAGTCAGGTATCGCCCACTAAAATGCGGTACACCCGCACACAATGGTCAATTTGGGAAATTCTAGACTCAAGCAAGGCACGAACAGAAATATGTTTAAAGATGGAACTACTTTGCCGGTTATTTCAAAACATTTTATAATTCCACCGCCGACTTGAGACTGATTCAAAATTTCTGCCGAAGTAAACAGGTATCAAGTAGGCAGACGTGTGCAGTGTAAACAATCCTACTAGCTCTATCTACCAAGAAAATGTTGTACTAGCGCCGGCAAGGAAGATGACTACTCTCACTCACTGTGAAGGTCATCGCTTCTCAAGTCGAAAAGTAAATGCGGAAAATGAGTTTCCATTCCGGTATTCGAAAAGGATTCCGAAATATATTAGAGGTTAAAAAATCAACAAGGAGTGAGAAAATTACAAGCCAATTGTTTGTTCTTGGGGTTGTCCTTGTCCTTGGGTTTTAAAATGGTTTTAAGCCAATGAAGTTAAGTGATTAAAATCCCCCGTTTCTTATCTAGGGGGATTCTATACATGTCTGTTTTGTGAATTTTCTTGCACATTCCAATTGGTTACACATGCTTGGATAATAGCCGCGTTTTTGGTGCTAAAAATGTCCAGCAAAGAATAGGCACCATTGACTGGTCATTTTGGAATTTTGTTTTAGAGAATCTTTGAGAGTGCATCTAGGCACTTTTAGTGTGTTAGTTTGCAAGTCTGTATGTTTGTAAGCTTGTAAGACTTAGTTTTTTACCATTTTCAGCCCTTTTCGGACTGTGACACTTCTGGCTCTCTCATCGAGGAGTCGCAACTTGAAACTGAATTAAAATTATAAGGTAGGATGCCACTCCAGCGATCATCTGCAAAAGGACGACAAAGAAATGAATGCAGGAAGACTGCGTGTGGAAATGGGACAGAATGTTCGGAAAACTCTACCATAATTACCATAACCATAATCATAAATACTATAGATACTTTAATAAGAAATTATATTTTATAATATAGATTAGTAAGCTAGACCTTAATGGTCAACCATACATTTGGATAGCTGTCAATTGTTTAATAAATTGATTTTCCTCCTACCGCAAACAGCAGCGTAGCGTCAATGAGAAAGAAACCAGATACAGCAAAACACACCTTGGTATGCAACAGCAGAAGCTTGGTTGTCTTTATCTGGAAAAGACAGCGATTCTCTATTGGATTTGCATGGTTATCAATTAAATATCAAAGTTACTTTGGAAGTTTTCTAAGAATAGCATAAAAAAATGGATTCTTTCATGATAAGTTGTGTTGCGAAAAGTAAATCAAGTCGGAAGCATCCCCTTTCCTACAAATACACTAAAATATTATGGAATCTTAAAAAAAAAAAATACGTGATTGTCCACTTACCTCACGACGAATAAGAGGACACTTTGTCTTAAGCATCAAGCCAGAAACAAGCGCAACAAGTCGCTCACTCTATAATTGAAAAGATATATTTTAATTAATGTTGATGCCAAGGAAGGGAGTTAATTCAAATGTAGTTAACTGTAGTAAACTGTAGTAAACTGTTTAGTTTTATTATTGGTTTACTTCTGAAATAGCATAGATGCAGCCAAGCACCGTCGTCGTGATTTTCGTACTGTGTTCGATAATTAAAAGCCACATCGTCTCGTATCTTATGTCCTTCGGTTGTTTGCCTCCCAAGAAGTGCAGAATGGCATAAAATATGACAAAGGCCAATGTAAGAAAAGATGAACAAATACCAATCAAATGCCGAGAGGTGTACACCGAATTTATAGTAGCCACCAACTCATGAAGCGCTATTGTCGTTTTCGAAATGTCTTGCAACTCAGAAATTAATCTTTGCCTCAATTCTCTTTTAGTTTCTATGGATCTAATATTCCTGGAAATCCTGCATTCTGTGTTGGTTTCCAGCTCGGAAAGTATTCGTTCGCTTTTGTCGCTGAGTTCTGAATACAGTTTGGCAACCATCCAGGTCGTTGCGTTGAATTGCATTTCGTAAACACGGCTTGAAAAAGCTTGAAGGAGCCCAAAACACGATATAAAAGCCGATGGAACAGAGGCTATGATAGCTTCTAAATTCATAGCCAAAGTCACCAGTAACATCATAGACGTGATTAAGATGTAGACAACCAAACCCCAGTAATATTTCACGAACGGTTTCTTGCTTTTAATCAACATTTTTGAGATAACAGCTACTTCTTTTAAGCATTTGATGATGGAATCTTGGTTGAGGTAAACTGAAAGATAAACTGTGAAAAAAAGGACATTTCCCATGGTAAAAGAGATTATGGCAGCTACCATAAGGACACCAGATTCTCTGCTACGATCGTAGTTCACAAAAGAGAACGCTAGAATCGGGAATATCTGGAAGGAAATGAAAACGGAAATGCTGTACGCGAGAGCACGTCTTGATTTTCTGTAACCACTTGTCGTGTTGGTAAATGGCGCCTGACCAAACACTTTAGCAGTGTAGAAAATAGGAGAGAACGCCGTATAAAACTCCATGGGTGATGACTGCTTGAACGAAGACTCCTGCTAGCAATTAGATGATGATTTTATGACTTCATTTATTGATTTATTATATGTGGTTGTGTTTTTATGGTTTATGGTTTGAACACTTCGAATATTAGTTTTGAAGCTGAATTGCCATTTGATTACACAGTTTGATAAGAAGCGACGATAAGATAAATAGTGAGAAAATATTTATTTAATACAAAGCAATTTTCTTACATTGATGTATTTCTTATTTATTTTGTGACCACTGCCTTTAGTTCTGACGTTGAATAAAGAACCAGATACAAAATGAGTAGCTAGCATTTTTGTTCTGCTTTATTTCCAATCGTTTTTTTAATTTAATTTTACATTTGTACACTGGTTCATGATTTTACATTGATATTTTCATACCAATGCTGTACACAGACTCTTACAAAATAAATGCCACTTTACTGGACATTGCATTTTTACCATTCTTCTGCGTTTTTCCTTTCCATGCTGATACCATTTTCCAGACGTCCAATTGTCATTCAAAAGTTATTTATCTCATATACCTTTCTCAAATTTCCCAATATCGCTTCTACATCTTTGCATACGTTTGAGAAATGGTGTTCATTACCGTTATTCCTTTCAAAGACAATGCTTTTTATTAAATATGCAATTACACGTGTAATGCTTTTTGGAATTGAATAAGTATAACAATGTATGTCGTAATACCTCCAATGAGCTGAAATAAAAACAATCAACCCAGCATGAGGACATTTTGGGCAACGATGCAGGAATGATTTCGAAAAACCTCAGTGGTGTGTGCTATAGACCACTCACGGTGGTAAGGAGAGTCGAATCGATTGGGAAACTATCACAGGCGGTGAATTCAATCTTGTTGTGCCAAAGATGCAGAAGCAAAACCTGCAACTGTCAAAAGCCTTCCATGATGAGCTTACAGATGTGCCGGAAACATTATACATCTTCTAATTTTCTTCATTTTAAATTATATATACCTCTTTGCGGTGCTGTGGATCGTTAATTCTCATCAACAGTTTAGTTGCCTCTTCGGTGATCTGTTCTGCCTTCGAATGAGAAAGAAATTAAACGAAAATTCCTTGAATAATGCAGTCGGTTCATATATTTTACACGCAATATCAAGCGCATTATGTCCATACTTTTCCAAAGATTGTCCCCAAAAGTTATTCTACTATGACGTATAGTCTTTCCCAAAAAAACCAGTTGCATTAAGTTCTATCAATAATAATGTTTACGCATTTGTGCAAGTCAATATTTACCTTTAAAAACATGTTTGCTGCGAGAATTGATTGATTGGACTGCATTGTCGAATGCTTTTCCTACCGAGGAAACCCCTAATGCGTGTGGTTTTTTTTTTTAATATCGCTAGTTTACCTGTCGGGAAGGGGTGGTGGGTAAGTACGTTACCTGACATCATCGCTAGACATCGTTAGTCATCGAACAAATAAATCGAACAAAAACCCTTTTAATAGCCACTTCAAACTTAAAAACTAAATGCACCTGATATTTTGGTATACATCATATCTTAGTCTCAATTTATTGAAGAAAACAGGTTCACTCTGAGTTTTTTTATATTGGAGAAGAGGATACACACAAACCAAAAGTAAAATAGTAACTTTTAAAGTGAAATATGTATTACAAAGTATTCCATTTTTGGCCATTGACACAAAAGGAAGAAACACCAATTTCGGAATAACTGACAACATTATATCGTTTGTGTAAATCGATAATTGAATGAGAATCGAGCTGAGAATGAGAATGAGAAATTAATCTTTAACAGGGTATGGTATTTGGAATGGGAAGTAAGAAAAACAGTCTACCTGAGAAGTGACGCGGTTGCAAGCCATCACCACGAACACAAGTCGGAATGTGTACTCAAAAATCCAAACAATCATACCGTGAAACGGAAAAAGTTCATGAACTTTCACTCCAATCAATATCAAAATACCATAAAAAACTGCTAACAACACTATGGCAAAAGTCCGCACAAAATTCACCAAATTTTGGGCGCCATACGCAGAATTAATTAACTCTGCGATCTTAGCGAGCTGGCTATATTTCTTCGAGACAGCACGTATTTCTTTCAATACAGTTCCATTTACCGGGTGCACTTTGCCAATGTGATGTAAACGGTCACGAAGACAAGAAAGCAAGTTACTGAGTGCCAAAATGAGCCCTATGAACTGAATCTCCGCCTGGTAACTAGATAAAGCATTGAATAATCCAATTAAGTAGACAACCAGATCGATGTTTGATATAATTATCGTTTCATATGTTAATATCACAAGAAAAGCTAGGATTTCTGAAGTAAACGAATAGCAATAGTATAATTTATACGTTTTTTTAGGGACAACTAGCTCTTTTAACGTTACAAATATTCCAGAAGTGACAAATATAATTGAATCTTGTTTTACAAAGCAACATACACGGGGAACTATTATTGCTACTCCAGATACTATCATGATTAGCAATAGAATTAATTTGGGTATCAGCTCCTGCATGTCTTGCTTGGGCATTGAGGAATACGGAATCAAAAAACTAGGTACCCCCACAGAAATTACAAATATACTGATGCTTAGATACAGGTAAAGACGTGATTTCATATAGCCCTTCGATGGACTAAACTTAAAGGGAGCAACGCAGAGAAATTTGGAAGTAAAATACACTGGCCTGACCGAAGAATAGAAATCCATCTTGGTGCTAAGAGTGTCAGGGGTGTACTGAATAGAGGTAAAATAACAAAGCACCCCTGAAATAGGTCTCCCGGAACATGACAAATATTGATCGCATGCTCAGAACATTGCAATTTGACAACTAATGGAATCAATAATATAATGGAATAAATGAAAGAAATCAAATTATACCATTTCTCTTGCATTTACCAAAAGCAACCTAAAACTTGCAGAAATGCTGGGTTTATTTGGTTTCATACGTAATAAGCGTAATAATTGTGTACAAACTGTTAAAACAATGTTTATGTTGAAAACAATAATTAAAGAATTAAATGATACTGTTCAATCTAAGGGTGTCATGATGACATCTAAAATTGTATGACACTTAAAGAACGATTAGCGACTAAAGTAAAGACGCCTGCAGTCACTGAAGTAGTGCAGTTACCCGTAATGGAACTGGATTAAAATGACCGTATAAATCGAAAATCCTCCGACGAACTGAAACAAGAGGACAGTTAATTTGGTTAAATGTCTGAAATAAGTCAACATTCTGAGATACTAGACTCTCTCATCCGGAGGAACTCACCGAGAACAGAAGAGTCGCATCAATAGGGAACACATCGAGGGCGGTGAACTTGATCTTAGCGAGGAGTAACTGAAGAAGGAACGCCTTCAACTGCAAAAACAGTCCCAAGTGTTTAGATTTTAAAGTTTTGATCATAAATTGATTGATTTATGGGGTTTAACGACGCAATTTTTTGACAACGGGGCAAGTGGCACTGGTCTAATGGCGTCGGTGAATGATTGGATGATAATGATTATGAACCTAACCTAACCTAGAAGAGAGGAGGGTAAACCTGGAGCCGGCACATAGCCTACTTCTGTTTAAGAGCACCAAGGGGACCACCGGCTTAACGTCCCTTCCGAAGGACGGTACAACAAAAAGAAACAAGATTCCTCTACAAATCTATGCTGTCGATTGATCGATAAGCAAGGCGAATGAAGTTGCTGAACTGGTCATGTGTATGATGGTCACCCATCCAGTACCTGACCCCAGCACAATTTTATTTCCAATAAGCCAAACCGTTCGTTGCAGGTCTACAAAAATATAATCTACAATCTAATCAAGTAATCTACAACCTAATCTAGTGGATCTACAAAAAACTAACTGTATGACTGTACGCAAAGGAATTGCTAAAAACCTACCTCTCGACGAGTGACGGAATCCTTGGTAGTCATAATCTGTTTTGAGATTTCTCTGGCAAGAATTTCTTCCTAAAATCAGTCACTGATAATTAGTTGCAGACTTATAGACTAGAAAAAGTCAACACAAGAAAATAAATTTCCCTGAAAACAAAATGTGGTTTTCATACCTTCTTATAAACTGTGTTGCATATCGTGACCAATAACAGAGTTCGGATGGAGTATTCAACAGTCCAAATGATCATCGTTGTAATATTGAATTGAGCATGAGTTCGTAGTTCGCCTCCAATTTGTAGGAGTCCAAAAAATGTCGCAAACAGTAGAGTGAAAAACGATCTGACGATTGCAACCAAATTTTGAGCACCAAACGTTGAGTTTATAGCCAATGCCACGTCGCTTATCTGCCCATACTTCTTTGAAGCATCGCGGATCTTTTTTCGTATATTCTTTTGTGTCCGAGGGAGTTGCGATGACCTGCTTATATATTTTAATCTAAAGTTGAGACTATAAAGAAGCTTAGCGAGAATCAAAATCATCCCCTGAAACTGTATTTCTGACTGACAACTAGAAAATGTTTCTAAAATCCCAATTATGAAAATAATTCCATCAGCTCTCGACGTAATCACATCTGAAGCATTCCACAAAACTGATATACAAATGATAAACAAAATTAAAAACTCGGTAATCCACAAAAACCGCTTACAAGTTGTATAAAACTTTTGCGAATGAATCAAATCTTTTGATAATGTAGATATTCTTGAAGTGATAAGTATTACTGATCCTTGTCTTATGTAAGAAATTGCATGATTAACTATAAAATACGCATTACCGATTGCAACTATTAAGAAGAACACTGCTTTGGGAACGATATCTGTAATTTCCCGATTGGCTAGACCCGAGTATGGATATATTAGATTAGGAACCACCATGGACATTATAAACAAGCCAATGCTGAATGCTGAGCAAAGATTTGATCTCTGGTATCCTTTTAAGGCATCGAACGTAAAGGGTGCCATGCACATGGCCTTTGACACTAGGTAGACAGGCCTCACTGCTGAGTAGAAATCCATCTGGGTGTGTGATATACTGAAAATATATCATGGATTTTCTTTGAGATAACTGATAGCAATATTTGAATATTATAGTAGGTATATTGATTGCCTGACTTTTTGCTATCGTAATTGAAAATGAAAACTTTGTCTTTATGATAACAACAACCAAATACAAAGTTATGATAATATTTCGATCAATTTCCTATAATTGCCACTTGGAAGTGTTGTTATACCAAAGTGTTGTAAAACCTGAATGTGACATGCTTCATCATGCGAATCTGAAATGGTGTCAGCGCATTCGATCTATTTTTGTGTTTTGCTTTGACCAAAACTTCAATAAAAGTGGGCCACAAACCTTCGAGGAGAAGAAAATATCTAAATATGTCTGTTTATTATCTTGTCTATGAAGTAGCATCTCCAGTTCATTTTCTAGTGACTACCATGGAGTTAGCCTGAGCATGATCTTATGGTTGTCTTGAGCCGTCAGCAACTAACCGAAACAAAATCATTGGTTTTGATGAGTGTATTTTGCAGTTAATATCTTCATTAGGCTTTTTCGAACGCAAATTGAGTTGCGTTGCGGATAAGCGTTGATGATTTAGTAATATCTGTTTTTACAAGGGTAAATCCTAAAGATTTCGGTACGTTAGGCACTCCAGGTACTTTCGGTTCAACAAAACCAAATTCAATTTCTTAATGTAACAATTTTGACACTGAAAATGTTTATGAGGATTCCAATCAAAAAAGGTTTCTGGTTTTTTGATGAAAACGTTGATGAAAACGTTCGCAAACATTGATTTAGAAGAAACCTGTTCTGCCAATTGTTTCCAAAAAGGTTGCGGATTTAAGTTACGAGATTTGGAAGATGTATGAGATTTGAAAATGAAGTCCAAATCGGTACAGCCAATAAAAAAAATCACGTCATTAAAATTTGACACAAAACACAAAAAAATTGTTACGATCTGTGAATGTATAAAACATAACATTTTAAAAAAGCAAACGACTATCAAAGACAAGAAACCCATTTCAGTGCGTGTTGCTCCATTTCTGGGGGGCGCTCTACACAGGGTTGATACCGAAATGCGTGACTTCTGTAGGTAGATGCAAAATTACCTTCTTGTAAAATCCAGCGAATATATGTCCTAAAATGGCACCGGAAAGAAGCCAGAAAAACAAATACGAAAGGTGTTTTCACACAATTTTACTTCTATAAATAGTACGCAATAAGCATAAGTGTATAAGTTCCTTTACACCATAGTTTTAAATAGTTCTTAAAAACAATCTGAACCAGTTCACATTTTAGACAGATAAAAGTTATTAATAACAATGTTGTCCATGAACTACTTTTATCTATCAGTTGTGTGGCGCGAAATGAAACTGGATTAAAATCACGATATAAATCGTTATTCCTCCGATGAACTGAAACAATAAGACGGTTAAAAGACTAAAATTCCTCAAAATCCTGAGACACGAGACTCTCAAAGCCGGTGGCACTCACCGCGAACAAAAGAGTCGAATCAATCGGAAACAAATCAAGGGCTGTGAACTTGATCTTGACATGAAGTAGTTGAAGAAGGAACGCCTGCAACTGCAGAAACAATTTGAAGTTTTGTAAGAGTTTAAAATGTTGTTCCTAAAATGAGGGATATAGCGAATAGAGTCTTAAAGCAAAAACAATGCAACAAAAAAACAACAACAAAAACGAGTTTATGGCCAAAAATCTTTTGTGAAGTGTAAAAATTATGGAAATGACAGAAAAACACTACAGAAGAAATGCGTACCTGTAATTTATCCTGTATCATAAACTAACCTCTATACGAGTGGCAATATCATCAGTTATCAAAATCTGCTTTGTAATCTCTCCAACGAGCCTTTCTTCCTGAAATAATTTAAATAATTGGATGCATACAAAGTTTAAAAGTAGAATGCCAAAGCCAACCAATTTCCAAGAAGTTAATTGTGGTATTTGTACCTCCTTAGACACGTTATTACATATTGTGACCAATAACAGAGGACGAAGAGAGTATTGAAAAGTCCAAAAGACCATCGTTGTCATATTAAAGTGCTTGTGGATTTTCAGACCTACAATTATTAGAAGTCCCAAAAATATTGCGAACAGCAGACAAAAGAACGAACTTCCGATTGCAATCAAATTTTGCGTACCAAACGCTGAGTTTATGGCCACTGCCACGTCGCTTATCTGTCCGTACTTTTTCGAAGCTTCGCGAATTTCATTTCTTATTTTCGTTCGTGCCCGAGAGATTTGCGACGACCTGCTTATGTTCAAGTCTTTTAATCTAATGTTGAGATTAGAAATTAACTTCGCTAGAATCAAAATCAGTCCCTGGAACTGTATTTCTGACTGAAAACCAGAAAGTGTTTGTAATATCCCAATTGTCACGATAATTAAATCAACATTCGCCGTAACCAGATCTGGAGCATTCCACAAAACTGATATACAAATTATAACAAAATATAAAATCTCGGTGAGCCACAAAAACCGCTCACAAGTTGTGTAAAACTTTTGCGACAGGATCAAGTTTTTTGATAATGTAGATATTCTTGAAGTGATAAAAATTACTGATTCTTGCTTTGTGAAAGAAAACGTATGGTTCACTACAAAAAACACGTTGCTAGTTACTAAAATTGATAAGAGTACTAAGCGCGGAACAATGTCTAGAATTTCCTGGGTAGCTAGAGTCGAGTACGGATACAATAGATTAGGAGCCACCATGGACATTATAAACAAGCCAATGCTGATTGCTGAGCAAAGATTTGATCTCTGGTATCCTTTGGAGGCATCGAACGTAAAGGGTGCCATGCACATGGCCTTTGACACTAGGTAGACAGGCCTCACTGCTGAGTAGAAATCCATCTGGCTGTCTGTTAGAATGTGTCATCAAGAATACTACCAACTGTGCGATAGCTCATACCAATTTTGTAATTATAGTTGGTATTATTATCGATTGACCCTATTTGTTTTTTTAGTTGAATGTAAATAATTATTTTCATATAAAACAACAACAAACACAAAGTTGTCATAATATCGCCATGTTGTCATTTTTTATCACCAAAGTTTTATGGTTTTATAAGGCAGTTTTTTTCGCTTTTTTCTACTCCCGTGAAGCTTTGAAAAGAAGAGTATAAGTCCATTAATCACCTCGTTGTCGAAGAAGTAATTTTCCTTTCCATTTTTCCGTAACTATCATGATATTAAACTTGACCTTGGAGTTTGCTTGGTCTTCATGTTAATGCAAAGTATGTAATGATAATGCAAATACCAAAAATAAAATCATTGGACTCGATTAATAAGTGGGGTTTAACGATTAATTTTTTTGACAACGGACTGCGGCACTGGTCAAATGGCATCGGTGAATGAGTAGGTGATGATGAGGCTGGTGATGAACCTAACCTAGCCTAGAACAGAGGAGGGGAAACCCGGTGTCGACACGTAGCCTTCTCCAAGGGGAACACCAAGGGGAGACCACAGAGTTAATTATACCACGATTTACAGGGAAGGATTTCCACTATTGCCAGGGAGGAGATTCTTTACTATGATATTGGAAATACGCTGGAAAAAAAATGTTCGCAAAAAAATGTCACAAAATTCCACAAAATACACCGAGGAAAACCCATGTAATTGGTCAATGAAAGTTGTGAAAAATAATTTGAACTAGTTAATGGCTATGGTCTCTAATAATGCAATTTTTATCTGCCTGTACGACGAAACCAAACGAATCGTTATATTGTCAATTATGCGGCGCGAAATGAAACTGGACGAAAATCACAATATATATCGTAATTCCTCCGATGAACTGAAAAGAAAAACACACAGGTATCTTAAACTTTTCGATTCAAAACTCTTTCGCAGAATTGGCTTTTAGCAGGCACAACTCACAGTGAGAAGAAGAGTCGAATCAATCGGAAACATGTCACAGGCAGTGAACTTCAACTTGACGTGCAGAAGCTGAAGAAGGAACGCCTGCAACTGTTGTAACCCACAACTATTTCTTATAACTGTTGCTAATCTTATCATTTATGACACACACAGCCCATAAATCTATGCGAAACCGATAAAGCATAAAGCCGAAATTAAATGCCAACTGAATCAAATATATATATACGTATAAAACAGCAAATAAAGAAAGTTACAGAAAAAAATGAAATGTGTCTTTGTCTTCGTGGAAACTCACCTCTTTACGAGCTATACCATCTTTGGTGATCATAATCTGTCGTGTTAGTTCCCCAGCAAGTAATTCTTCCTAAAGTAATCCGTACTTAAGACAAACAAAATGTCCTAACCAAGCCAGCCAATGTCAAAGAAAATGATCGAGTTCTTACCTGTTTGCAAACGTAACTGCAAATAGCGACCAACAACAAAATTCGGGCCGTGTACTGGAAAGTCCACAAGACCATCGTAGTCATGTTGAATCGTTCGTGAATATTCATGCCTCCAAGTAACAGAAGTCCAAAAAATATTGCGAAGAGCAGAAAGACAAATGATCTACCAATAGCAACTAAATTTTGGGCACCATACGCTGAGTTGATAGCCAAGGCAATGTTACTCATCTGTCCATACTTCTTGGACAAATCGCGGATTTCCATCGCGGATTTCCAAAGTCTCGGACTTTGTGAAGACTTGCTAACATTAATTTCTTTCAAACGAGCGTTGAGACTAGAAATTAACGTGGCGAGAAACAAAATCAGCCCCT
Organism: Protonemura montana; assembly: GCA_947568835.1. Classification (NCBI taxonomy): domain Eukaryota; kingdom Metazoa; phylum Arthropoda; class Insecta; order Plecoptera; family Nemouridae; genus Protonemura; species Protonemura montana. The sequence continues at coordinate 11,481,223 of OX387603.1, forward strand.
GGAACTGTATTTCTGACTGACAAGATGAAAATGTTTGAAACACTCCAACTGTAAAAACAATCACATCAGTGTACGTCCTAACCAGATCTTGAGCGTTGTACAAAACAGAAGTAAGCCATTGAAAAAAGAAACAGCATTCAGTTAACCAAGAAAGCCACATACATTTTCTATACAATTTTTGTGAATTTATTAAGTCTTTTGATAGTGAAAACATTTTTGAAGTGATAAAAATAAAATGGCATTGTTTAATGTAACAAAATATATGATTAATAACAAAAAATGTGTTTCCAGTTATCACTAACAGTGAGAAAACTATTCTGGGAACAATGTCTAGAATTTCCTGTTTAGCTAGAGTCGTGTACGGATATAGTAGATTAGGAGCCACCATGGACATTATAAACAAGCCAATGCTGATTGCTGAGCAAAGATTTGATCTCTGGTATCCATTTGAGGCATCGAACGTAAAGGGTGCCATCCACATGACCTTTGAAATTAGGTAGACAGGCCTCACTGCTGAGTAGAAATCCATTTCTGATGAACTAACTCAATGTAAGAATACTCAAATGATGTCATGAATTTCCTGTGCGATGACTGATCGCAATTTATTAAACAGTGCATTTGTTGATATTTGAGTTTCCTGTCTGTAGAAATAATATCGTCACTAAAACAACAAAAGAATATATTGATGTCTTTTTATGTTAATAAATTATTAACAATTATTTGCCAGAAGTGTTAACAAATATTGAAATAACCTAAAATACCTAACTTAACATACCTATCGAATCATACAAGGACTCTATAATTTGAACTAGTAACGTAGGTTTTTTTAGGAATATTGATTAAATTAGAAAATGTTTTCGAGACTAAAAGTTCTTTTCTAGAGATTATTCAGCTGGAACAGCTGGTCAGCTGGTCAGCTGGAACTGCATGAGAATTACTACGTAGGTTGAGATACCAACGATGAACTGAAATCAAATGATTGGTTTCAATGAGGGTGCGCTCGTGATAATCACAAGCAGTATTTGGTTAAGTGCTTGCGGAAAACGAACCGTAGCGAGGAGAGTACGGTCAATCGCGAAGAGGTCATAAGCCGTGTACTGGATTTTGGCGTGCAACAGCTGAAGAAGGAATACCCGCAACTATGGAAAAACAAAAATCGTTTGGAAAATTGTAGCCTAATAACTAAAAAGGCATTTTGCTGTCGTACCTGTACGGTCCACCTTGTTCTTTGAAAAGCATGCAACTTTCAAGCATTACATTTTCATTCAGACATCAGCCTTTCCCACACACAAGACAAGGCTTACAAGGGTATTTATTCTAATTTTACTTAGTTTATTTCTAAATTTTTGTAAAATATCAAATACGAATAAATAAAAAAGTGTAAATAAAAGAGAAAACATAAAAATAATAGAACCCGATCATACACTTCTTACAACTATAGGTAATATACGTCGAGGATAAGATATGTTACATAAGGCCTGACCTCTTTGCGAATATCCGGATCTGATGTTGCCAACAACTGCTTGGTCACCTCGGTGACCAATCTTTCCTCCTGAAATAAACTAAAATCGTCAAGAAACTAAGAAGCTTCGAAAAATGATGGAATAATTTAGTTGTATTCAACTAGTACCTGTATCAAAACGTTGTGGCATATGGTTACTGTTAAACACATTCGACCTGCATACTCGAATGTCCAGTAAATCATCGATTCGAAGTTGAAGAATGCATGAAGTTTAACTCTAAGAATTATTAAAACACCGAAGAAAATCGTTAACAACATTGCTAGAAACGATTGGCAGACTACTGCCAAGTTTGGAGCCCCGTATACAGAATTAATTGCCAGTGCTACTTTACTGGCTAGTCCATACTTCTTCGACACCGCCCTTATTTCAACGCCATATGAAGAATTTTTTGGATGGCGTATGCTAGAGTCACGAAGTTCCCGATTTAACCCATATATCACTTTAGCCAATATAAAATTGAGACCGCTGAACTGTAATTCTGATTGGCAACTCGAAAAAATTGGAAATATCCCGATAATGTAGATCATGCCGTTAGCATATGTAGCAAAAACTTCGTTATTATTGAAAAAAATAGAAAAAACAGTAATTATCAACACTATAAACTCCAAGCACCAAGAAAACCAGTACACTTTTCGGTATTCTGGCTTTCGAATAAGTTCATTTGCTAAAACAGACAAATCAGATGTTAGTGATATCAACGCATCTTGCTTTATGAAAACAAATGTGTGTGCCACTATAATATAAGCACTGTTAGCAATCACTATTATCGCAAGAACTAATTTAGGAACCATTTCTTGCATCTCATGTTGTGTAATTGATGAGTACGAGTACAATAGACTGGGTGCAATCGTGAATATTACAAAAAAACAAATGCTGGTAACTGAAAAAAGCCTTGATCTCTGGTACCCTTTGGGGGTAGTAAACGCAAAGGGTGCCATACATAGAGCTTTTGACACTAGGTAGACAGGCCTCACAGAGGAGTAGAAATCCATCTGGAGGTGCGCTTGGATTACGATCGAAACAACACTGAATATATGATATGGTTTTAGCACATGATAGAACAATTTTGATACAACATCAACATCGCTGTAATGTTATGACATTTTTATCGATTGGTTATGCGTGACAGATCGCCATATAAAAAGATGAGAAAATATAATTTCTATTGGTATCAACTAAAATGTGTGTTGTTTGTTCATTATTAAAATGCATTAGGTGGCTTATCTGGGTGGCCCACAGGATTTCAGAAGCAGACGAGTTGGCATTTGATTTTTTAGAATGAAGTGATAGTATTTAGTACCTAATGGTACTAGTTTTGGTGCCATACGTTTTTTTCTCTAGACTATTCTGGAGCCAATTGGAACTGCATGAGAATTACTATGTAGGTTGAAATCCCACCGATGAACTGAAATCAAACGATCATTTTCGTTGAGGGTGAGCTCCGTTTTGATTTTTAGTAGTCGGAAAGAAGTGGAAAAAACGAACCGTAGCTACAAGAGTAGGGTCAATCGCGAACAGGTTGCAAGCAGTGTACTGGATTTTGGTGTGTAGCAGCTGAAGAAGGAATGTCTGCAACTTTAAAAATGTACAGTGTTAATTATAGTTAATAAATGTCTTTTTGGTGACTTGAAAAATAGTTTGGTTTGAGAGCAAACATTTATTAAAATGTCCTCTTATTTCAGGAAGATTCTTGTTAAGCTTTAACTATTTTATGGAGATTTCATCCTCATTTACTCTGTGAATGTTCACTTTGAAGATAAACGAGTCTGCGCTTGAAAATGTGTATTTAATTGTATTCGTACCTCCCTGCGAATGTTCGGATCCATCGTCGAAATCATCTGCTTGATCACCACACCAGCTAGTCTTTCTTCCTGAAAATAAAGGTAGACACACCTGATGGAAGGACCGTATAACAAGAAACAGCTATTTAGTTGCGTTGATCAAGTCACAGGATGATCGTTTTTTCCCGTATTCAATGGAAAATAGTTTTAAATGTCGTATATGTATCTAGAAAATGGTTAAAAATCGATCAAAACTCATGACAAAAACACTTAAAGATTCCAAATAAATGGGGAATTTAAAGACTTCGAATAAGTAATTTCCGTGCACAATAAGATCTTCACAATAAGATCAACGAAACTATTTAAACAGTTTCAAAAAACTTTGTTTATGCTTCACCACATATCAAGTTTTCAAATTTTATAAAAATCAAAAATATCTGTACATTTTGTTTCTAACCAATTGTTTCCAAAAGGTAGCAGATCCGTTTTAGAGATTTCGAAGTGTTATGCAAATTTAATCTTAATCGAATAACCGTTTGGTCAGTACAGAGAGAGTGAAAACAAACACAAGAGGAAAAACCAATTTCTTCTCAGAAGTCGTATCGCTTGCTACGCTCGCTACACTCATCCAATTACAAATTACTACCATGATCTCACCTGCACATCGACGCTGTGGCAAGCAAGGACCAAACACTCCGTTCGAAGTGTGAACTCCAATATCCAAAGAACCATCGAACCGAAGCTGAAATGCTTGTTGATTGTTACCCCACGGATGATCAAAATGTTGTAAAAAATGGACAACATCAACATCAGAAACGATTGACAGACAGCAACCAAATTTTGAACTCCAAAAGCTGAGTTAACAGTCAGTGCTATTTTGCTGATCTGTCCGTACTTCTTTGATGCCTCCCGTATCTCCAGATGATCTAGAGGACTCTTTTTTAATTTTAATTTTTGAAGTCCTCGGCTTAGACCAGAGATCAACTCAGCCAACAGAAAGTTTAGCAAGCTAAACTGAATTTCCGATTGACAACTGGAGAAAATATGAAAAAATGACAGAATGTACAGCAAGACATCAGCGAACGTAACGAAAATGTCGTTCGTATTCCAAATAACAGAAAAAATCAAAAGGAAAACTATTAAAAACTCGAAACTAATTGAAAACCAGTAATATTTAAGGTACATTTCTGATCTTGGAATGAGGTCTTTTGCTAAGGCAGACATTTCAGACGTTATAGATATGACAGAATCTTGTTTTGTGTAACATAAAGTGTGTGTAACTAGGTAGTAACTATTGTTCGCAAACACGATAAGAAGAAGAACTAATTTAGGTACGATTTCGCTGACGTCTACTTGTGAGATGGTGGAATATGGGAACAAGTAGTACGGTAATACAAGAGACATTAGAAAGAGAGCTATTGTAAGTCGTGACCAGAGAATTGATCTTCTGAAACCTTCGGTTGCACTAAACGAGAATGGCGCCATGCAAAGGACCCTTGAAATATGGAAAATCGGCATGATCGTAGCGGAGAAATCCATCTTGGTGTGCTTGCTTGCGTGCTAGGCTGCACTTTGGTGTCCCAAAGAATAATTTACCACTTCTCTCATTTGTGTATAAAATACCGACCATATCGTTTCAATTACCCAAGCGTACTACATGAAACATGTTTGTTTCGTTTATCTCAATCACAAATTTCACTGGACTAATATTTGTATAAATTATTCATGTTTTGTATAAATGGAAGATCGATCGAAAAGTCGAGGCAATGTTTTCTTTTAATCGATTTAATCGGGCAGTTTATTTTGAACATTCAATAAAGGATGCGTACTTTATATGAAAGTACTTTACCTAAAAAGACATGGATTTCGTTTGAGCCCTTGTGCTGTCGGTATCCTTTACCAATGGCTATTATGGAGATAATTGGAACTGCATCAGAATCACTACATAGGTTGTGATTCCAGCGATAAGCTGAAATCAAATCATTTTAATTTCATTAAGAGTGAGCTTGGAGTCGTTAACTATTCGGTGTTCGAAAATACTCGAGACGCTCGAGAAAAACGAACCGTTGCGAGAAGAGTGGGATCAATCACAAACATGTCGCAGGCTGTGTACTGGATTTTGCTGTGCAGCAATTGAAGAAAAAATACCTGCAACTATAAAAATAAAATAGTTATTATTTTCAAGTCATACTGCTCATGTATTATCACAATTAGACTTTTTGGATCTTATAATTGGTATAATCAACGCTCAATCTTAGCTGAAACACCATTAGAAATGCCTTAGGGTATTTTTAAGATATTTACTCCTAGTAAAAATGGCCGAAACACAGACTTCTCTTATGGGTGAGTATTGTTAGGATAACATACCACCTTTTCTAGAGCTGATTGCTTATGAGTTATGCACTCTAACTCTGATCATAGAATTTATTTCTACTCACACTATACATTGTATTTGCCTAATTGACATTCCATAAATAAATAAGTTTTCACATAAATATGATTTCAGGTATTGAAAATTGCCACATATTATGAAATAATTTAATGGCGAGGATATAATCTGCTGCTTTGAATAAATAAAGAAAGAATATTATATAAAAAGCCTCTAAAATGAGACGTTTTTTCTG